>CM051476.1:8348012-8948012 GCA_028015225.1 Carex myosuroides
ACCCATGAAACCCCCATTTTTGCTCCAAGCAACACAATTTTTTATTTTTTTGGCAATTCTTAGAAATTTGCGAGGGACTTGATTGTTTGTACTTTTATGTGATATATGGAAGTAATTGTAGCTAGGTAGTACGGATGCAAGGTGTTTTATATGACACAAAATTACAAGATTCACGGCATTTTACGACAAGTCATGAACACTACAGAGCCAAAATTAGAAATTTTACTAAACAAAAATTGATTATATCCAATGTTTGTTCAACAGAAACAAGTGACTCACCTGGGAGGCCGGGAGCTGAGTTTTTTTATTAATATCCAAAGTTAATTACAAATTAATAAATTTACCATGATTCTCGAGTTTTTCCAAAAATGTCCAAACCGGTCATAAAATAGCTGGTTTTCTCTCTCTAGAAACCGTCTATTTTATGGCTGGTTTTCTCTTTTTTATTTTTTATTTTTTAGAGACTATGAAGAGTACGATAATGAAATCTAACACTAAAAATTCTAAATTTTTGTTTAAATTATTTGTTAGATTACTTCTTTCGATTTATAATTAGCATATTTATACTAAAATACACTAGATTACTTGAATTATGTTGAATTACACTATATTACAATAAATTATGTTGAATTATGTTAAATTACGCTAAAATAGGTAAATTCCAATAACTTCGCTAATTATGCTAAAATACGGTAAATTACGCCAAACTACGCAAAATTACGCTAAAGTAGACCGATTTTGTGCCATCTTTCATGAATCATAAAAAATAGTAAAAAAATTTCGAAAATAGTAAAAATTGGTATTCTACAAGTTCATTATGTAACTAATTTACTGAGCTACTTAGATTGAATAATAGAAACGAAAATCTTAATCGGAAACTTCAACTCAAGTTTTGAGGCTCTTCTCTTAGTTTTTTGGCAATTCTGAATTTTAAAAAACGGCATAGCCGTCACTGATGCATGCGTATTTTCGCAAGCTTTCCGAAAGTGATCATTTGCTGAAATCGGACACTCGAGCGCCGTTTTATGGCCGTTTGAAGTTTCGTCATCGTTTTTCGCCTTCTCAGTGAAGATATCGTCCCTATTCATATGTAATTTAGTGTAATTTACCGTATTTTAGCGTAATGTAATGTAATTTAGCGTAATTTAACGTAATATAGTGTAATTCAACATAATTTCATGTAATTTAGCGTATTTTAGTATAAATATGCTAATTATACATCAAAAGAAGTAATCTAACAAATAATTTAAACAAAAAATTCAATTTTTCAGTGTTAGATTTCATTATCTTACTATTCATAGTGTCTCTTAAAAAAAAATAGTTTCTAATTATAAATCATTATGAAAATAAAAGAGAAACAAAAAATAGTTTCTAATTATACATCACTATGAAGCCACATAGTAATTTACAGGAATTTACCGTATTTTAGCGTAATTTAACATAATTCAACATAATATATTGTAATATAGTGTAATTCAACATAATTTCAAGTAATATAATGTATTTTAGTATAAATATGCTAATTATAAATCAAAAGAAGTAATCTAACAAATAATTTAAACAAAAAAGTTCGAATTTTCAGTGTTAGATTTTATTATCTTGCTTTTCATAGTCTCTAAAAAAAATAAAAAAATAAAGGAAACCGGCCATTTTATACTCGGAGGAGAGAGAAAACCGGATATTTTTGGAAAAACTCGGAAATCATGGGTAAATTTATTAGTTTGTAATTAACTTTGGATATTAATAAAAATGTGGGCGCCGGGAGGCATGCACCTGTATTAACCTTTCTGTGAATCTTATATTAATTAAAATTTGTGCATGGCTTTTTTTTGGCGCATTAAAATTTTTTAAGGCTTAACCTTTTTGATGTATCAAAATTTGTACGAACGATATAAAAAAGTACCCTAAAATATTTAGCGGTTTCTTTGGATCAAGATAATTGTGAACCTTAGACAAAATTTTTGTATCTTGACCAATTATTCACCTGCATTGGTGATGATCGTAGAACGCGCAACACTGCTCTCCTCATATTATACAAAACCCTGCAGTGGTGGAGGGAAACAGATAGAATGGGGTCAATTGACTCTTATTTTTTTATATTTACATATGATTTTTTATATAATTTAAAGTAAAATGACTTGTAAATTAATTCTCATTCTCCGTAGAAATTTGTTTGTTTGACTTCCATAGTTGGAAAGTCTGGCTCCGCTTCTGATAACCTGGTACTTCTATTGTAAGTATTTTCTTTTGCAAAATAACTAAAAAGATAAAAGAAACAAATAAGAATAGTTATTTCAGTACAAACTTTTGTCTGTATGTTTTTTTTTCTTTGTTTTTTGTTTTTTGTTTTGGGTGGGTGGGGGGGGGGGTTGTGTAAACTAACTATTTAGCTTCTACATTTACGAAGAACTTGTTGAGCCCATCACCATTTGTTTCTTTCTTCAGGTTTATGAAGAAATGAAAGGGAAGATAATTAGCACTGTTTTGTCAATGGTATGTCACTATGTCTTCCTTTCATATTTTCTTATTGTCCTTTTTGCTTGTTCCTTGTCTTCTTTTTTATGTTTGGGGGATCTTCAACTTTCATAATCTTTTTAAAACATCAGAAAGGGAGAAAGAAGTTAAATGTGATCTGGCTACCTTTGCCGCTTTGCGACAAGAATTGAGTACTTTTGAGCATAAAAATATCAACAAGTACCGTATAGAGTAGGGCTGCACAAAAAATTCGTAGTTCGTAATTCGATTCGAGTTTGATTCGAAAAAGTTCGAAAAAAGTTCGATTCGAAATTGAGTTCGTTCGAAATTAATTCAAACCAAACTTAGTTCGAAATTAATTCAAATCAAACTCAAACTGGACCTAGTTCGTTCGAAATAGGTTCGCAAACCAAATTTAGTTCGAAATTAACTCAAATGTGAACTGTTAATTTCCGCTGATAACTTATGTTCGCTGATGAAAATATAAGGCTGCCCTCAATTCTGACTTTTGAAAATTATTTCTTAAAACAAAAAGCCCAGTCCAACTACAAACCCAAATAGAAAAATTCAACAGCAAAACTCAAATAGAAATATTAAACAAAACTAGCCATAATCGCTGTAGTCAAATCCCTAGCCGACTTTCTCTCTGTTGGTTTCAAACTTGGGATACCAAAGTACCAAACCCTAGAGTTTCTCTCTCTTGGCTGCGAATTGCGATACCAAACTCTAGAGGTTGCGATACCTTAGAAATAAGGTCGGACAAAGTGAAAGATCAACCGCTGTTGGCTGCGACTTTCCCTCTGTTGTACTTTGATACTTTGGATATTTGAAAACTTTGTTGGCTATTTGGAAAATTTTGGATATTCGTAAATCGTAACAAAGTTCGAAGAAGTTCGAAATTGAGTTCGTAAAAAATTCGATTCGAAATTGAGTTCGATTCGAAATTCAGTTCGTTCGAAATTAATTCAAACCAAACCTAGTTCGAAATTAATTCAAACCGAACTCAAACTGGGGGTAAGTTCGATTCGGTTCGGTTCGTTTGCAGCCCTAGTATAGAGTATGCATGCATTTCCGTTCGGCATGGCATACACTGTTTTTTTTTGTTGTTCATTTCCTTTTTCATCTTTTTGGAAAATTAGATTGATGCGAATCGTGATGGCAACTCGGTTGACCGGGCATTGGTCAAGGAGGTTTTGGAAATAGTTTATGATCTTCAATCAGAGACATTAAATGCAGCATATCGGACTGATTTCGAGCTAGCCTTGCTTTTGACTCAAGCGGTGCTTATTATCTCATCAAAATGGCTTACCGGCATCAAAATTTACCATACCCAGAATACATGTCCAAGGTATCTATTGTTTTCTAGGTAATTCTCATTTTTATCCTTGCAATATCTAAATTTTATTGTGTAATCTGAAGTGTGAATATATGTCATGCAAGTCCCATTGGTTACATGATATTGAAAAATGCTCTATATAATGTCACCTTTTTAATTCCTGCTTCAATCTCCGCTTGGAATTGATAAATGGAGAACACTTGTGCTAGTGTGAGGGAGCATGCATGGTAGAAAATATTATCTTCTAATTGTCTTATAGTATATACACAGGGCTATTTGGATATACTCAAGAAATGTCCCTGGAATCTCATTCAAATTTGTGAAATATCTGTGGTTCACCTCTCCTGTAGTTGCTATCTAGCCTTCTGAACTTTCCCTCACCTTGTTTCACTCGCAAAATGGTAGAGATCGACTAGGGTTTTTGATGTTTTTAATACCTGTTTCTGTAGAAGCTATACCTGGTTTTTCTTATATTAGAGGGGTATGCACTATCCAGGATATTTTGAGGTTCTTTTCAGTAATTGAGCAATTATCAGGTTTTCTATTAGATTAATATTAAATGGATTTTTGTTTTTTGTTGGTTGTTGAATGCATGACTGCAGAGAATTTCAGAGCTATGCAATACCTACACCCTAGTACTGTGCAAAATCTGCTTGAGGTACTCTTATCTACATCATTTTAGGTTTCAGATTTCGTTTGGTAGTTTTCCAAATTGATTTTCTTTACAAGGATTTGTTATCTATACATGCTTTTGTATTACCATAAACTTGGGAAATCTAATGAATGAATCCTATCAAAGCATGTGATCCAGTGCCAAAGCATGGTGCATGGTGTATTTATACATGCATCATGATGCATGGTGTATTTTGTATTCACTCTGTTAAAGTTGCCAGGCAGCCAAAACAGATATACTAATTTTAACAAAAACCATCAGATTAGGTTTTTCGTGGTGGTCAGGTATTTTTCTAATAAGCATGGTGAAGACAGTACGAATGAAGATTGTACTGTTCCCATGTACACTCTTTATATTGGGTCCATAAAGTTTGCTTGTTTTAAGAACCAAAATGCTCCAGAACAAACAATGTTCCCTTAAAAATTCGCACAGCCCTTTACATACATATAGATCATATACATATTTTCCTTTTGCAGAGAATAAAATCAATACATCCCAAATTAAATAGGATAGATGGAAACAACTTGGCAAACAAGGTGCAACAGCTTAAACTCTGAGGGGGACTGTCTGTGCGCACTACTCAAAATTGTAAAAAGAAGATGCTGGCACTGAGCGACCTTCTTTTGCATAATTGCTTAATTTTATTGTTGGTTATGTGGTAGCAAAAGGTGGATTACTAACAGAAGAAAAAAGTCAATTCTCATTGTTTCTTTGAGAAATTAAAATAGTGTTTTGCAATGTCTTAAAGTGCGAATGTATGGCTAAGTGTAATGGAGGTTTAGGAGTGTTAAATTTACAAGAAATGAATATATCATTACTCTTAAAATGGTGGTGGAAATTTCATAACCCTCAATACTCAGTATTATGAAAAACAGTGATTATGCATAAATATTACTTAGATAACCCCCTACCTCCTTCTTTTTGGGTCAATATCATGAAATTAGATAACCTAGGCAAACTAAGTGTAACATATACCCCTAGCATTAATTCCAACTTAGATTTTTGGAACACCATTTGGTATGATAATTGCTCCTTAGCTACTAGGTACCCCCAACTTTATAGAATTTGCTCTAATCAACATATTAGCATAGCAGCAGCATTGCTTTCACAAGGACAAGATATTAAGTTTAGGAGACACCTTAGTGGTGTTTTAGCTAAGGAATGGCAGGAGTTACTGTACATTATTAGTACCTCCAGCTTTACACATGGTGTGGACAAAATAGCTTAGAGATGGGATAATTTAGGACGATTTACGGTTAAATCAATCTATCAATTATTAAACTTTAGAGGGGTCAAAGACAATACATATGCCATTATATGGGATTTACCAATTCCACCTAAAATCAGAATTTTCTTTTGGCTGGTCCTTCATAATCGTATTTTAACGAAACAAAATCTAAGGAAGAGAGGTTGGGTAGGTAGGGTTAGATGTCATTTCTGTACCAAAAAGGAAAATACTAATCACTTGTTTCTTAAATGCCCTCAAGCCCAACAAAATATGGTTTTGGCTAGGTAACAGTACTCACTACTTCCATACTTGGGCATCATGTAAGGATATTTTTCATTTTTCGAGTACTCTACCACTGGTGAAGCAAATAGGATTTTTAACTGTGTATAGTACGGTTTGTTGGATGATTTGGAAACATAGAAATGATATATGTTTCCAAAATAGTCCTACTAAATCAGCTAGAAACCTTATTCTACTAATCATATCCGTTAATGAATATTGGGCAGGTACCATGGAGAAACGGTTGAAGGAAGCTGCCGATGAATGGCTGCCAAAGGACCTCAATGCCATCCCTCTTCGGGTGTGGGACCCCAATGATAACCAGCTGGTCGTTTATACGGCCGGCGATGCATCCGCAGATGTTAGCTTCTCATGCAGCATGAACATGGATTTTGTATAGATCCCTTTATAGGGATGTTATCTTTACATAGCTTTACCTACTGTGTCTTAGGAATTATCTGTTATTTTACTATTACGGTATTTTGGTGGTTAGTGAAGCGTCGTGCTTTTGTGTTTTGTTTGGTGGCCGAGTGCTATAGTTTTGCTTACTTGAGATATTGATCTCCTTTAACTGTAATTTAACTCTTATTTCATGGAAATAAAATGAGCATCTTGTATGCCTTTTATCAAAAAAAAAATGTCTTAAAGTGCTCTAATACAGTGCAGTTTTGGTTGGAATTGGTAATATTGCATTACTACAGTGCAATTTCGGCTATACTCAAGTAATGACTGAATTGAAGTTTTAATTTGAGAATGTATGCTTCCGAGGCTTATACTCAAAAGAAAAGATCAAATAGTCAGATTAAATGGGTCGGGTTATTGGCCTATTTTGAGCCCAAATCTTTGACATTTTTAGGCCCAATCGAATAGGTAACCAAGACAGCTTCGCCCGTGAATATTGCAAAATAACAACAGAGGAGGTACATTAACGGGTACGTGCAGGTACAGGTCTTACGTTAAGATTGGGCTGGGCCTCTCAGCTCGTATAACGCAGCACTCCTCTCTGAAACCCTACGACTCATATAGCGCAGCACTCCTTTCGCGAAACACTCCTCCACGACTCCAACGCAAAACCCTACCGGCGGCCACCATGGTTGGTTCTACGCCTTTTAGCCCTAATTTATTCGCATCTGGTTTTTAATTGTTTGTATTTACTTTTTTTGCAGTCTTTGATCGCGAACGAAGATTTCCAGCACATTCTCCGTCTTCTCAACACTAACGTCGATGGCAAGCAGAAGATCATGTTTGCCTTGACCAGCATCAAGGGTATCGGTCGCAGATTCGCCAACATCGTCTGCAAGAAGGCTGATATCGACATGAACAAGAGGTACTTGTAGTTCATTGTATCATTTATTGTAGTTATTTTTCTCTGAACTTCGTTTTCGGTTTGCTGTTTGGAAGCTAGAGGTTTGGGCCCTGGGCAGATCTGGGTTAGTTTAATTTTCTGGTGTGGCTTGTAGTTAATTAACGCTCTCCTTCTTTCATAGATCGGATTATAATCTGATTGGGCGATTAGTTGAAATTTGAATTTTTTTCTGAATCTGGCCTTGTGGTTGTTCTCAACTGTTATGGTTAAGATTGATTTTAATTTCCTTTTCCTGAAATTTATATAAGAGAAATTTAGATATATACCCATTATAACTTCTTCAATTAGATATTTCCCCATCAAAACTTCAAAATTAGTTATTTCCCCATCTAAACTCACTCATTTTATTAATATAACCCATTTCTCAAGTTAAACAATTTAAAACAAAAATTACTATTAATAAAAAATCGAAAGGACAATTTTGTCCCCACTTCAAATTACTGAGAAGTGCTTAACAGCAAGGTGCTCTTTCCAATTGTTGGTCAGGTCTGGTAGAAGGCCGCATAGCATACTCCTCGGTGATTTCTTCAGGCTTGCGCATCCAGATGACTTCTGCTTGTTGAGAAGGGATCACCTTGTTCTTCTTCATCTTCTTTTCTTTCTCTTGATCAACTTCCTTGACCTCTCCTTCCTCAGATTCCTTTTTGTTTTTCTCGTCTTCTTACCAGTTGAGTGTGATAATAGAAACTTTGATACACATCTGATGGACTAATTACATTTTCTATTTCTTCCCCTCTCCTCGTTTGTCTTCTCCAATATTGTTATTCCCTTTATTACACAAAAGTTGGTTGATCATGGTTAATACCGTAACTTCTGTAACTTGCTCTTCGTTTTCAATTGAATACTGCCAATCTTGTTTTTAATCCTTCACGGACTTGGTATAGATATAAATGTTTTCAGTCAAATCGCTTCGATTTTAGTTTACAAACAGACCTGTTTGACTCTAAATTAAATGGGGCCAACATAGGCTTTTCTCCGGTGCAGCAAACAATCCATCTGGGGATTGGGAAGATGGATGAGAGACATGGGTTTGATAATATTCCACGGAACTGAGGATGCTACCGCGGAGATGGGTCATCTCCCTCAATGATTAAATAATCGGCTAAGGCCAGATTTTACAAGAGTCTGACCAATGATTGAGAAGAGCACTTTCCAGTAATTTGAAGTGGAGACAAAATTGTCCTTTCGATTTTTTATTAATATTAATTTTTGTTTTAAACTGTTTAACTTGAGAAATGGGTATATTAATAAAATGAGTGAATTTAGATGGGGAAATAACTAATTTTGAAGTTTTGATGGGGAAATATCTAATTGAAGAAGTTATGATGGGTATATATCTAGATTTCTCTTTATATAATTGGTTCGTAGTAGATGGTTATTGTATGTCTGGCAATTGTTTTAGTGAACTTTTTGATGGTTATTCGAACAAATAGGAATCTGTTAACATTATGTACTATATAGGTATCGGTAACAATTAGAAAGCTTCCATAAGTAATTAGTAAAACTTGAATCTTTGCTGGGAAATTCATTTTTTCTTATTATAAACTGTAATTTGCATCATTATGAGTTATCAGTCAGGTTGGATGGAAACAGTAATAATTCCTCCTCTTTGAACTTACTGGACATCTCTTTTAACCAAATGAGGTTTGTTATAATCCAGTCTTAATTCATTATGATGGGTATATATCTAAATTTCTCTTTATATAATTGGTTCCTAGTAGAGTTATTAGATAAGTTGCTTGTTAAATACATGTATGTCTGGCAATTGTTTTAGTGAACTTTTAGATGGTTATTCGAACAAATAGGAATCTGTTAACATTATGTACTATATAGGTATCCGGTAACAATTAGAAAGCTTCCATAAATAATTAGTAAAACTGGAATCTTTGCTGGGAAATTCATTTTTTTCTTATTATAAACTGTAATTTGCATCATTATGATTTATCCGTCAGGTTGGATGGAAACAGTAATAATTCCTCCTCTTTGAACTTACTGGACATCTCTTTTAACCAAATGAGGTTTGTTATAATCCAGTCTTAATTAATGTAGGGGTGCCAGAGGATGAAATACCTTTTGCTGAGTGCTTAATTATTAACTTATCTGGTTTTAAATCCTTGTACAAATTCTCTGCGAGCACTGTGTAATTTATGTAGTAATGAACGCTGGTTAATTCAAAGCAACATAAGTTTCATACAGCATTTTTGTTGCAATTGATTGATGCTGTTTTCTTCATCTTATTTTCACAAATTGCAGAGCTGGGGAGTTGAAGGCTGACGAGATGGAGCGCCTCATGACAGTGGTGGCAAACCCACGTGCTTTCAAGGTCCCTGACTGGTTCCTGAACAGGCAGAAGGATTACAAGGATGGCCGTTTCTCCCAGGTTGTCTCCAACAACCTTGACATGAAGCTCAGGGATGATCTTGAGCGCCTCAAGAAGATCAGGTTAAAATGTCTTCATAGCCATAGTTAAATCATTCCCTTCTTATTTTTAAGATCAGGCTAATGATTTCATCAGATGGAGTTTGAAGTCTGTTACTGAAAAGATTAATCATTCAGAAGCAGCAGAGGTTGGCCACAGAAGTCAATTCGGATTGTACCTTTTGTTCTAGAGATTAATCATTCTGTTTTGAAATATATGGTGATGCTTCAAATCATGTGATGAAGTATTTGATGGGGGACATTCAGCGTGAAGGAAATTAGATTTAATAATTCAAGTAGGAGTTTATAATGTCAATATTGTTTTGCAATGCAGGAATCACCGTGGGCTGCGTCACTACTGGGGCCTGCGTGTGCGTGGACAGCACACCAAGACCACTGGCCGCAGGGGTAAGACTGTTGGTGTCTCCAAGAAGCGATAAGCTATTGTCTAATGATGTTGCTTATGTGTTAGAATATCTGAGGTCTAATTATGCAAACAGTTTCGTTGGATGGTGTTTTTTTCGATTTTTATAGTCTTTCATAGATGATGTTGGATTTTGTTGTTTGTTCAAGTATTTAGGTGTCTTGTTTCGAGTCATTGATGCTGAATGTTTTGTTGCTTTCTAGTTCGGTTTCTAATCAAATCACATCATATATATCGAATAAACAATTATTTATATATTTTCAATGGTTATTCACCTGAAACATATAAAACAAACAACGTGGAAACATTTTTTGAAAATAAAGATGAGATATTGTTTTTCAACTTTAAATATTTATAAAATAAATATTAATTTGATAACGAAGTTCTCTTTGATATTTAAGAACAATTTATATGAATTGGTTTGGAACTGGTAAAGCTAGCACTTTTAACCTTTCTTTTTTATTATGAATTGGTTTAGAATTGATTCCCAGCGATAAAGAAGAATAAGCTAGCTTTACATAAATAATATATAAATAATTTATAAATTAATAACATATTTATAAAATATTTAATTGTAAGAAATTTTGTTTATCTTAACAATATTACTAAATATTTTAATTAATTATTATTAATAGATTCTGATCCATAGTTATAGCTTTATGCATGAGTCCGGCTAGTATAACATTGGTGTCATTTCGGCTTATATAACACCAACTCCAAAATCTATCGTATCGACTTCAAACGGTTAATCCAACCGTTCAAACCCTTCTACTTTATGAGGTGTGCGTTTACATGCAAAAAAAAAAAAATTTCTAGTTATTTTAGTACCAAATCAAGCGGTCAAAAATCTTGAAAAATGAATGCATTAAAATTAACTTAAAAACTCACACATTTGACCGCTTGATTTGATACTAAAAAAATTCAAAAAATTATAAAATTTTGCATGTAAACACATAACTGATAAAGTAGAAGAGTTTGAACGGTTGGATTAACCGTTTGAAGTCGATACGATAGATTTTGGAGTTGGTGTTATATAGGCCGAAATGACACCAATGTTATACTAGCCGGACTCTTTATGCATGTATGAAGCTTGCAGAAACATTTTGAGTTAAAACTCGGGATGAACATCCCGCTGAAAATTCAATGAGCGCAATCCTTAGCATATCAGATTGATGCCTCCTATATATTCTTTTTAAGGAAATAACTCATTTACTTCTAACTCAAAAGTAAAAAAAAAAATGATTTGGTGCAAATAGTTGTTATGCATTCAAGCAAAATGGATCAATTTAATGCGATTTTTAAAGCATTTATGCAAATAGTTGTTGTTTTTTTTTTTTTTTGGTTTCGCAAATAGTTGTTAAAAAACACAGATTATGTTTTATCTAAAGTAATCCTTAAATTATTCTAGTCCTGCAGAACAAGGTATCTTTTGTCTTCAGATTTTTTTATTCTACAAGCACCTATCACAGAAAAAGGAAAAGAAAAAATAAGATCGTGTAACATAGAGTATTGTTTTCACAAGAGATTTATCTGTTTGGGTTTCGAATCTACGACCTTTCACACACAAAGAGTATTGTTTTCACCCGTCTAAATATAATTGAAGACAAATGACGGTGCAGATAGCAATGAAAATAATAGTATAACACGAAGGCAAAGGGAAATTTGTTCCGATAACAAACACTCCTAAGGTAAAGGTTTCTCCTGACACCGACTGTTATTATTGTAATGGCAAGGGTCACTGGAAGATAAACTGCTCGAAATATCTTGCAGATCTGAAGATTGGGAATGTCTCAAAAGCTTCAGTCTCAAGTATACCTGTTATTGAAATTAACGTTGCAACTTCTCTTAATGATTGGGTATTAGATACCGGATCATGTGCTTATATTTGTTCGAATATGCAAGCACTGAGAAATAAGAGAAAACTACGCAACAAGGAAGTACAACTCCGAGTTGGAAATGGAGCAAGTGTTGCAGCCATTACAGTCGGTAGTATAGAGTTGTATTTGCCCAGCGGGCTTGTAATGGAACTAGAAAATGTTTATTTTGTTCCAAGAATTTCTAGAAATATCATATCAATCTCATGTTTAGAGATGAATGGTTTTTCATTTGTTATAAAAGACAAGCGTTGTTCTATTTATAAAAATGAGTTATATTATGGATTTATATGATAAATGGTCTTTATATGCTGGAAATGAATAAACCCGTGTTTAACATCAATAACAAACAATTCAAAACGTCTCATTAAAGTACAACTTACGTGTGGCATTGTCGCCTAGGTCATATAAACGAGAAACGCATCAAGAAGTTGCAAGAAATTGGACTTCTTGGTAAATTTGATTTTGAATCAATTAACACATGCAAATCTTGCTTAAGGAAAAATGACCAAGGCTCCTTTCACCAAGAAAGGTGAAAGGGCGAGTGACTTATTAGGTCTTATACATGCGAATCTTGCTTAAGGAAAAATGACCAAGGCTCCTTTCAGTTATATGATTATGTCTACCTAATGAGACATAAATCTGAATCCTTTGAAAAGTTCAAGGAATTCAAGACTGAAGTAGAAAACCAACTCGACAAAAAGATCAAGGCCTTACGATTAGATCGTGGGGGCGAATACTTGAGTTTTGAGTTTAAAACGTACTTGAAAGAATGTGGGATAGTCTCACAGCTCACACCTTCAGGGACACAACAATGAAACGGTATTTTTGAGAGAAGGAATCGAACCCTGTTGGACATAGTTCGTTCTATGATGAGTAATGCTACCCTTCCAAAATTATTTTGGGGTCACGCACTAGAAACTGCCGCACTAACGATAAATAGGGTTCCATCTAAATCAGTTGAAAAGACTCCGTACGAGTTATGGAATGGAACGGTTCCAAATATATATTTTCTTAAAATTTGGGGTTGCGAAGTTTTTGTCAAACGTATGACGTCTGACAAACTTGGCCAATGCTTTTTCGTAGGATATCCTAAGGAAACCAAAGGATATTACTTTTATCACCAATCCGAGAACAAAATAGTTGTTGCTCGACATGGTGTGTTCTTGGAGAAAGAGTTTATTGCAAGAGAAAGTAGTGGGAGTAATGTAATACTTGAAGAAGTTCAAGATACATCACACGATATTGTATAGAATGATGATCAGATAATCCCATAACTTGATACTTCGGCTAATGGGCGTTTGGAAGAACCAGATCCACAAACAGTTGTGGAAGAGGTTCAAGTCCCGACCTCAGATACTTCGACGCAAGTTAAAGTAGAACCGAACCCGCAAACTATTGTGGATGAAGTTCAACAGCCGGAAGCACAAGTCTTACGTAGGCCAGCAAGGACAGTACATGCACCTGAAAGGTACATGGGACTTCATAAGTCTCAGTGTTTGACACTGAAGATCCTCTGACTCATGCGGAAGCAATGGATAGGCCCAACTCCGGTGAATGGCTTGAGACCATGAGATCCGAAATACAATCCATGTACGACAATCAGGTCTGGAACCTAGTTGTTCTGCTTGATGGGGTAAAACCCATAGAAAATAAGTGGGTTTTCAAAAGGAAAACAGACATGCATGGTAATTTGACTGTTTACAAAGCACGGCCAGTAGCGAAAGGTTTCCAACAAATTCAAGGCGTTGACTATGGTGAAACTTTTTTGCCTGTGGCTATGTTTAAGTCAATACGGATACTCCTAGCAATTGCCGTATTTAATGATTATGAAATATGGCAAATGGATGTCAAAACTGCCTTCTTAAATAGAAATTTAGAAGAAGACGTGTATATGATACAGCATACGGGTTTTGAAGATCCAAAGAATGCTGGGAAAGGTGTGCAAGCTTCTTAGATCCATTTATGGATTAAAGCAAGCATCACGGAGTTGGAATATTTGATTTGACAAAGAAGTCAAAAAGTTTGACTTCGTCAGATGCAAAGAAAAACCTTGTGTGTACAGGAAGACTAGTGGGAGGCAATCGCTTTTCTGGTCCTATACGTAGATGACATACTCCTAATCGGGAACGATATTTCTTTATTAGAATTAGTGAAGTCTTCATTAAAGAAAGTGTTCTCAATGAAAGACTTGGGCGAGGCTGCCTATATACTAGGTATAAAGATCTATAGAGATAGATCAAAGAGGCTCATAGGATTGAGTCAAAGCACGTACATTGACAAAGTGCTGAATCGATTCAGCATGCAGGATTCCAAGAAGGGATTCCTGCCAATGACGCATGGTGTTCAGCTTAGCAAGACTCAGTGTCCTTTGACTACTGATAAGCAAAGCATGATGAGTAGAGTACCATATGCTTCGGCTATTGGGTCTATTATGTACGCCATGTTGTGCACTCGTCCTGATGTCTCGTACACTTTGAGCGTGACAAATAGATATCAGGCTAATCCTGGCTTGGAACATTGGAATGCTGTAAAGAATATCCTTAAATACTTGAGAAGGACCAAGGATAAGTTCCTCGTCTACGGCAGTGATTCTGAACTCGTTGTAAATGGTTACACCGAAGAAAGTTTCCAAACCGACCGTGACAACTCGAGATCACAGTAAGGATACGTATTCATTCTCAACGGTGATGTTGTAAGTGTAAAGATTTGCAAGGTTGATACAATCAGCAACATAGCTGATCCACTGACAAAACCTCTTCCTCAAGCCAAGCATGAGATGCATACTGCTTCTATGGGTCTGAGACACATAGGCAATTGGCTGTGAGATTTTCTTGGGATCTGCGAGATCTTAGAGAATATAGAGACTTGTATAAATGCAAGGCTTACGTTGATTGGCTCTAGCTTAAGTGGGAGATTGTTAGTGTAATAATCTAGAAGTCAATCATAGGATAATTTTATTCTATATATTTTGTTCATGTAATGGATGATTAATAAAGATATCATTTTGTTCCTTGAGATTTATCGCATTTATGAATCATTTCGAGTTAAGGACTTGAAATTGTAGAACTTCATAATATAGATGATAAAACTCTTAATAGTCTCTAATCATGGTAATTAGCAGGAACACTAATTGACCAATCAAAGGTTAGTATGTGGATTAAATGATGGTTAAGTTTTACAAAGAGGTGTCATTTTAATCACATAGATATATATTAGAGAACATGGTATTTGACAGACCCTAAATGAAATGTTAAATGGATTGTGTTCGTGTCATTAATGTTTCATTCAGTGTTAAGTTCTAAAGTATGAGGTATTCGTCTTTCCTACATGAGAAGTGTGTATTCGTGAGTGTTGTTCAATGCTATCCGTAAAAAATAGCTATACAGATGACATTTCAGTATACATGACTTGTGCGGAGGGGAGATGTTCACCAAGACTACTATTGTCCCTCGTATATAATACGAGTGATGGTATCACTAGGTCTCTTGATGAAGTAGGATTATCAGCGCGCGATATGATTAAAGAGTTAATCATATTTGATAATCTACTTAAGATCAAGAAAATATTAAGTTTGCAAAGATGACACATACCTACCTTGAAACTGATCTGATACTATGAGACAAAAGAATTAACATGAGTAAAATGTTTACTGGATCGTGATAGTGTACTATACAAGATCATCTGTGTCAATTGGGTAGTCATAATGCATTCTGCCAGATGCCGCTTATGATTTATAGAATTAAAAAGAGTTTTAATTATATTACCAACATAACACAGATCCTATCGGGTCACACCAATAGGAAAGTAATCAGAGAATTATTAATTAATTATAAAGTGTTATAATTAATAAATAAATATCATAAAGATGACAAGCTTAAACAAATTGAATTTATAAGCGTGTACGACACGTCGTATAAATTTATCGCAACATCAGTCGCAAGAAATATAATTATTCTGAATAATTATATTGATAATAAATGGATTAAAAATATTAATTATGAATTAATATTTTGGGTCAAAAGCCCATTTGAATTTGGGCCTAATTTAAGTTTAGAATTTAAATTAAAAGCCCAAATTGAATCAATTGAATTTTGGGCTTATGGCTCGAAGGGAAAAATTGGAATTTCACCCTTAGAACCGACTTTGGAGGGCATTTTGGTCTTTTTGAAACCGACCCTAAGCCCTATATAAAAGCTTGAGGGGTGAGAGAAAATATAGAAGTCGATTGATTCGGTTATTATTTTATCTCTCTCTTGTGTTTCCTCTCAAATAGTTATTTGTGTAGAAAAGAAAGGAATATGTAATCCACGTATATTCTTGCGAGTTGCAAATAGTGTTTTTGCGAATATGCCGGTACAGTATTTCTGGCAAAAGAAATACCGGCTCTCTGGTTGTTCCTGGTGGATAGCTGATAGAGGCATCAGACGACTGGTGCTCCGTAACCGAGTTAGACTGCACTTCCAATTCGAATTTGGAAAAATGTATAAATGTTATTTAATTTATTTAAATGTTAAATAAATTTTATTTTAGAAATCAATCCGGGAGTAGATCCTCGGCTTATGGTAGAATGTAAAATTTTGATTTTATGTTCTTTCCGCACCGTAAGCCTAATCAGAATTTAACAGGAAATTCCTGAGCAGAATTTGGCGGTAAATTCTTAAACAAGAATTTGGCAATATATTCTCGAACAAAATTTCGCGAATTTTTCTGAAAATCTGAATTTAGCGGCTGAATTTTCCAACAAATACAACTTGAGTTTTAAACTTTAACAATTTTTTTTTAAAATTTTTATATATTAAAATAAGAGTACTAGGGTGTTCCTAAATTCACCAATTTTTTTTTTAACTCAACTCTAAAATCCATCGGATTGACTTTAAATGATAAATCTGAACCGTTGAAACTCATCTACCTTACGAGTGATGCGTCTACATACAAAAACTTTAGACTTTCAAATTAATTTATGTTTGACCCTAAAAAGTCAAGACATGAAAATAAATAAAAAATGATGAATGAGCTTTAGATATTTTTATTCTCATGGACACATGTCACACTACCAATGAAGATGCCAAAATAGGAGGGATGAAGATGCTCTAGAATATGCTCTAGATATTTTTGCTCCTATGGACACATGTCACATGACAAATGAAGATGCTAAGAATATTCCCTTCAAGCTTGAGGGATAAGCATGACCACTTGGATGCATCTAAACCTTTGGATGAGAATTAATACAAAGGAGTGGTGGGGATCATGCCAACAAGGCTCCTCTAAACCCTAGGCTCTACCCCTTGCCTAGCCTATATAAACTCCTCATTTGAAGATGAAGAGGAGAAGAGACCACAATATATACAACCACACAACACAACATATACACCGTACACAACATATACACCCCACCCAAACACAACATACACAAGGCCGAAACCCTCTTCCTCCTCTACCAAAAATCAAAATAGAAATAGGTAGAGATTTTGCAATGTAGAAGCTTAATAGAGCTTGTTTTCATGTATATTAATCATGAATCAATGAAAGAATGTTCTTTGTTTATAGTTTCTTATATTATATCTCCTCTCCTCCCTTCTTTTCTTTACATACTTGGAGCTTCCTTCATTTTATATTTTTTTTCTTTTGTTTTTTTTATTTTATTTCGAACTTTTATGAAAATGCAAAATGAGAAAGCTTCATGATGTTTTAAGCTTATTTTATAAGCAAAGCATGAAGTTTAATGATCATCAAACAAAAAATAATATATGCATGAATATATTAAATAAAAGAAAAGTCCTTTCTTTTCTCTTTGACATTTCTTTCTTTGATCTTTTTGGTGTCTTTAAATCAACTCTTCTTAATTCTTTTAAAGTAATTAGGTAGTAAAAATATGAGAGTTGAGCTAGCTAGCATCCTCTTGATTATTTTAACAAAGAATTAAGAAGAAATTAAAAGTGACAAAAAAAATATATATATACACAAAGGGGTTGAAAAGGTCAAGCTAGCTAGCTTCCTCTCAATCTCTATTAAATGATCCAAGGGCCCATGATTCAAGTATAGAGATTTGATCTTTCATGCATGTAAGTGTACTAAAATACACTTTGCAAAAGGTCAAATTAATATACATATGAATATGGTGAAAGATAGAGGTCTAAGATGCAAATAGATAAGCAATTATTGTTGCATTTTGACATTTGTATTCTTTTCCTATGACATCTTAATGATTTGCCCTATAATCAAATGAAAAGAGCACATGATATGCAAATTTTGATAAAATAAGAGTCTTCTTGCAAAAATCATGCTTTGACATCCTTTTGATATTTAAAACCTTTTGATTAAATAAACTTTTGAAACTTTGATCTTCTCTCTTTTGTTTCTGGTATGGTACCAAACCAAACTTAGCAACAAAGCACCATGCAAATGCCATTGATACAAAGAAAACCCTCAAAACGGTGAAATTGACCTGTTCTGGTAAAATAGCCAGTGCAGACTGGTACGAGGACCAAAATGAAAAACAAACTATACAGTCAGATAGAGGACTTCAAAACACACAATTTAGACCCAAACTTTACGTCTATAGCATTTTCTATGCATTTTCTATAATTTTCTAAAGTTCAGCTTTCTAAAATACAAAAAAACTGATAGATAAGCTTGCTGTCCCAGAACATGCCTCCTACGAAATCACAAATTAAAAATAGATTTAGGCCTTATAAATTCCTGAAACTTTTTGAGGATATAGATTGTGCTTTCCTGAAAATTTTGGTACCAAGAACACTCAAATCGGAGTTGTAGTCTATCTTGCACAAATTTTACAAAAATAATTGTCAGCAAACAAAACTGGTACTAGACTGAAATGACCCTCTCTGGTAAAATGACCAATCTAGACCAGTACAGGAGCTAGAATGAAAAATGGACTGCACCAATATGTAAATAATTTCAAAACACACAAGATTCACACAAATTTCATATTATTTGAATTTTATTTCGATTTAATATGGATTTTTGAAGTTCAGAACTAAATACAAGCAAAAATCAGCTTAAAATACCCTTCATATCCTAGCTGCATGGATTTTAAAGCAATACGAACCCTTTGATAAATGGAAACACGAATCTCAATACAGGGTTTTATCCAAAACCGAGATTTAAGAATTAGCAAGTCTCTGCCTTGTGGGATCCGCATGTCAGCACACCCAATTTAAAAGATTAAACGTCTTGGCCAAATATCAAAGTTGAATTCTAAAGCTAGCACCAATCCCGATGCCCAATATTCAAATCTCAAAGTTCAACATCTAAATCCAATGCTCAGCACAGATTCTAAAGCCCAAAGCACACATTTTAAAGCTCAATACACAAATCTCAAAGTTGAAATAATAAAGAATAAAAGATCTTTTACACATAGACCCCTCTGATAAAAGGAAATTGCCAGCGAAATCCTTGGAAGTTTGCAACTAGGTCCCTAATGGCCTAAAACATTGTCAACCAAGCCCTTAAAGGCCCAACTTTCATACAAAACCCCATCAAAACTCCAAATCACAAAGCCCAGTCCTCCAGAATTTATAAACAAGCCCCTTGAAATATTAAAACTCTTACAAACAAGTCCTCTTTGGCCATAACTTCTTCATTTCAAGTCCAAATTGACTCAAACCACCTCCAAATGAACCCAAATTAGATTTCCTATATTCTTAAATCAAAATTAAACATGTTTAAACATCAGCCAAAATATAAAATGACCAAAATACCCTTTCTTCAAAATTAAATGATTTCATCTTTTAATATAATGTAAATAATTAATAAAATAAATAAATATGTCATAAATCAAATATAAAATAGTGTATATACACTTCTCAAGTATCCCAATTCATATTTCAAAATATAATAAGCATTATTTTTAATATGAAATCACATACATACACACATATCCAAACATACAAAATCAACCAAATCAAAACCAAATCCAATATGTGAGTCCCCTTTTAGCCCAATTATTCAATTCACATAAAATAGGCACAAATCCCGGAATGGACGAGGTGTTCAGCATGGCTTGGAAGGGTCATCTGATGTAATTAACAGCGGGGGCTTGCGCCCGCTGGGAGTTTAAACGTCCCCACAATCATTAAACTCTCTCGATAGACTGATTATGAACAGTAGGTCTGTCGAGGGTGAACCAGAAGGAATAGCAGAAAGAAACGAATGTTTCAAGTTCGACGTTCTCTCCATGTATTGAAAACCGAGAGCATTGAACCCTGAAGCATTTCACACACATGCACACACCTTCCACCGCTATGCAACTTTCTGCGCCCTACAATTTAGTATAAAGTCAAGCGGTCAAAATTAGAAGGTTCATAAATTAATAATTTTAATGCATTCATTTTTTGAACGGGTTTTTACCACTTGACTCTATACAAAATTAAATCAAAAACTTAAAAATTCTGTATGTAGACGCATCACTCATAAGGTAGACGGGTTTTAACAGTTCGGATTGTCATTTGAAGTCAATCCGATGAATTTTAGAGTTGAATTCACAAAGAGGCTTGATGAACTTAAGAACACCCTAATTCTACTCTCAAAATAACGTTGTTAGATGTGTTCTACATCACCTATTCTCTTGTTGAATTTTCTAATGGGCGTCTTAATCTTAAGAATGGGGAATCCCCAAAGTCGTGGGACTCTACTATTCAGGACGTATGCTCGTTAAATAGTTTAAGTGGTCATCTATGATAAAAATCAAATTGATAAATTGGTCAATCACGTAAATCACCTATTTAATAATAGAAACCAAGCTCCTCGTGAAGTAGACGTAATGCATACATTTCGTAATGCATACAAGATATAGTTGATAGAACAATTGAGTAATTCAAATGGGTTTCGGCAAAAAATGCAAGTTCCTTATAGGCCTTTATTTTTCAATAAATAGCAACAATCCCTATCTACCAAAAACTGATGAAATCAACAATTTTCTATGTGTGACCTAGATGTAAAGTTATGTCACAGACCTATCCCACAATAATCATTGATGTATGTAAAAATGAACATTAGCAACGTTTGTGTTTATTAGTTTGCTATGTTTTTTAAGTTTAGTTTCAAGGGTGTGTGGTCTGAGGTCCTTGCTGGTAGATCGTTGAGTATAGGTAAAAAAGAGTGGAGTGGTTCGGAGTTCCAGTGTGAAGAGAGGACTCGGTCAAGTTTGGAAAGCGTAGGATTTGCTCCTTTGTGGGTATAGGTGTATTGCTTGCCCAGTAGTGGGACTGAAGATGAAGACCTTGGATTAGAGTGTTTAAATGAAGGATGACTTCACCAATTTCTTCCAATGCCGGACCTAACCAAAGTTCACTAATTGGCCCCAAACGCAAAAACAAAGTATTCTATTATGTTATGTTTTTCTGGTCCGCTTGTGTATTTTTTTTAACAGTTTACAACACGAATCTGGAATCACCAAATCATATTGTTCCAGAAGGTGTATTGCCTCCATCGCTTTACTTACTGATAGGGTGAAACTCACAAAGGTAGAACCACCTAACCTAGGTCATCAAAGAGTTGCTACTCAGCTCTGCGTACGATTTAGCTTTCAATGTCTTGTCGAAAGCGTTAGGTAGTTCACCTAGTCTGATCTACTCCAACAGTTCGCCTTCAGCTCACCTTGGTCCAAGCCTCTTATTTTTATTTCTTGATGGATAAAAAATCTTATTCATACCCGAGTTTGCTGAATTTCCCTCTTTGACTCTCTCTTGCTTCAGCGGATTCGTATACCATTGCTTTAAAGAAAGACGGTTCCCCATAGCCTTCTTTCTTTATTCTCGCCAGTGGGATCTCTCCTCAATCAAATCAAAAAGGTGAGTTCTACTCCAGGAAAGATTTGACTTGACTTTCGCTTATCCCTTTTTTCCATGTTCTGTCTACACCGATAAGGCATTCCCTTCTTCGCACGGCGTACTATTTTTCTAGAACTCTTTTGAGTCGAACCTACAATAGGAATATAAAGTATCTATTCAAAGAATGACTTTTAAATAGAGTCCCTATCCAGGATGTTATGCAGAAACATGCATTGATTTCAAGGATAAAATGAAATGTGTTAAGCATAACACGGAAGTTGCATGATTCTAGCTTCAACCTCCTCTTACAACGATTTTGGAGATAGTAAGCAAGACTTTCTATGCTACGATCTTGCTTATCTTCTAATATTTCTAGTTAAAAGAATGAATGATCAAGAAAAGAACTCCGTAAAGAAAAGCAAGCATGAGAAAAGGATACCACCATCGGCTTAGTGGAATCTTTTCTATCTGGCTGTGCTTGATGCATACATAGTTTTTGATTGAAATAAAAGTATGGGCTTTTTTGTTGGTGCTTTATCCACTAACGATGATGATTCTACCGCTGTTGGGTTTAGACTAGCTCTTCTTGCTTGGGTGCTTTACCAATCTATACATCTGGTGAGGGATCAGCCGTGAAGCTAGAAAAAAAAGCCAGATGAGGCTGGTGACAAGTTCAAATTGTACCAAGAAATGATTGGCTTCCCCTCCGCCAACCAAAGGGCAATCTTAACCAATGGGCCAGAAGTGGGTTTGTCAATCAGTAAGTAAATTAGGGTCACGACTTTATAACCATGAGTTTACAGGCCGTGGGAATCTCTCGCACTTTCAAAATAGAGGTGGGGGCGCTGACGCTTAAGTCGATGGAAACTTAAGGTTTTGATAACACTAGGAGTCTGCAGCTCATTTTACTGCAAAACCAACCGGGAGATCGACTTGTGGGAAAAGACAGAATGAACAGGAAGAAAGTCTGATGGAAAGAAATTATTATTCGCTAACTCACTTCCGAGATCAAGCTCAGGAGAAATAGCATCCATTGAACTCCGGGAAATAACATCCATCCCTAGGCACGATGAAAGACATCCATAATCTTCTAGTTAATGACATGACATTGAAGATTAACATTAATTAACATTACGCTCTGCAGAGGGATGAAAGACAACTACGTAAATAATATTCCTTAAATGACAACTATTAGTTGTCTTTCATAATTAAGGACATGACAAATACTTCTAGTTGTGTTTCATCTACTTCTAGTTGTCATTCATCCTCTTCTAGTTGTCATTCATCTTCTTCTAATTGTCTTTCATGTTCTACTAGTTGTATTTCATGTTCAACTGGTTGTCTTTCATCTAATGGTAGTATTTCATCTTCTTCTAGTTTCTCTTTCATCTTCTACTAGTTGTTTTTCATCTTCATTTGTTGTCTTTCACCTTCTACTGGTTGTCTTTCATGTTGTACTGATTGTCTTTCATCTTGTACATGTTGTCTTTCATGTTCTACTGGTTGTAGTTCATCTTTTCTAGTTGTTTTTGATCTTCTTCTATTTGTCTTTTATTTTTATTTTGGATGTCTTTCATCTTGTACTGGTTATCTTTCATGTTCTACTCGTTGTCTTTTATCTACTACTTGTTGTATTTTGTACTTGTTTTTTTCATCTTCTACTAGTTGTGGTTCATCTACTTCTAGTTGTCATTTATCTTCTTCTAGTTGTCTTTCATGTTATACTGGTTGTATTTCATGCTCTACTTGTCTTTCATCTAAAACTAGTAGTATTTCATCTTCTTCTAGTTTATCTATCATCTTCTACTAGTGGTTTTTCATCTTAATCTAGTTGTCTTTCATCTTGTACAGGTTATATTTCATGTTCTACGTGTTGTCTTTCATCTTGTACTGGTTGTCTTTCATGTTCTACTGGTTGTATTTCATCTTGTATTGTTTGTCTTTCATCTTCTACTGGTTGTATTTCATCTTCTTCAAGTTGTCATTCATAATCTTCTAGTTGTCTTTCATCTTCTTCTAATAGTCTTTCATATTCTACTGGTTGTGTTTCATTTACAACTGGTTGTATATCGTCTTCTTCTAGTACTTTTTCATCTTCCACTAGTTGTTTTTCATCTTCTTCTAATTGTCTTTCATTTTCTTTTGGTTGTTTTTCATCTTGTACTGGTTATCTTTCATGTTCAACTCGTTGTTTTTCATCTACTACTTGTTCTCTTTCATCTTGTATTTTTTGCATCTGTTTCATCTACTTCTAGTTGTCTTTTTATCTTTTTCTAGATGTCTTTCATGTTCTACTGGTTTCCTTCATCTACAACTGGTTGTATTTGATGTCTTTCATATTTCATCTTGTACTGGTTATCTTTCATGTTCTACTCGTTGTCTGATGTTCTACTCGTTGTCTTTCATCTTGTACTGGTTGTTTTAATGTTCTACTCATTGTCTTTCATCTTGTACTGGTTGTTTTTCATGTTCTGCTAGTTGTCTTTCATCTTGTACTGGTTGTCTTTCATGTTCTTAAAGTTGTCTTACATGTATTAGTTGTTTTTCATCAATGTCTGGTTGTCTTTCATCTTGTACTAGTTGTGTTTCATGTTCTACTAGTTGTTTTTCATCTTTTTCTGGTTGTTTTTCATGTTCTACTTGTTGTCTTTCATGTTCTACTAGTTATCTTTCATGTTCTACCGGTTGTCTTTTATGTTCTATTATTTGTATTTCATCTTGTACTGGTTGTTTTCTTCTTGTATTGGTTTTTTTTCATTCGCTTCTTATAGTATTTCATCTTTTTGTAGCTGCAATTCATTTTGTACTGGTTGTCTTTCGTGTTTTACTTGTTGTCTTTCATCTTCTACTAGTTATCTTTAATTTTCTTATGGTTGTCTTTCTTCTTGTACTGGTTTATTTTGTCCTACTAGTTTTCATTCATCTGAACTGGTTGTCTTTCATGTTTTAATAGTTGTTTTCCATCTTGTACTGGTTGTCTTTCTTGTATTGGTTGTATTTCATCATCTACTACTTCATGTTCTACTCGTTGTCTTTCATCTTGTACTGGTTGTGTTTCATGTCCTACTAATTGTCTTTCATCTTTTTCTGATTGTTTTTCATATTCTATTTGTTGTCTTTCATTTTGTACTAGTTGTCTTTCATGTTCTACTGGTTATCTTTCATGTTCAAATGAATTTCTTTCATGTTCTACTATTCTGTATTTCATCTTGTACTTGTTGCTTCCTTCTTGTATTGGTTGTTTTTCGTCCTCTTCTAGTAGTATTTTGTCGTTTTGTAGAGGTAATTCATATTGTACTGGTTTTCTTTTATCTTCTACTAGTTGTCTTTCACATTCTTATGATTGTCTTTCTTCTTGTACTAATTTATTTTCATGTCCTACTAGTTTTCATTCATCTGAACTGGTTGTATTTCATGTTCTACAGGTTGTTTTTCATCTTGTACTGGTGATCTTTCATAATCTTCTAGTTGTCTTTCATCTTCTTCTTGTAGTTTTTCATTTTCTACTGGTTGTCTTTCATTTTCTACTGGTTGTGTTTCATCTACAACTAGTTGTATATCATCTTCTTCTAGTTCTTTTTATCTTCTACTAGTTGTTTTTCATCTTCTTCTAATTGTCTCTTAGTTTTTTTTGGTTGTCTTTCATCTTGTACTGGTTATATTTCATGTTCTACTCGTTGTCTTTTATATACTACTTGTTGTCTTCCATTTTGTACTTGTTTTTTTTCATCTTCTACTAGTTGTGTTTCATCTACTTCTAGTTGTCATTCATCTACTTCTAGTTGTGTTTCATGTTCTATTAGTTGTATTTCGTGTTCTACTGGTTGTCTTTCATATAAAACTGGTAGTATTTCATCTTCTTCTAGTTTCTCTTTCATCTTCTACTATTTCTCTTTCATCTTATACTATTTGTTTTTTATCATATACTGGTTGTGTTTCATGTTCTATAGGTTGTTCTTCATCTTGTACTGGTGGTCTTTCATGTACTACAGACTGTGTTTCGTCTACAACTAGATGTATATCATCTTCTTCTAGTTCTTTTTCATCTTCTACTAGTTATTTTTCATCTTCTTGTATTTGTCTTTCATTTTCTTTTGGTTGTCTTTCATCTTATACTGGTTATATTTCATGTTCTACTCGTTGTCTTTTATATACTACTTGTTGTCTTTCATTTTGTACTTGTTTTTTTTCATCTTCTACTAGTTGTGTTTCATCTACTTCTAGTTGTCATTCATCTTCCTCTAATTGTCTTTCATGTTCTACTGGTTGTATTTCATGTTCTATTGGTTGTCTTTCATCTAAAACTGGTAGTATTTCATCTTCTTCTAGTTTCTCTTTCATCTTCTACTAGTTGTCTTTCATCTTGTACAGGTTATCTTTGATGTTCTATGTGTTTGATCACTCAAGAGAGAGCAATGTTTCTTTTAATATTTATAAACTCGGAAATGCTATCGGTTCGGACTGCAAGCGCACAATCCTATCGAGTAGTATATTCGAGGTCGATCCACAGGGAATATTGGTTCAATGCTTTGAGCGATCGAATCACAATCTTTCGAAAGGCTAGACGAAGTCTGAAAATTGAGAGATGTTGTTTTGATCAATGTAAATTAGGAAGCAATTAAAATAAAGATAGAGATGAGAATTCCTAGGGTTTCGGCACACCATTGCCACTCAATCCGCCTTAACAATATATTCCTGTTGCGTCTGATTTCCTGTTGTTGTTTAATGAAAGACACTACATAGGTCACTGCGATTTATGTTACGCGAGAATGACAGATCTTTCACCGAGATTCTACATAGGACACTGCGATTTACCTTACGTAAATGTCTGATCTCTCAAATACCCCAAATTACTACAAAGATCATTGCGATTTACTTTACGCAACTGATGGAATTTGGTACGCGTTTTGTTGGTCCGGTTTATGGTTTCCCCGCTAAGGTTTTCTTCACATAAACCTAATAGATCTCAACGAGGCTAATTCATACAAATAGTTTCTCTTACCATTAAAGCACTGTCACTACCCTAACGGACTTAAACTAGATCATTGAAATTAGATTAAGAGATAGTAAATCACAAAAGCATTTTGTTTCAACAACAAGAAATCATAATCAACAGAAATATATATATCAAAACATCAAGAGTAACAAGGTTTACTGCCTAGCCCTAAGAAAAGGAACTTAGCCGCGGAACGGCATGGTTGCAAGCACTCCTCTCTTCTCACTTTAATCAAATCTAACCCTAATTACAAAGATAACTAATCATTCTGCCCAGGGGCCTTATATAGGAGTGTAGGGACGTGTAGAGATTGAGTAGGGGCTAAGAAACTGATCTGGAAACAGCTGTCGGCAGTTATTCCCCAAGAGACGCCTTCGGATACGGACCGTATTGGGTAATACGGTCCGTATTAGGACCTTGACGGTTAGGGTTTAATGCTTCCAGCGCTATCTTCTGGTCAATGCTAGGTCTGGTCCGTATTAGGCAATACGGGCCGTAATAGGGACTTAGTCGATGAGCGTTGCTGATCCGATTGACCTGATTCTTGCTCCATTTAGTGTGAAATAGTCCCAAAACCTGTTTTCTGCAATAAAACATAAAGAAGGGTGACAATAGCCTTTTTCTCTAATTAATTAAACATAAGTGTGAGAAAATATGCAAAACCTAAGCGAAAACCCTACGTAAATCATCATTATTTTGACTCTGATCAGTGTTGTTTTTCATATTGTACTGGTTGTCTTTCATGTTCTACTGGTTGTATTTCATCTTGTATTATTTGTCTTTCATCTTCTACTGGTTGTATTTCGTCTTCTTCTGGTTGATTGCAATCTCTTCAATTAGGTTGTAAGCCTCGTCAGGTTCCTTGTTCATGATTGCTCCTCCTGCGGAAGCATCAATAGACAACCTATCGGTAGGGTTTAGACCATTATAAAAAGTTTGGACAATCAACCATCTTTCTAGACCATGATGTGGACAACACCTTAACGTATCCTTATATCTATCCCATGCCTCACACAATGTTTCACCATCCCTTTGTTCAAAATTAGTAATTGCATTTCTAAACCTTAAAGTTTTGGATGGTGGAAAATATTTTGCAATAAACACATTAAACAATTGGTCCCAAGTTTCAATGGAATTGGCCGGTAAGGAAACAACCATGCTCTTGCTTTATCTTTTAATGAGAATTGAAATAGCCTTAGCCTGATTGCTTCATCGGTAACTCCGTTGATCTTTATCGTCTCGCATATCCCTAGGAAAATTGACAAATGAAGATGCAGATCTTCATGTGGGAATCCTCCAAATTGCTGTTGCGAAACTATATTTATGAGAGCATGTTTGATCTCAAAATTACGGTTCGTGACAGTTGGCGGGTTTATACTAGAATTATGATCATTCGCGCGCGGTACGCAATAGTCTCTAGAAGTTTGGGTCTTGATGCATCGTGAACTTCATTATTACCATTGTTTTGTCTTCCATTATTGATCGGTTCGTTCGGTGGAATATTCATGTTGATCGAATCTGAGTCTTCTTCGCTTTCAGAATTACTTGATGAAGAACTATGATTAGTTCTTGTGGGTGATGTGGAAGCGAATTGTCCTCTCCTACTAGCAATCCTCTCGGATCTTCGTACGGATGATTCGGCCAGCGTGCAGTTTCCTAAAAAGAAAAGAAAATCTGAAAATTAAACTGAAAAACTGAAAATAAAAATAAAATAAAAATAAAAACGAAATTGAAAATAAAAGGAAAATAAAAATGAAGAAAATAAAAAGAAATCTAGGCGTTTCTAATTAATTGGATTCAATGGTCAAAGCAAGGACGTCTCGTGAGGCCTTGCACAATGAACCGTTATTCCCCGGCAACGGCGCCAAAAAGCTTGATCACTCAAGAGAGAGCAATGTTTCTTTTAATATTTATAAACTCGGAAATGCTATCGGTTCGGACAGCAAGCGCACAATCCTATCAAGTAGTATATTCGAGGTCGATCCACAGGGAATATTGGTTCAATGCTTTGAGCAATCGAATCACAATCTTTCGAAAGGCTAGACGAAGTCTGAAAATTGAGAGATGTTGTTTTGATCAATGTAAATTAGGAAGCAATTAAAAGTAATTAAAATAAAGATAGAGATGAGAATTCCTAGGGTTTCGGCACACCATTGCCACTCAATCCGCCTTGACAATATATTCCTGTTGCGTCTGATTTCCTGTTGTTGTTTAATGAAAGACACTACATAGGTCACTGCGATTTATGTTACGCGAGAATGACAGATCTTTCACCGAGATTCTACATAGGACACTGCGATTTACCTTACGCAAATGTCTGATCTATCAAATACCCCAAATTACTACAAAGATCACTGCGATTTACTTTACGCAAATGATGGAATTTGGTACGCGTTTTGTTGGTCCGGTTTATGGTTTCTCCGCTAAGGTTTTCTTCACATAAACCTAATAGATCTCAACGAGGCTAATTCATACAAATAGTTTCTCTTACCATTAAAGCACTGTCACTACCCTAACGGACTTAAACTAGATCATTGAAATTAGATGAAGAGATAGTAAATCACAAAAGCATTTTGTTTCAACAACAAGAAATCATAATCAACAGAAATATATATATCAAAACATCAAGAGTAACAAGGTTTACTGCCTAGCCCTAAGAAAAGGAACTTAGCCGCGGAACGGCATGGTTGCAAGCACTCCTCTCTTCTCACTTTAATCAAATCTAACCCTAATTACAAAGATAACTAATCATTCTGCCCAGGGGCCTTATATAGGAGTGTAGGGACGTGTAGAGATTGAGTAGGGGCTAAGAAACTGATCTGGAAACAGCTGTCGGCAGTTATTCCCCAAGAGACGCCTTCGGATACGGACCGTATTGGGTAATACGGTCCGTATTAGGACCTTGACGGTTAGGGTTTAATGCTTCCAGCGCTATCTTCTGGTCAATGCTAGGTCTGGTCCGTATAAGGCAATACGGGCCGTAACAGGGACTTAGTCGATGAGCGTTGCTGATCCGATTGACCTGATTCTTGCTCCATTTAGTGTGAAATAGTCCCAAAACCTGTTTTCTGCAATAAAACATAAAGAAGGGTGACAGTAGCCTTTTTCTCTAATTAATTAAACATAAGTGTGAGAAAATATGCAAAACCTAAGCCAAAACCCTACGTAAATCATCATCATTTTGACTCTGATCAGTGTTGTTTTTCATCTTGTACTGGTTGTCTTTCATGTTCTACTGGTTGTATTTCATCTTGTATTGTTTGTCTTTCATCTTCTACTGGTTGTATTTCATTTTCTTCAAGTTGTCTTTCATAATCTTCTAGTTGTCTTTCATCTTCTTCTAGTAGTCTTTCATATTCTACTAGTTGTGTTTCATTTACAACTGGTTTATATCATCTTCTTCTAGTACTTTTTCATCTTATATAAGTTGTTTTTCATCTTCTTCTAATTGTCTTTTATTTTCTTTTGGTTGTCTTTAATCTTGTCCTGGTTATTTTTCATGTTCAACTCGTTGTCTTTCATCTACTACTTATTGTCTTTCATCTTGTACTTGTTTTTTTTCATCTTGTACTTGTTACATTTCATCTACTTCTAGTTGTATTTTATCTTCTTCTAGTTGTCTTTCGTGTTCTACTAGTTGTCTTTCATGTTTTACTGGTTGTCTTTCATCTACAACGGGTTGTATTTCATCTTCTTCTAGTTCTCTTTCATCTTTTACTAGTTGTTTTTCATCTTGTACTAGTTGTCCTTCATCTTGTACTGGTTGTCTTTCATGTTCTACTGGTTGTCCTTCATATTGTACTGGTGGTCTTTCATGTACTACATGTTGTGTTTCATCTACAACTGGTTGTACATCATCTTTTTCTAGTTCTTTTTCATCTTCTACTAGTTGTTTTTCATCTTCTTGTGGTTGTCTTTCATCTTGTAATGGTTATATTTCATGTTCTACTCGTTGTCTTTTATATACTACTTGTTGTCTTCCATTTTGTACTTGTTGTCTTTCATAATCTTCTAGTTGTCTTTCATGTCATTAATGTTAATTAATGTTAATCTTCTACTGTTAATTAATGTTATTTATGTAAAGACATCCATTGAACTCCGGGAAATAACATCACTTTGCAGAGGTATTTCTTTTCGGTAGGAAGAGGGTTTTCTTTCTTCCTTTCCCGTTTCTGCCCCAATACCAGCCTAATGGGTTGATTGTAGGGATGCCAACGACTTAGTTTAACCTAGAGTTGTCACACATACTTCAGTAGCTAGAATTGTCATGCATAGTTCAGTAGAAAGGTTTGATTGGTAGACAGTTTAAAGTGTAAGCACTTGTGTTTGTTCTTACTTAAAATCACAAGATTTAGCTGATTAATTAGTCTGACTCAAATTGGCTGATTTGGCTTCAACGCTTGACTCTATATATGAAACAACTTCCCGAGACCGAGTTCAATCTTTAATTAGAGAGCCTGCCAACGCTGATGGACCTGCTGCTTCCTTTCAATAAACCAATTATTCAATTGGAAATCTAGCTAACCTCCGGCCGGGCGTGCTTTGTTTTCTGTGCTCTAAAATCTCTCGTTGGTCTTTTTGTCCTATTTTCTTTTGTCCTTTCTGATTTCGTAAAAGCTATTCTCTTGTTTAAATCCTAAGTGAAATAAACTCTACTAATTACAAAAGAGATCTAAACAAAGAAATTCCCATTTTTCTTGTAATTTCTTTCTAGCAAAATGTAAATACATGATTAGGTGTCAAGCGGGCTGGGATGACGGGTTGGCTGGGTCACCTACTTATGTTGCCTTCCCCAATACTGTTTAACTGGATGTGGGTGTCGGACACGACTTAGTTGAAGTAGGATATTAAACCAATTATGCAGTTCCTGTTCGTTGATTACCAGCTGCAACTTCAGAGTTGACTTTTGTAAAGGAATCTTTGGCTACCCATAAAAGCTAGTAAAGTTGACCGGCGCCAGAAAAGACTTGTTTCACGGGATATCCAGCTTCTTTTCAATTTGAAACTTTCTAACTGGCTGGCCCGCTTGCTAAAAACTCACCTGTGATTTAGTAGACGGGCTCTCTCAAGTCAGTAGTAAAAACATCAGAAACACTTTCATACACCAGACTGGCTAGATTGGCTTTTGAGAAAACTTCTCCAGATGGCCAGTCTTCTGCACTTTATTGGATTGGATTGATGGTCTGGGGTGGGGTGTGTTCCCAAAATTCTATCCTCTGTTGAGCAAGAAGGGTGCGTTGCTTAACGTTTCTTTCTTTCGTCTTTCTTTTCTCTTATCATATATAGTGTAGATTACTTTTCTCTTTTCGTTTTCACTCTTTTTCTTCGATGTTTGTCTGTAATGCGAATGAAGAATGCAAGATAACATAGTAATCTCCGCCCAAAGGTGCCCTTACGAGGGTCGATCACCGGAGAGGAAGTCAACTTGCTTCTTTATGAGCACAAAGGGCTGCTTTATTGATGAATAAGAGTGATTTTATTATTTGATGTTATATGCTTAACACATCAAATTTGACACAGGATCATTATGTGAGGGACCCCCGAAGGCAATAGAAGAAGAACCCGCACGCTCAAGAACACGCAAGGTTGTTCAACAAAAGTCGTTTGCAGGAAAGGAAAGTTTGATTGAGGATTGGAGAGGAGAGGTGGAATAAAAAGCTCGGGATAGATGATCGAGTCTTTGTGCGAGCCGTATGCGGTGAGAGTCACACGTACAGTAAGGAGGGGGTTCGAGTCTGTCTATACATGTAGTGTGGTGGTTGGGCCCACCCTATTTGTTCCATGATCTATGGGTCTACTGGAGCTACCCACTTCGATCAATTAGTCAAGATTTTAACCGGATACAAAATCACTGGTGCTCCATCTAGTGGTATTTTGATGGGGATTCTCTTTATCGTTGTAAGATTCCTATTCAAGATCACTACAGTTCCTTTTCGACTTATTCTATGTATTCTTCTAAATTTGTGGATGAGGTTCCAACTGGTACTCAGTTTGGGGGGTATCAAGCAATTTCTGGCTACTATAGCACTTTATTTATCTTTCCTCATTATTTTGAGATATCTCAATTTTCTGGGCCCGGTTTTTATAATTGCTTATTGTGCCCCACAGTATGAGTTTCTTCGGAAGCAAATTTCATCGAGCGAGTGAGAGCTCTAGAAAGTCAAAACCTATATGGGTTGCCCCCTCAACACAAAGTGGGAGGATTTCCAATAGGATACTCTCTTCGCTTCATGGTGGGAATCCGCAAGTTTATCGTAGTGACCTTCGCACTGAACTTTTCCAATTGCAAGTTTTAGAATATGAGGCAAAAACGCAAACCCTCCTGGTCGAACTTGCGAATTTAGAATGTGCCCGCGTTAGGGAAGTTTATTGTTCTGCGGGGGAAATCAACCGCACCGCTTTTGAATTTTTGGTGACTCATTATCACAATTATAATTATAACGTGCCCATTTTTCTATATACATGTGAAAGTCAACCCATTTTTCTATATCCATGTGAAAGTCGGCCCCTTTATATTTTAGAAAACCCCAATTTAGCGGCGGACTCACATCACTGAAATGACCACGCTAGGTAAGTCGGCCCTTTTTATAGGTGCTTTCGTTCGTATTTTATGAGGGAGCATCTATTAGGACATCTTGACGAGCAGGGGCGCCACCACATTTGGTAGCCCCATGTCTTCCCCGGACATAGCCACACGGTGAACCGGGTTAACAAAAGGAACGCTTAGGAAAGTGAGGGGTCAAGGCTGCCTTCCCCGCTTCTCTCATTTTGGAAAGATTAAGTAGTCTTTTCTTATGATGACCTGGTCGAGAGAGTACGAGACATCGGTGTCAAAGGTGGAGTGGGATCAGTGAGCAACCATATGAATAAGCCCTTAAAGGGCGAGCGAAGGAGGAGATGCATTTTGAGTACTACTTGGTGGTACTGTCCAAGTGGGTCATAATATCTTTCTGATTGATTTCTTCATTTCCCACGACGACTAGGAACCGACAAATAAAGAATTTCACTTTGAATTTCGGACCTCAATATCCTATTGCTCATGGTGTTTTACGATTAGTATTGGAAATGAATGGAGAAGTGGTGGAACGTGCGAAACCCCATAATGGATTACTATAGAGGGACTGAGAAATTAATAGAGTACAAAACTTATCTTCAAGCTTTACCTTACTTTGATCGTTTAGACTATGTTTCTATGATGGTCCAAGAACATGCTTATTCTTTAGCCGTAGAGAAACTTTTGAATTGCAAGGTACCTTTACGAGCTCAATATATACGAGTGTTATTTTGTGAAATAACTTAAATTTAAAATCATTTACTTGCTTTAATTACTCATGCTATGGATGTGGGAGCATTAACTCCCTTCCTTTGGGCTTTTGAGGAGCGAGAGAAATTGAAATTCTATGAAAGAGTCTCGGGAGCCAAGATATTGATTCCTTCACACAACAATTTGCTTCTCGTATCGACGAATTAGAAGAGATGTTAACTGGTAACTGTATCTGGAAATAACAATTAAAGGATATTGGTACTGTCACTGCACAGCAAGCAAAGGATTGGGGATTCAGTGGTGTAATGTTAAGAGGTTATGGGGTATGCTGGGATTTGCAAAGAGCAGCACCTTACGATGTGTATGACCAATTGGATTTTGACGTACAAGTAGGTACCAGAGGGGATTGCTATGATCGTTATTGTATCCGTATTGAAGAGATATGACAAAGTGTTCGGATCATTATGCAATGTCTTAATCAAATGCCTAGTGGCATGATCAAAGCTGATGATTGTAAGCTATGTCCTCCATCACAATCTCGAATGGAACTATTTATGGAATCCTTAATTCACCATTTCAAACTTTATACAGAAGGTTTTTCTATACTAGCTTCTTCTACCTATACCACAGTAGAAGCTCCTAAAGGAGAATTTGGTGTCTTTCTTGTCAGTAATGGAAGCAATCGTCCTTACCATTGTAAAATAAGATCACCTGGCTTTGCCCATTTAATAGGACTTGATTCTATGTCCAAACATCACATGCTAGCAGATGTAGTCACCATTATAGGTACTCAAGATATTGTGTTTGGAGAGGTAGATAGATAGGACTACATCTTGCTCATGACCCTAGCTGCTTTATTGCGAGCCAAAACAGCTGCACCTCAATTGTATGGAATTGACCCATTCGATCAACTATTCTTTTTGAAGCGGATAGTTAACAGTGCTCATTTTAAAAAACAAAGCAAAAAAGCCATGAGAAGAATAAAGAGTTGATCCAAGCCAGCACATCCAAAATCAATCTATCTTTGGGGTAATAGTAAAAAACTGCCCTTCCTTGCCCGCCTCACTACCTCCTACGTAAGCACCCAAATGGTTAATGTGGTACCACCTACCCTATAGTATTCCCCCTTTTTTCCGTGCACTCTGATACCTCGCACATTTAGTCTATTTTAGGCCTGTTTTAGTACCAGATTTGTGCCCTAATTCACCAGAATCATGTGCATTTCATCGATATATCTTTAGAATTTGGTACTGCTGAGTGTTTGTTTGTTTTCTGCAGGTTTGGAGCAAAACACACGAAGAAACGGCGATTCAGATGATGAGGTACGACCCTTACCAGGCTTGGTACGGGTCTCACCAGACTTGGCCATTTTTCAGCTCATCACGCCTGGTACGGCCTGGCCGTACCAATTTGGTACGGGCCATACCTAAAGGCGGCCTGACAGATTCAAATTTTGGCAGAGGCTATTTAAAGCGGGGAACTCTCCAATTTCGAAATCCATTCCATTCCAGATCTAATTGAGAGCACAGTAAGAGAGAGAAAGAGAGCTAAGGAGCTAGGAGCAAGAAGGAAGGAAGAGGAAAGAGGCGAAACTCGACGGATCAAGCTTCCTCCTCTCGATCCCTTCGATCCATGGCTTTCTCTATCCCTTTTATTGTATTTTTAGATCAGATCATGTGCTGTGAGTAGTTATTTCAGTTTCTAGGGTTTAGAGATGGATTCTTGATTTGCTTTGACTTTCTTTGACTTGTATCTTGTATGAACTCTTTTGATTGATTGATTGTGATTTTCTTTGCCATCTCTTGCTTTGATTGCTTTGATTGTGTATGATGAACCTCTAGGTCTAGATCAAACCTATCAAGGTCATGTGATCATCTCAATCTCTCAACCAAATCAATTGTTTAGTGTAGACTTGTTCGAATTGAAGCCGAGAGGTTGAATTCTCCTCTAATCGACAGATTAGAGGGTGCCTTAGGTCTCCAATCAACCAGCTAGGGTAGATCTGTACCAACACATGAGAATTGAGGTGTAGAAATCCCTAAAAGGCAATCAATTGCATTCCAACCTAAATCTTGATCCAACACACGACGGTTGAGGCTTAGGAACCTTAGGTATGGTCAATTGAACCTTTCTAAAGAGTTTAGCACAAGGTACCAGCAAGGAATGCATCAACTCGAACTGGTAAGCTCTGTTCTGGCAAGCCAGTACGGGTCTTACCAGAGTGGTGCGGCCTTGCCTTACCAAGTGGAGTACGGCCTAGCCGTACCAACTTGGTACGGGCCGTACCACTAGAGGCAGATCACAGATGAAATCTGAAACCCTGGAAACGCCTTTTATCCATAATCAAAACACAATTTACATTTCTTCTAGCATTTTATTACATTGTTTGAATTGCTTGAATTGACCTTTTTAGGAACTTAAATACCAAACCAAAACCTTCTCACTTATAGTTTTTAATTGAGTTTGGTAGATTCTAACCTAGTAATTGCCCGTCCTTGTGGATCGATACCCGATTATACTACTCGATAGGGGTTGTGCACTTGCAACCCTTACTCGTGAAGTGTAAACGCGGTTTTAAAAGGTACGCCCTCAAGCGTACCGAAACTTGCGTTGCGCTTTCGCGCGAACAAGTTTTTGGCGCCGTTGCCGGGGACGGTAACCAATTGCCTAGTTAGATTTTACCTTACTTAGTTAATCTAGATTTTATCTTGTATCTTTCTTGTTTTCTTTTTCTTAATCAAAATCACTAAAAACTGGCTTTTGAACCCCCCCCCTGCAGGCAAATACAGGTTGAAATATAATCTGAGAAGCAAGGGCCCACTGTTCGATCAAACTCCTCCAGACTCAGCCGAGACTGCTCAGCCACCCTCTGGTACGGCCAGACCGCACCAATCTGGTCCGACCCGTACCGATTCAGGCACGGCCAGGCCGCACCAATCTGGTCCGACCCGTACCAAGACACCTGAACCTGAAGAGATGGCTGGGGCAGAGGACGAAGCCCGAATCAGACTGGAGGCAGAGGCCAGAGAAAGAGAAAGAGAAAGGCGAGAAGAAGACGGTCGTCTGACGGACGATGATGAGGGTGTTTTCATGCCTCGGACCCTGCGGGAGTTCAACGTGCCGAGAGCTGGAGACGTGCGAGGTGCGATCCGGCTGCCACACATTCCAGGACAGCAACCGAACTTCAATCCGGGGGTTGTCAACATGGTGCAGCAGAACACCTTCCACGGACTCGACCACGAGGACCCGCACGCTCACCTCCAGACCTTCCTCGAGTGCATCACGACCATCAAAACCAACGGTGAGAATGCTGATTACACCAAGCTTGCTTTATTTCCTTTCACTCTTAGGGATAAGGCCAAGAAATGGTTAGGATCTTTGCCTAGGGACTCTGTTAGAACTTGGAGGGACTTGTCCAAATTGTTTCTGACCAGATTTTTCCCTCACAAGAGGACAGCCAAGGTAAGACATGACCTGACCAGCTTTAGGCAGATTTTCGATGAACCCCTGAACGAGGCTTGGGAAAGGTTTAGAGAATTGCAGTACTCCTGTCCACACCATGGTATACCCGACTGGCTTTTAATTCAAACGTTTTACGACGGCCTTAACGAGAGCACACGTGCTTACGTGGACGCTGTTGCGGGAGGCGCGCTGATGTCAAGGGAGCCTTTAGAGGCTATGAACTTGATCGACAGCATGGCGCAGAACCAGCAGTGGTCCGGCCGCGACACGTCACGCCAGCGAGGAGGCCAAGGAGGTAGCCAAGGAGGTGGCAAGTACGAGCTCGATCACATCACGGCTCTCACCGCCAAGATGGACGCCATGTAGCGGGCGATGGACAAGCTCAGCGTCAAGGCAGTCGAACAGCAACCTCAAGTCTGCATCATGTGCGGAGACGAGAGGCACGCATACGAGCAGTGCCCGCTGGTGCAACAAGACGAGGAGAGTGAGCAAGTCAATTCTCTCAACAACGAGCCTTCCTTCTTCCCAAGACCTCCCTTCAGCCGGTCCTACTCCAAGGATCCGGTTGAGCAGCAGCACTGGAGGTCGAACCAGAACAACCCTGCGCCTTTCAACAACTCTTCGTTCAGACCGCCCTTCAACAACAACAGCTTCCAGAGACCGCAGTACAACAACAACAACTGGAACAATCGGGCGAACAACACTGGAAACTACCCCCCTCCGAACAACAACGATTGGAGAGCCCAAGCTTCGAGCAGCAGCAACAACAACAATGGCAACAAGAACTTCTACCATAACGCTTCCTTTCCCAATCAAGGCAACCGAGCAGCTCCCTCTGACCCCTCAAAGTCAATTGCGCCTACCGAAGTGAACAACTTCACTCACGAGCAGGGCAAGATGAATCAGATGATGTTGGAGCAGATGCAGAGCATGACCACTCAAATGGCTGCCCAAAGCAAGTTGCTGGAGCAGCTGAGCCAGATGGTCACCTCAAGCCACTCTCGACCCGGGAAGCTTCCAACTCAGCCCGAACCAAATCCAAGAGAAGAGGCTAAGGCGATCACTCTGAGAAGTGGGACCCAATACGACGAGCCACCAATGCCAAGTGAGGGCACAGTTGACCCGATCCTTGACGCGACACCTGATGCGACCCCGACCCCTGTGTCAATCCCACTGAAGGAGGTTAATCCAGAACGAGCTGAGGTCATCCAACCTCAAGCGAGTGCAGACTGCACCAGCTCGGCAAGACCTGCACAACCTCCATCCGAAGCGTCAGGTGGTCAGAAGAAGAAAGGTGCCGAGAAACCACCTCCATACCGGCCACCTGTTCCATTCCCCCAGAGATTAGCTGAGACGAGACTGAACGAGCAATTCGCCAACTTCGCAAACGTCATCAAGCAGCTGCAGATCACCATCCCTTTCACCGACGCTTTGACCCAAATGCCCACCTATGCCAAGTTTCTGAAGGACATCCTTTCCAACAAGAGAAGCTTAGAGGGGCACGCGACAGTCAAGCTGACGGAGCAGTGCAGTGCAATTTTGAAAAGCGAGCTACCCCCCAAATTGGACGATCCTGGAAAGTTTTCCATTCCATGCACCATTGGGAAGGCTACAATCAAGAAAGCCCTGTGTGATCTAGGAGCGAGCGTGAGTCTCATGCCACGCACCATCTATGATCGCATAGGAGTGGGGGAGCTCAAGCCCACAAGGATGACACTGCAGTTGGCGGATTCTTCAGTCCGACTTCCACTTGGTGTGGTGGAGGATCTACCAGTTCAAGTTGGGAAGTTCTTCGTGCCCGTCGATTTCGTCGTCATGGAGATGGAAGAAGATAAGGAAGTCTCAATCATCTTGGGGCGACCTTTTCTGAGTACAGCTGGCGCGATAATTGACGTGAAGCAGGGCATCCTGACTCTGAACTTTGGAGGAGAGAAGGTGAAATTCCAAATCGATCGCGCCATGAGATATCCGTCACGATCTGAGACATGTTTCCGAGTTGACGGGATAGAGGAGTGCTTGGCTGATCTGGCCAAGGACTACTTTCTTGAACAAGTCAACAACTCGCTGCGCCAAGACGCTGAATTCCTCTCCAAGTTGCCAAGCGAGGCGAGCGAGTCAATTTGTGCAGCAGATGCGATTCCTGAGGATCTGGAGGATCGTACATCACACTCTGAGACGAGGAGTGGAGCGGAGCCTGCCACGGCCGACGTCTCGACAGCATACGAGTCAGATCACTCAGATGCGACTCGTGACAACGATCAGCCTGAGCGTCCGACTCCCGAACTCAAACCGCTTCCAACCAATCTTAGATACGAGTTCCTCGATCCAGAAAAATCATGTCCTGTGATCGTCAATGCGAGTCTAAACCCCGATCAAACCGCCAAACTTCTGGAGAAGCTGAGATTTCACAAGGGCGCGATCGGGTACTCGATCAAGGACTTGAAAGGGATCAACCCAGCCATCTGCTCACACCGGATTCTTCTCGAGGATGATCACAAGCCGTCTGTGGAGCACCAGCGGCGACTCAACCCCAACCTGAAGGAGGTGGTGAAAAAGGAAATTCTCAAACTCCTGGATGCAGGCATCATCTATCCCATCTCTGACAGCAAGTGGGTGAGTCCCGTTCACGTGGTGCCCAAGAAGGGGGGCACGACAGTGGTGAGAAATGAAAAGAACGAGCTAGTCCCTACTCGTGTGGTATCTGGGTACCGCATGTGTATTGACTACAGAAAGCTCAATGCTACCACGCGCAAGGATCACTTCCCACTGCCGTTTGTCGACCAACTCCTTGAAAGGCTTGCGACTCATTCTCATTTTTGCTACCTTGACGGGTACTCAGGATTCTTTCAGATCCCCATTCACCCGAACGACCAAGACAAGACCACTTTCACATGTCCCTACGGTACATTCGCATACCGTAGGATGCCATTCGGTCTGTGCAATGCACCTGCCACCTTCCAAAGAGCCATGATGGCTATCTTCTCAGACTTCATCGAGAAAGAGGTTGAGGTCTTCATGGACGACTTCTCTGTCTATGGAACCAGCTTTGACTCATGTCTAGCCAACCTCTGCAAAATCCTGGAGAAGTGTGAAGAGGTCAACCTGATCCTGAACTGGGAGAAGTGTCACTTCATGGTCCAAGAGGGAGTTGTCCTTGGACATGTGGTGACCTCCAAAGGAATTGAGGTTGACAAAGCCAAGGTGGAGGTGATCGAGAAGCTGGAGATCCCAACAAATGTCAAAGCTGTGCGAAGCTTTCTGGGACACGCTGGCTTCTACCGCCGATTCATCAAGGACTTCTCGAAAATCGCGAAACCATTGACCAACCTGCTCATCAAGGACTCTGATTTCATCTTCACGCAGGAGTGTGTCGATTCGTTTTGCCGATTGAAAGAAGCCCTTGTCTCAGCACCCATCCTGCAGCCTCCAGACTGGACCTTGCCATTCGAATTGATGTGCGATGCGAGTGATTACGCTGTGGGAGCGGTTCTTGGGCAGCGGAAGGAGAACAAGCCATGTGCTATCTACTACGCTAGCAAGGTGCTAGACCCTGCCCAGATGAACTACACAACAACCGAAAAGGAGCTTTTGGCTGTTGTGTTCGCTCTCGACAAGTTTAGATCCTATCTGGTTGGTTCCAAGATAGTGATCTACACTGACCACGCCGCACTCAGGTATCTGTTGAGCAAGCAGGATGCCAAACCTCGCCTGATTAGGTGGATCCTCCTCCTGCAGGAGTTTGACATCGAAATCAGGGACAAGAAAGGAGTCGAAAACACCGTGGCTGACCATCTGTCCCGGCTTCGCTGGGAAGATGAGGGTTCTGGTAGCCTGCCAATTGATGACTCGTTCCCTGATGACCAATTCCATTCGATTTCTGCCATGGAGGAGATCCACTCTGTTGGTACACCGATGCACGCGACTCATGCGGTGTAAGATCGGACGTTCCATGCAACTGACCGAGTGAACACCAAGTCAGCGCCCTGGTATGCAGACATTGCGAACTTTCTCGCCTCAGGAGTACTTCCTCCTACCATGTCATACCAGCAGAAGAAGAAGCTGCGATCGGACGCCAAGTTCTACTTCTGGGACGACCCCTACCTCTTCAAGACTGGCGTTGATGGCATCTACCGACGATGTGTGCCATACGATGAGACGCGCTCCATTCTTGAGCACTGCCACTCCTCAGCCTACGGAGGACACGCTTCATCCTCCAAGACTGCTTCAAAGGTCCTACAATCCGGCTTCTTCTGGCCTTCACTTTTCAGAGATGCTAGGACCTTCGTCGCAGCTTGTGACAAGTGTCAGCGCACCGGGAACATCTCCAAGAGGAATGAAATGCCTCTCCACTCTATTCTAGAGGTAGACATCTTTGATGTCTGGGGCATTGACTTCATGGGACCGTTTCCACCCTCTTGTGGGAACGAGTACATCCTGGTGGCTGTTGACTACGTCTCCAAGTGGGTGGAGGCAGTAGCTTGCAAGAATGCGGACTCCAATGCCGTGAAAAGACTATTCACTGACATCATCTTCCCTCGCTTTGGAGTTCCAAGAGCCGTCATCAGTGATGGTGGCAAGCACTTCATCAACCGCCAGTTCGACAATCTCCTGAGTCGCCATGGAGTCACTCACAAGGTGACCACATCCTACCATCCTCAAGCCAACGGTCAAGCCGAGATTTCCAACAGAGAGATCAAGTCTATCCTGGAGAAGACCGTTGCTCGAACGAGAAAGGATTGGTCGCTCAAGCTGAGTGACGCACTTTGGGCCTACTGTACAGCCTTCAAAACTCCGATTGGGATGAGTCCTTTCAAATTTGTGTACGGAAAGTCCTGCCACTTGCCCGTGGAAATTGAGCACAGGGCATACTGGGCCACACGGGCCATCAACATGGACTTGCTCTCAGCTGGAGAGAAACGCATCCTTGACTTGCATGAGTTAGAGGAGATGCGTCTCAATGCCTACGAGAACGCGAGAATTTACAAGGAAAGGACCAAACAGGTTCACGACAAGCGCATCATGCCTCGTGAGTTCCATGAGGGAGACCTGGTCCTCTTGTTCAATTCTCGACTTAGGCTCTTTCCAGGGAAGCTAAAGTCCAGGTGGTCCGGTCCATTCCGGGTGAGGGCAGTGTTCCCATTTGGCGCCGTGGAATTGGAAAACAAGGAGGGGCAGACTTTCAAAGTCAATGGTCAGCGTCTCAAGCACTACATTGCTGATCATCCCCAAGAAATGCGAGTGAGCTTGGATCTCTCCGATCCATCTCCAACCAAAGCCTGACGAGAGAAGGTCGAGCTCGAGACCTCAAACGAGCGCTCCTTGGGAGGCAGCCCAAGCCATTTTTACCTGTTTTGCATCTTAGGAACAGATAGACATGCATTCATTCTTCTGCATTGCATCACGAGCGGCTTGAGAAGTCACGAGAAAGAGAAACAAAAAAATTTTGAGGTTGGTTCGGCTAGGCCATACCACCTCGGTACGGCCTGAAAAATGAAAGGTTGGTACGGCCCGTACCAATTTGGTACGGCCAGGCCGTACCTAGGTCAGAGACGCGAATCGACGCATTAACTGCCGCATTTTTCTTTTTAAACCCCCCCGTACCCGCACCCCTTCCCCTTTCTTCCCAGCCGCACCTCTCTCCCTCTCTCTCTTCTTTCTCTTCTCTCCTTCTCCATTTTCTCTCCCTCTCCACTCCCTCTTCCTCTCATACCTCTCCTTCCACCCTAACCGAGCAACAAGGAGCACCGGCGCACCACCAGCCCCTCTTCGGTCCGACCCGAACCAGTTCTTCGGTCCGACCCGCACCACCCCACTTGGTCCGACCCGCACCACGTCCTTGCTCTAGGTTGGTACGTTTTTCTTTTTCTCTCTCCATTTTCTTCCATTTCCCTCTCTTCTTCTCTCGGTTCTGCCCCATTTCTGTCAAACCCTAGCCTGGTACGGCCCACCCGTACCAGGTAGGTACGGCCCGTACCAGCCTCTCTGACCTGACACCAAACCTGTACCAGTTTGTACCAATTAATCCTTACCAGCCCAGTTCTGTGTTGTGTAACATCCTTGTACTGGTTTAGGAGTTAATTGGTTGCACAAATTCCAATTTCTGTCACTGGTACCAGTTGGTGCGGCCCTTACCAGCCAACACCAAAACCCTAAGTTAGGTACGGCCCGTACCAGTCTGTGCGGCTAGGCCGTACCTACCTAGGTCAGCCAGGCCGTACCAACTAGGTCAGACCAAGCCGTACCTACCCAGTCGGACCCTCAACCAACCAACGCCACGAGCGTCTAAGAGCTATGCGTCGGCAATCCTCTCGCTCCTCCACACCCTCTGACGCCTCCGTCCCTTCCGCCACTGGCCCGATGGCCAACGTCCCTCCTGCTGATGCCCCCACGTCATCTCATCACTCCCACCGGAGTGCGTCTCGTAGTGGCTCCCACGCATCTCGCCACTCCCAGGAGAGTGTAGCCAGGACCGGGTCCCGCCAGAGTGTTTCCCTTCGGGACGCAGTCGAGCCCCTCTACTATGAGGGTGAGACCACATCCAGTGAGTCTCCGTCAGGTCACCGGAGCCCACAAGAGAGCCCCTCCTACCACCCATCTGCTGACCAGGACCAGGGCTCTGACGAGGCCTCTGACCAGGACCAGGGCTCTGACCAGGCCTCCATCCACGCCTCCGTCCACGGCTCTGACCACACCTCTGACTCCTTTGGCACTGATGCGGCCCTCTCTGATGCCACCCAGCGTGCCGATGCATACACCGAGGAGTACTTCTTCATGCCGACCCGTCGGCAGTTCAAGTACTTCTCCATCCTGCTGAAGAAAAAGATCAACAACACGAGGATTGTTGATTTCTCTGCTCTACAGACGATGGGACTTGAGGCTGAGTTCCTCCGCCTTACCACCCGGATCGGGATCACTCCTGCCTTCTGGACGATCGCCCAGAGGGGGTACAAGAAGCTCACCATCGAGTTTCTCTCCTCTCTGGAGCTCAAGTACACGCGGAGGGATCACCCGTACATCAAGTTCCGCATGCTCCAGGAGACCCACCGTGTGCTGCTGTCTGACTTGAGGGAGTGGTTTGGCTTTGAGCCGAACCCGACCACTGACACCCTCTCTTTCTCTGAGGGCCTGGAGCGCGACAGTTTCTGGGAGCTGATCTCTGGCAGCCCAGCCGGGTCAGCTTTCAACAAAGACTACAAGCAGCTCAATGTCCCTCATCCGGTCATCCGATGTCTGCTGCGTATTCTCGGTTGCACCATCTTTGCGCGTGGCGAGACGTTCGCCCGTGCCAATGTTGAGGATATGCAGCTGGTGGATCATATGCTGCGCCCCGACAGCACTCTCGAGGGGCCCGATCTGATGCTCGCCATGATCCACCACTGGCTCGACATCCAGAGGCAGCCCAAGCCGGGTGGCGTTGTCTACATCTCGGCCTATGTCACTCTGATCGCCGAGCGCTTACACCTCCAGATCATCGGCGACGAGGAGTGCAGGAGCTCCCGATCTCTCTCTCTCACTCAGTTCTCCACCTACAAGTTCATCGAGTCAGCAGCAGGACGCGATGGGCGAGGCGCTTGGGCATGGCGCATGCCTGACGGGAGGTCCAGTTATGTCATGCCTTTCCCGGTCACTCTCTCCTTCGTTGACCGGAGCACTTGGTTTTTCCGACGTCCGCCCCGCGTGCAGCCTGCCCCTGTGGCCCCACCTCCACCTCCTCCACCTCCACCACCACCGCAGGGCGATGAGGAGATGATCGATGCCACCACCTCTCCAGTCCAGGCTCCGTTTGAGCAGACGCATCCTCCTTCTCCTCTGGTGCACCCATTCCCCGGCCAGGCTCCCCCCTTCTCCGAGCAGGTACATCCTTCACCCTTTGGTGCAGGTACCTCATTCTATGGAGCTGGCCCTACCACGTACCAGACTGGCCCATCCACCTCCGCCTACGCTACCGGTCCCTCCACCTCCTACAGTAGACCAGTGTATCCCCCTCCAGTCGTTGAGCCCACCATCCGGGATGTCTACCATCTGATGTACGACATGCGTCAGGAGCAGGGTGTTGCACTCTATGAGCAGGGTGTTACCCTTCGTGAGCAGGGCGCCACACTTCATGATCTCACGCGGCGGGTGACTGGGATAGAGGAGCGGTTTAGCGACTGGCTCTGGTACGACCACCCCGAGGACTGATCAGGTTCGCTCTCTTTTCCCCGAGCTTCTTTTATCTCTTTTATCTCATAGTCTTGAAGCATTGAGGACAATGCTCAGGCTAAGCTTGGGGGGATGACATTTGCATGTAGGTCATGTTTACTTTACCGTTATTTTTCTTGCATTTTTTCGTATTTTCGTGCATTGTTAGGTGAAGATTTGCGTGAATTGCTAGAATTGAGAATAACTTTGAAACAATTTAGTTGTGATTAGGATAGACCTGAGTGAATTGGAACTAACCCATGATTGGTTATTGAACTACTTAGGTTGAGATGTTTTTAATAATGGAAAAGATGAAACAAACTTAGAATTGAATCGAACGAGATTATTCGAAAAAACTGAACTGTGCCTTTAGGAATTGGGATTTTCAAATTAAGAAAGTTTGGAATATCCATTGGTATGAATGAATACCAATAGATGTGTGTATTCATGGTATGAGCAAAAAAAAAAAAAAAAAGAAGATGGAGAACATAAGAGTACTGGCAATAAGCCTCGAATGGGCGCCTTTGAGCTCGTCTCCCAATTAGAAATAAAGAAAGAAAATTTTGCTCATACCAACACACTTCGTTCGCAACTTTCTTACCCTTAAGCTTGATTCAAGCTTGGGGGAGGGAAAATGAAAAGAAAAATCACCTTGAATAAAAGTACTGACTCGGAAAAAGAATGAAATTGTTTCGATCAAACCTAGGTAATTAGTCTTTCCATTGTTAGAAGCATCTCAAAATAAGAAGTTCAATTGACTAATTGGTGGAGTGAATCAAGGTTTATAAAGGGATGTTTGAATTACAACCGAATCGATTCTAGAAATTCTTGACTATAGCAGACTCACGTGGGTTTTCACATTTAGACTTGTATCTACATTTAGATTTAGTTGTCCAGCACTTTTTACCCGAGTTTGAAACTTTTTGCTTGAGGACAAGCAAAGGTTCAGCTTGGGGGAATTTGATACCTCGCATATTTAGTCAATTTTAGGCCTGTTTTAGTACCAGATTCGTGCCCTAATTCACCAGAATCATGTGCATTTCATCGATATATCTTTAGAATTTGGTACTGCTGAGTGTTTGTTTGTTTTCTGCAGGTTTGGAGCAAAACACACGAAGAAACGGCGATTCAGATGATGAGGTACGACCCTTACCAGGCTTGGTACGGGTCTCACCAGACTTGGCCATTTTTCAGCTCATCACGCCTGGTACGGCCTGGCCGTACCAATTTGGTACGGGCCATACCTAAAGGCAGCCTGACAGATTCAAATTTTGGGAGAGGCTATTTAAAGCGGAGAACTCTCCAATTTCGAAATCCATTCCATTCCAGATCTAATTGAGAGCACAGTAAGAGAGAGAAAGAGAGCTAAGGAGCTAGGAGCAAGAAGGAAGGAAGAGGAAAGAGGCGAAACTAGACGGATCAAGCTTCCTCCTCTCGATCCCTTCGATCCATGGCTTTCTCTATCCCTTTTATTGTATTTTTAGATCAGATCATGTGCTGTGAGTAGTTATTTCAGTTTCTAGGGTTTAGAGATGGATTCTTGATTTGCTTTGACTTTCTTTGACTTGTATCTTGTATGAACTCTTTTGATTGATTGATTGTGATTTTCTTTGCCATCTCTTGCTTTGATTGCTGTGATTGTGTATGATGAACCTCTAGGTCTAGATCAAACCTATCAAGGTCATGTGATCATCTCAATCTCTCAACCAAATCAATTGTTTAGGGTAGACTTGTTCGAATTGAAGCCGAGAGGTTGAATTCTCCTCTAATCGACAGATTAGAGGGTGCCTTAGGTCTCCAATCAACCAGCTAGGGTAGATCTGTACCAACACATGAGAATTGAGGTGTAGAAATCCCTAAAAGGCAATCAATTGCATTCCAACCTAAATCTTGATCCAACACACGACGGTTGAGGCTTAGGAACCTTAGGTATGGTCAATTGAACCTTTCTAAAGAGTTTAGCACAAGGTACCAGCAAGGAATGCATCAACTCGAACTGGTAAGCTCTGTTCTGGCAAGCCAGTACGGGTCTTACCAGAGTGGTGCGGCCTTGCCTTACCAAGTGGAGTACGGCCTAGCCGTACCAACTTGGTACGGGCCGTACCACTAGAGGCAGATCACAGATGAAATCTGAAACCCTGGAAACGTCTTTTATCCATAATCATAACACAATTTACATTTCTTCTAGCATTTTATTACATTGTTTGAATTGCTTGAATTGACCTTTTTAGGAACTTAAATATCAAACCAAAACCTTCTCACTTCTAGTTTTTAATTGAGTTTGGTAGATTCTAACCTAGTAATTGCCCGTCCTTGTGGATCGATACCCGATTATACTACTCGATAGGGGTTGTGCACTTGCAACCCTTACTCGTGAAGTGTAAACGCGGTTTTAAAAGGTACGCCCTCAAGCATACCGAAACTTGCGTTGCGCTTTCGCGCGAACACGCTCATAAGCTCTCGCGTTGCGTTGCGCTGCGCTTTCCTCGTAGTTCTTCTTATTTGATTGGTGAGAATATCGATTCTATTAATTGCAGAAAGACCGATTCAGGTAGCTCTGGAAATGTTGATGTTCTATTGAAGATTTATTCAAAGTCACAAACTTGCTTTCTTTCCTTCCGGCATCTCTCAATTTAGTGCTAGTGAGATATATCAAAAAGAGCAGAGTGATTGTTTCAGCCTGGATACTTGGCTTTCCTTTCTTGGTTGGCGATGGCTTGGTAAACAATGCGTCTAGCTAGTTATAGGCAGCGAGTGATTTAAGTAGCCGGTAAGGTGAGTGGAATTTTCCTTCCTTTTTTGCCTGTCTCTTCTGCATTTTGTCTTGTTTGGGGGCGGAGCTCGTACTCATTAGGGAAAGTCATTTGCTAATAGAATTGCTTGTGCAAGAAGATTTGATCTTATCCACTGATGGGTCTTGTGCTAAGCCCAATCCTCTCGTCTTAGGATATCCATAAACCTTAAATCACGGGAACTTCTCTTTTTTTGGTTGACAACCTATGTTGGGCTGACTAAGCCCACTATCCTAATAGGGTCCCATCTTGTGTCGGGTTAAGGCTCCACCTCATGTTGGGTTAAAGGCATTGGGGGTTGAACCCACATTTCTTCACTTGTAGTATAGGGCTTCGATATAGCTTGTTTTTGCTTTCCAGGTCTTGGATGAAACCTCTGATCTCCTAATTCAGTATATAGGCAGGTTCAATCTTATAAGTTTAGCTTAGGTCCATCAATCAATCTCTCAGAAACCCTTGAATTGAATCTATATGGGGTCTTATGTTAGGTCTAGCTTGTGTAGGCTATCTTTCACCTATGATTTAACCCATACAAGAAACTCTTGTCATTTTCTGGCCATGTCGCTATCAGTTACTTCCTTCCCTTCCCCAGCTTGAAGTTCAGTTCCTTCCATCAACAGTTAAGTCATTAGTACCAGAGCCTCTTCTTTCCATTGTGCAATCAGTTCTTCTACTTGGCTCAATAGCCGGAAATGAAATAGGGAAGGTTACGTTCACATTTCTAAGCGCGATTCTTCTTCCATCAGATTAGGTATAATCAACAAGGGAGAGCCAAGTAAGGGTTACGAGAGCAGTGGATTATTTAACAATTACCCAAACTCGAGCAAGGGTAGCAACGGTTACTGATTACCTGACTGAACCACCAGTATCCATGGAAAAAATGCCATTCTCTGTCCATTAATCCGATTTCATTAAGAAATCAAAATCTTTCATTTTATCGGGAAAGTTGAGTCCACTATCGAACTAGTTGCTTTCTTCAACAAATAGGAATGCATCTTGTAAAGAAACCATTCCCGGGTGAAGAGTAAAAGCACAAGCCAAAGCATCATCAAGAAGAATTTTCACTTTTCATCAACGAGATCAAATTCTTTTGCTTTGACCGACCTCCGAACGACATGATATGTTGAGTCTGGTCGGCACTTGACAAGGTTTGGGGAAGTATGATCATGTTTGGTAAGTGGAATGGTAAGGCTATATATGGGTCCTATAAGAGATGGTTAGTTGGTTAGTACTGTTTTTTCATTTTATTTTAACATATTATCCTATATAAATATCTAAAGTAGTTTGATCTTTTCCATTTGTTTGTTTTAATTTAAGTAGCTACTGCTTTAATTGTCATTCCCGTGTACCACCTCATAGATGATCCTTGACTCTAAGGCTTTCAGTTCTATTCCGCATAGCCGAAGTCTCAAAACTTGTTGAGCCCAAATTATGGATATTAATTCCATCTGTCATTGGCTTGCCACCTTCTTTGATTGAACCTTTCCTGGATTAACATAAAAGGAGATCTAAAGAAAGAATGAAGAGAGAACAAAAAAGGACTGAGCGCCTAGCACAAAAGCCCTTGCGCCTTAATATTACTATTCTGAAATTAACCAATACCTCTTTCTCTAGTCTCTCTCTTCTATTTTCCTTGCTTTATTACCGGTGGAGAGTTATCTTTAGCCCTAAAACAAAGCAGGCCCTTACCTTAGGATCAATGCCAAGACCCTCTTTCCGGGAAAAAAAAAAAAAAGGAAGCAAAGCTACTCGCCTTATCGAATAAAGCAGGGAGAGGAAGTCTAAAACTCTCCTAATACGAGAAGCAAGCTACAACTATTGGATTTTGATAAGAGCTACGACTGAGTAAGAAAAGGAACTAGAGCTCGCTACTAAACTCGTCAAGGACATAAGGCGAGTTCCTTCACTTGCTGGAAAAGAGAGTTTTAGCAAAAAAAACACGGTCTTTTCAACTTTTTTGCAATTTAAGAGAAAGAGGGGCAAAAGAATCCATTCGATCATGGGCCCTCTTCGTTCACAGTCTTTCTTTCCTCAAGCCAGCTTTTATATGATATATCGTATATGAATTTTGGAAAGATCTTCTTACTTATATATTAAATAATGAGGAAAGAAAGATAGGAGGAAAGGGTAATTACAAAGGAAAAGGCAAGTGACAATATGAATGTTGCTGAGTGAATAACCGTGTGATGTTCTAAATTTCTTTCAAAGGCAAAAACACTATATACTGTGAGAAGCACACCAACAATTGAGGTAATTACAAAGGAAAAGGCGGGTGGTATGAAGCCGGGTCAGATGACGGCCATGTTGAACATGCAATTCGTCATATGGAGGGAGCGTTGTGCTCGTAGTTTTGCGGATGAATACAAGGATACGGAGGAACTGCTGCAAGAGGTGCTCTGGCATCTCAAGTTCTATGAATAAATAAAATAAGGATAAGCAATTCAATGAGATGGGAAAAGGAGGTGCTGGTATGGAACCAAAGAGTACCGGGCTCCACTGGTACAATACTGGTACGCTGCTGACAAGGGGGAAGATGCGATACAGACACCGAGAGGGAGCCAGAACTACTAATACTGGTACTCCATACTGAACTGGTACTGACAAGGCATGATGCAGCAAGGAAGGGGAAAAGGAAATCAGGGGCCTCTTTTGCAAAATTCCCACTCTCCGTTTAATTGCTATCAACTTCTTCGACTTTTTGACTTAATTTTCAGACTTTTGATTTAATTTTCCACTTTAATATCACTTTGTTATTTGTTTATATTTACAGGCTCAGTTGTTTGAGCTTCTTCCTTTGTTTTCTTTTAAACCTGTTACAAAACTTGTGTAATTTTACCATTATCAATGGAATTAAATGTGGGCTTGACCCATATTTTTTCTCAAAAAACTAAATTTGTACGGAACCTATTTTTGTCTCCATCAAGAATGTTGAGTTTTGAGGGTACAAAGGAATTATGACTCCTAGAGCTAAGTTTGTTCCTTCAGAAAATTTCAGAATATAATGCAGAACTTTTTGTTTTGCAAAATGTGGAATTTCTATTTTTTTAGAGAGAGAAGATGGTGCAAAAATGCTGAAATTGACTGGCTATTTCTTTAAAAATAAATAAATAAAGGATAAGAAACTCGGCTGTAAAATAAGTTCCACCATAACCTTTCAAGTAAGATTTCTGCTTATTTACATAAAACAAAAACCAAAAAAGAAGTGTCATCTAAACGGATCATTTCTTTTCTGGCACTTTCTCAAGCAATTCTGGAATCACCTCAAATAAATCAGCAACTAGGCCATAATCAGCAACCTGGATAAAAGAGCAAATTATTGGAACTTGTGTAAGAGTAATTAGGCATTGTCATATACTTTGGTCGATGGGGCATTTTAACCTTGTTCTGCAAGCACAAATACTAGTGTGAACTCCGTATATCTTTTTGTCAAGTGCAAAATCCATATAAATTTGAATTTGTGCTAGATTAACCCTTATATTTGAAAATACAGGACAAAATAACACGCTGTGGACTGTGGTTAATGGATGCTCCGAGAGCAAAAATGCCCCAGGCAACCGTTAATACTCCTCTTAGGCACTGGTTTAACACAATCCAGAAAAGTAGTACCTCTCGAAAAATAAAAAGAAGTTTCTTTGATTTGAATATGCACTGTAACACGAAGAAAACATGTATGTTTCGCAACAAATGCACGTGTTTAAGGTACTCTCAATTCTCCAAAAGAAGTTGCCCAATGTGGTCTACTTGTACATGAGACGATGAACCATGCAGGGAGATTTTATGGTTATTTATTGAAGAAATGGGGAGTAAAGCAGTATGGATAATATGTGATGAGAGTGATTTATACTTATTTTTGAAAGAAGTTAAAGTAGCTTAAAAAGGTCTCTTTTTTTAACACCAATTCATTAGATTTACTTAAAAGGAATATAAAACGGGGACAAGATTGCGAACATATAGAAAACAATTTAAATTATCTAAAGAATGGGACCTGAAATATGGGGGCATCAGCATCTTTATTTACAGCGACAATAACCTTAGAGTCTCTCATGCCAGCCAGGTGTTGTATAGCCCCTGAAACTCCAAATGCAATATACAGCTCAGGAGCAACGATCTTGCCAGTTTGGCCAACCTGACAAAAATTTTATACTCATGTTTGTAATTGCCTTGATTAACATTGTATCAGGCTGGTTTAGTTTGTTAATGTATTACTTGGAATCCACTGCCAAGGTTAGAGAGAGAGAGAGAGAGTAAGCTTTTGGCAGCCATTGCCAAGTTTTCAAAAAAAAAAACAGAGAGAGTAAGGTTTTGAATGTTGCAGTGTTACCTGGAGATCATTTGGTACATATCCAGCATCAACAGCCGCCCGAGTGGCACCAACTATTTAAGGGTAGAAAAGAACATAGTTAGTAAGCAAATAAAATTACTTAGCCAAAATGCAAGGCAACAAACCTGACAAGCACAGGATCTGGTACCATTACAGGACTTTCAGCCAAATCTGTGATGAAATTGTAACTATTAAACCCCAACCGAGCTTTTATATTAGAACAGTAAGAGAACATGAAATTCCATGTGAAACTAGCAAGTAAGAATACTGATACCCCACTGATAACCACTGCCAAATTTCAATCTAATTAAAAAAGGAAGAATCCAAATGGACACAAACAAACATGCATGTATGCTAAAAGAAAAGAGCAAGAGACATTTGGCATTTAATTGCAATTGACAGGTACCTGTACCATAATGATATGATCATACCTGCTGCACCAAGTTTCTCGGCAAGCTTTTCCAGCAATTTGAAGTTCTCTGCGCTTTTCAAAGCACGTCCTCCTGTAATTACCACACGCGCATTTCCCAAGTCTGGCCTTTCAGATTCTTGCGAGCTAAGGTTCAACCACTTTGATTTCCCGACAATTTCTTTAAAATAAATAAAAATAAGCAAATCAATTATAAATTTATGTCCACCTGCGGGAGAGGGGAGAGAGAGAGAGAGACCACCTGCTAGCACACTTGTGTGCATACAGAAAGCAAAACTGAGGCGGTACAAACTTTGTTTGTGCTGGTTGGGTTCCCAGACACTTCTCATGCATTTTCACTTTTTTTTCTTTCTGCCCTTTCTCATGCAAAGTTGAGGCTTACTAGGTGCTGTACGGGATCATACCAGGTAGCACAACACCCTTGGAAAATAGTTACATGCAATAAACATACTATTAGTGAAAAAATGAACCTTGGTTCAGAAAAGAAATGTCGATCTGGGTGATAGTTGCAGGATTTGCCTTTGCAGCATCAGGATTTACTTCACCTTGGAATGAAGTCGATCTGATGGTCATCATGCATGGATCTAGTCCGGTGTATTGCACTGTACACAGAGCATTTCCAGCATATATTGGCCTGAAATATCAATTTACTGTTTAATAGAAGGGGAATCAAGCACTATGTGCTCTGTAAAAAAAAAAAAAAAATTCACTTAGATAAAGAGACAGAGAAGTTTCAGAAAATGGATGGGAGCGGGCTCCAGGAGAAAAAGAACACCAAAGACAGAGCGTTACGGGAAAAACCCTAGCCACCACCCCATCCACCCCCCCCCCCTACTCCGCCCCTCCCCAGCCCGTCCCCCCTCCCTTCCAAGCAAGCCACCCCTCCGCTCCATCGCCCCAGCCAGCAGGTCACCCCCTCCTCCTCACCCCACTGCCCCACCGCAACTTCTGTGCCTCCTCGCTGTCCTCCACGACGACGATAGCCCTAGCCACTTGCTCTCTCATCTCCCGGCACCTTCGCGTCCTCCTCCACCCTCGTCGGGAGTTTCCGGGAGAGTTGGCGACAATAGCCCTAGCCGCCAGCCTCCTGTCTCCTAGTGCCCCCCACCCTCTCACCCACACCCCCGCTCCATAAAACCTTTGATAGGGAAGGGGAGGCTGAGGCCACACTGGCCTCCCCCACCCACAAACCTAGCAGGGGGAAAAAAAAAATGAGGATGCCCCCTTTCCTCCGGTCAATAGCCAGCCGATGCTGAAGGTTGTTGGTGTCTACTACCGATGGAGAGGGTTTCTTTTATTTTGTTATTTTAGTTGTTTGTGTCGTTAGATGTTGAGGTTTAGATGTTAATGTTTAATGATGTTGATGTAGTTTGATGTGAATGATGTTCTAGATGTAGAACGATGGATGTAATTTATGTTTAATTAATGGAAATTATACGTGGCTGCCAAGGGTTTAAAAAGAGAGAGAGAGAGAGAGAGAGAGAAGTTTCAGGCTGCTATAAGGATGCCATTGTAAGTTTTTTCCTCAATAAAATTCAGAGCTTGGTAGCTGCTACCAAGTATTTTCAAAAAAAGAGAGAGAGAAGTTTCAGAAAATGGAAGGGTCTGCATTGGACTAGTGTACAGACAGTACGTCTTCTTTAATGGGAGTACTTTAAAAATCTAGCAAGGATTTAGGAAAACACCCCATTAAATTTAGCACATCTGGTTCATCCATAAGCTAGAAAATTAAACTTGTAATATAGATCTTAACAGAAAATGCTTCAGGAAAGAAGGTTAAACTGGCAGAGAATGAGAGAAAGCACATTTTATAATTCATCAACCCTTTAATCCAACCTGACAAAGAGACGAGGCTCAGATATCTGAACAACATCTGTGATGGGAGAAACATCCAACAGTGCGGCGGCACGTGGTAGAATATTCTTCCCAAAAGAAGTCGAGGCTGCCATTATATGACTGTAACTACCTTTCTGTTGTACCATTTTAACAATCTCCGCCCAAGATTCTGCCATTGGGTGCTCCAGTTCTTCTGCCTTAGCAACAAGAACCTGAGAGAGACTAACAAGTTAGATCAACAACATCATACTTCTATCAACTCAACTTCTGGGCTAGTAGAGCGGATTCATTTCTAAAGAAACAAACCTTTGCAGAATTGTAGAATTGTTATGGTCTGTTATTTTCTGTTTCTTGTTTTCTTTTTTGAGGGGGGTTAAGTCTTAATGACTAAGGAAGTTAGGAACTAAATCAAAATTCCCAAGATGTGAATACGTAGAATTTTTAAATTGAACCTCAGAATTTGAAATATCACATTTGATACAAAAGATAAATCAATGATCATATCAAATGAGGATAATTAATACATCATAAATACTTTTTTTTAATCGGAGATTATGAGCAAATATATTTTAACAGAAATTTTGAATTTCTTAAATTTAAGTTTCACCAAGTTGTTGAATTTTTTTTTCACTTTCCTTCCTAACAGTTGTTTAGAATAATTTCAATTAATCTACCTTAGAATTTTTCATATTCCTTGCTTATTTTCCAGGATTGCTTCCATTAATTTTCATAAAGTATAAATTCTTCCACAGAAAATCACAGAATGTGTGAAAATAACAGCAGAATGGGAATCAAAATAATTTTTCATTTATTTGGGAACAGTTCACTTGTGTCCCTGGAAAATCTCAAAATATCACGCATTACCAATTAAAATATGAAGTATGCAGCATACTCTACAAAACCATATAATATATCACAGATAATCTTATTAAACAGGATGAATAACCAATATATCAAATTTTAATCTATAACAATGTCCAGACTAGCAATAGTCTGGCAACCTGTCAAAGAAAGAAGTTTAATTAATATTACATTAGTTTTCAGTTAGCTGGCTCAGCATCATATGTAGAGCTTTTTTTTTGTATCAAGACGGTAATTTCTGTTCTTGTACCTCAGAAACTAATGGATGGCATGTTGCTGCATGTTGAGCAGCCTTCTCAACTGATGGCCCAGAACCAGCCAAGAGAACTGAAATTGAATTCTCTTTTGACACAACTTCAGCTGCGGCAATCGCACTTAGAGTAGATGGCTTTACAAATCCACCATCATGTTCCGCTACAATTAGCGTACTTATCTGAAAGATATAAATATATGGAGCTCAATTAAGCATCAACTATGCAATTAAAAATCAACTAAGCCAAGAAAAAAAACAAAGTTAAAAAATGTTAAAAAATGACAATGAACAGGTATACTGCTTGTATTTGTGGCAGCAATGATTGTTTTTTTACAGAGAAAAGAAAATGAGATGAACTGGTCTGTGATTAATGATATATGATTGTTCTTCACTAAGAATGTTCCGTCTTAAAATTTGATAACTTTCAATTCATTCCTAAAAGATTAAAAGGTTAAATGATGAAGGAATTAAAATTTCTATTACAATTGACTCATTCATCGTATGGACTCTAGATCTTGTGCAAAACAAACTAAAAGAATTTATAGATTTTAAGAATTTTACTTGACACTTGTGTTTGGATTTAGAAAAATTGATGCAAATGGCCAAGAACCTCGCTTCTTTTGTATTCTACTCAGTTTTTTTTTTCCTCTCCCTTTTATTTTTTGGTTTGATCTCTCTCCTATGCACCTTTGTTTTGTCCCCAAGAGAACAATTGGCCAAGAAAATCTTAAGTCTTTTGCTCTTAATCACCAGAGCTTCAAATTTTACAGAGTAACACCATAACTACAGTCAGATACGAGCACTTAGAGATGCCACATTGAAAAGGAACTAAGGAAGTGTAATTATGTGGAAGCAAACTATGAAGATCGTAATAGAGGGAAACGAAGTACAACAAAACAAAATTATTTTAATCTGTACTGATTAAAATATCAAGTAATTGGGAAGAATCGAAATTATGGCAATAATAATGAAAAAATAGGAACCGGGACCCGAGAGCTTACAAAACGACGGATGGATTGAGAGAACGTGGTACGGAACGGCGCAAAGCAAGGCGATGAGCTCTTTCGGAGACCTCTTAGAGCTGCAATTGCTGCCATCTCTCTCTCTCTCTCTCTCTCTCTCTCTCTTTCTTTCTCCTCCCTATGTCTTTTTCACTATTTTGCAGTTTTGCTACTTGCTTCATCTGTTGCCAGTTCCGCTGTGACACTTAGAGTGCGTGTATTATGTTATTTCTTGTGTTGCGGGTGAGTAGAGAAACTAAATATCGGATTTGAACACAATACCGCATGAATAAACGACGGGAGATCCCGACAGATCCGGATGAGACTTCTTTTGCGCCGTCGAAATGTATAATTAGACGTCACGTTACAAAATTGTCTTTGACCATCGTTGCATTTTTTTTAAATTACTAATTGAATGTGTTAATTGTTAATATAATTATTGGGATGTAATACAGTTTTTAAATTAATAAGTTTGTTTTAAAAGCAACTTTTTAGAGCATCTACAACGGTGATTTTTTTTAAATTGCTAATTTGATGTGTTAATTGTTAATATAATTATTAGAATGTATTACAGTTTTTAAATTAGCAAGTTCGCTTTAAGAGCAACTCTAATTAAATTTATGGGATGGAGTGATTTAGAAATTATGAATCCCTTTAATTGCTAAATTCAGTGACGGGGCCAAATTAATTGCTAAATATTTGCTGGAATGGAAATTTATACGTAAACCAGACGTGAAAACTTTATCTTAAATTTGTTCATGTAATGTAACTAAAATTATAGAAAATAAATTGTCACATCACGTTTTTTTTTCAAATTTTAAGTTAGTTAAAAAAACGATGTAAAAAGTAAAAAAATAACCGAAACAATTTACATAATATATCACAGAAGAGATGTCACACGACATGCAATGAAGTTCTATGTAGATCATATGCTTTATGTTGATGGAATGAGACGCTCCCCAATTTATTTTTTTAAAAATCTTCGCAGAAGCTGCGAAGTCGTGAAGGAAAATTGAACTCTCTAGAGGTAGATTTAGGATTTTCATCAAGGGGTAAAAAAATATCGAATTGGGTTTAAATAGCTAATCAGATTTAAATCCATTAACTAACTGGGTACTCCATAAAAAATAATGTTTTAACTTATACTTTCTAATGCTTTGACTTATAATTTCTGATGATCTAACTTATAATTCTAATTAACAATCAAAATTCAACAAATTTATTTTAATTTTAACTCTAAATTTAATCCGAATTATAAATCAAACATCCATAGAGAGGCAAAAAAAATTTCAGAAGGAGCAAAGTCAATCAGGACCGATAGAAATCTCCACTAAAACTCAAATTCAGAGGGGACAGCTGCTCTCTGGAACTCTCTTGGTAACTAACAATTCTATGACTTTTGTCCTAGCTGTTAAATGTGCTACCGTTCAATTTTATACACGAACAGTTCGCTTCTCCGCTTATTTGACCCTATCAGCCGTCTGATGTAATCTTATTTCTGATCGAACGGTTGCAATATGGATTCCAGAATGACGAGATTGCTTCTATTATTTTAAAACTATAAAAGCGTGTGAGGTTTTTTTTTTTTTTTTTTTTTTTTTTTTTGCAATTTAAAGCCCGTAGGCATCCATTCAAATAAACTCGGATTACAGCTGGTATATTCGTAGATATGTGATCCGACCCTATTACATATGCTTAAACCACAACCACAGCCTAGGATCCCTTAGCCTATGACCACCCCCTTCTTTCATTTAATTAAAACAAGTAAAATCGCTATGCGGAAATCAAAACCAGAAAGCCTAAATACAGCCAGTAACATCTAAGAAAAATAAATAACTAAGATTCTGAATGCAGAAAATTAAACAGTGAACGGATGTGAGGTTTTCCTCAAAAGAAAAATAATAATAATAATAATAATAATAATAATAATAATAACCGTGTGATAAAAATAGTGAACGGATCATATGTACCAGTTTTTAGACATCTTCATTATACAGATCTCAACTAGGTAAAATTGCATCGTGCTTACCAAAATTAAAATGCACGGTACTAATTTTTTATACGCAATTTACGTTTCTCCAGTAAATTGCAAAATCCTAGCTGGCGCTTTCATTTCATTTCATTTCTTCCATTCTAAACCCATCAGACGCTGTTGGGCTGGTGATGATCGATTCTCGGCATTTAATGCCAAAAAGGGTGTATAGTACAGCTTGTCATATAAGAACAGAAGGGGTTGAGGAAAGTGGTGGGCCCGATATTCTAAATATTGTTTGGACCTGGGCCGAATAAAGAGTAGAACTGAGTGTTCTCAAGTTTCTTTATGAATTTAACTCTTAAATTTATTTGATTGACTTTAAATAACAAATTCAAATCGTTAAAATCGTCTATCTTATAAGTGATGTATCTATATGCAAAAAATTTAATTTGTCAAATTAATATTGTATAGAATCAAGTAGTTAAAAATGTTCAAAAAATAAATGCATTAAAATTAATTTATAAAGCTTTTACTTTTGACTGCTTGACTTTATACTAAGTTAATTATAAAATTTAAAATTTTCGAATGTAGACGCAGTACTTGTAAAGTTTATCGGTTTTAATAGTTTGGTTCTAATAGTTTGGTTCTAATAGTTTGGTTCGTCGTTTGAAACCAATTCGATATATTTTAGAGTTAAGTTCAGTCAAAAAAACTTGGTGAACGCCCTAGTTTTATTCTTGGATGAAATATAATTTTGAGGAGACGGTACAGTGGATTGATATTAGTCCGTAATACTATGAATCAATATTTTTATTTTTAAAATTCAAACATGATTTTTATCTTTATGTTAAAATGTATTTGTAGATCAAATTTAAATATATTCTTAGATAGATAGAAAATTACTTCCTCACTTTTTATTTGATCGGATGAATATGTCTTTTCAGACAATAACCGTTGGATCCAACCATTCGTTCGAGGTGCTTACTAAAAGTAACCTTCGAAAGTGAACATAGAAAGGATATGGAAGATTCTATTTTCTTTTTCTTTACATATGATAATCACATAAATACATCATCAATGCAAGAAAGATATTGGACTATGCATGTGATAATCACATAAATACATCATGCGCAATTATTGCATGTAAAATAAAATGTAGCTTTGTGCTATCTCAGAATGTGCCGAATAATTTGTATGAAAGAGAACTTCAATATGCATTTAAAAAAAAATGAATTTGACAGTATATGACTTTTCATGTCAGGTTAGGCTAATTGTGAAGGTTTTAACCCAAATTCAACTTTTAAATGACATATCATTGCCTGCATTGTACCTGTGTACTGTATCCTTTCGAGGAACTCTGAAAATAAAATATGTACCAATATTACCGGGGGCAGACCCACTAACAGAGTATGGGGTCAATTGACCCTCATTTTTTTTCAAATTTTTTTTTATACATGGTTTTCTATGTAATTTAGAATAAAATGTTACGGATACTGTAAAATTGACTCCCATTCAGAACACAAAAATGTTATATGATTGACCCCCATACTTTGAAAGTCTGGCTCCGCTCCTGAGTATTACCAAATATAGTGAACAAGCATCATAAAAGAAGAGATCATGCAATACATGTCAGATTGTAAACTTTCATAGATAATATTGTTTATTTGTATATATTGTACATTAATTTCTTTTATGCATAATAAACAAAATTTACAATGAAAGAAATATAAGCATTTACTGGTGTACAATTGTTAAATGGAGGTTACATGTGAGCAGCTGATATTTTCCAACATCCAGATACCGGTAAGAATATGCTGAACTGTCATGTATAAAGAGCATTTTTGTCTTTTGTAACAAGTATTATAGTACTCGAGACAACACATGAATTTACACCTTTCATTTCTTTTTTTGGAACAAATTATAACTTTGAGCATATAATGCATGACTAAATACTCTAGAAAGATCTGTTACGATAACATGAAACATAAAACAGCCAGAAATGTAAAGCAGTGCAAAATAATACAGGCATGTAAAGAATCAAACACTTAATTACGAAGGCATGTAAAATTATGCAGACATCCTTGACTGGAACAATACTACGAGCATCTTTTGTTGTGATAGAAAATTAATTTTTGTGACAAATTAAAGCCAACATTATATTAAAGCTTGTTCAAGTAAATTCAAATTAAAGCCAACAATACTGCCAGTATCTTATTCAACATCAGTCACAAATTAAAGTCATGATATTCAACATCAGTCACAAATTAAAGTCAAATGATGACAAAATCCATGATCAACAAAACAAAATAAAACCTATTCAGATAAAATATTAAAGTCAACAAAATTCAACTTTTCTTGTAACTTATTTGTTATTTTATCTCCACATATATAGGAACTTATATTTAAATCAAATGAACTTGCATCTCCATGTGCATGATTTTCAGGATCAAGTTCTTTGCTTGAACATCACTGACGAGAAGCTTTGACAAACTCAAAATCAAAAGGATCTCGTTACATAAAACTTATTACATTTCTCTTATTATTTGATTTTGGTAGACGGCTAGTAAACCTTAGGAGTGTATTCCCATATCACTGACATTTTTATTAATATCCAAAGTTAATTACAAATTAATAAATATATCCAGAATTAGTGAAAATTTCAAAAAATGTCCAAACTTGCTAGATTCTGAACGGAAATCTAAACAAAAAATAATTTCGAAAATGTCCAAATTTCGAAAATAACAACAATAGTACAACAGAAACTCTAACAGAAATATTAAAAAAAAATTGAGAAAACCAGCTAAAATCTGGCCGGTTTGGACATTTTTCGAAATATTCACTGATTCTGGGTATATTTATTAATTTGTAATTAACTTTGGATATTAATAAAAATGTCGGCTGATTTTGCCGCGGATCGTACCGCTGTACAAAGAGATAGGAGTAGGTCCGATGGGCATCGGACCTACTTTTAAGTTCAACTAGCTCTAACACCGTACGATTAGCATCAAAATCTGTTTGCACGGAAATTGATACAGACTCACACGGATTTTGATGCAGAGCACGAAACGTGATGCAAATCGGATGGTCACCACACCCATCGAACAAAGTAGGTCTCTGAATTCCTGTAGAAAACATTACAAAACCTAAACTCGTTCTGACATATGGGCCCCCTCCTGCTAGTGTAAATTTGTAATTTTTGAATGGAAACGGAGGCTTTTTCGCTGTCAGTTATATTACGCACTCTGTGCTACAGAAAATCGTATCCTCTAAGTTAACTCAAATTTTGTGTTGAAATATGAACCGTCCGATTTAAATTTGCAAGACTATTAAAGAACCCCGTGAATAGGGCTGCACAAAAAATTCGTAGTTCGTAATTCGATTCGAGTTTGATTCGAAAAAGTTCGTAAAAAGTTCGATTCGAAATTGAGTTCGTTCGAAATTAATTCAAATCAAACTTAGTTCGAAATTAATTCAAACCAAGCTCAAACTGGACCTAGTTCGTTTGAAATAAGTTCGCAAACCAAACTTAGTTCGAATTAACTCAAATGTGAACCATTGATTTCCGCTGATAATGAACTTTAATGTTTTATTTAGGATAATATTTGAATTTGTAATAATTCTAAGACTTTGGTGATTGTTCTGTAGTTCTATTGATATTTAAATTGTACTTTGAATACTTTGCATATTTGAAAACTTTGGTGATGTTGCTCTTGTTGGTAATTTGGAAAACTTTGAATTCTGTGATTGTATAGAACTTTGATTGATTGTACTAAATTTTGGTGTTTGATATAAATTTTGATATTTGTAATGAACTTTGATATAAACTTTGGTGTACTGTGTAATTAGAATTCAGAATGCCTGAGTTTTTATTGAAGTACTATAATTTCGAACTATGGTCCAGCCATAAGTCGTAACTCGTAAGTCGTAACAAAGTTCGTAAAAGTTCAAAATTGAGTTCGTAAAAAATTCGATTCGAAATTGAGTTCGTTTGAAATTAATTCAAACCAAACTCAAACTAGAGGTAAGTTCAATTCGGTTCGGTTCGTTTGCAGCCCTACCCGTGAATGCACAGGCGTGGCCGATTAGTTCGGACTCTGATGGAACGGTGCAGTGCTAAAATTAAACGGTACGTTAATGCAGAGGATGCGGACTCGTGATACAGAGACTTCTTAAATTTGCTCTATTAGAAAGATCGTAGAAAGAGACCATTGTCGCCGAGTCCAGTCTCCTGAGGTAATGCGCAGTTTAATTTTTCATAAGAACTGTCCGATCAGAATCCGAGCCAGTCCAGTCAAGCCTGTAATGCATGTAATCTTTTATGAATCGTGTTAGTATTTAACAAACGGGCATGATTCAAACTTAGAAAATGAGGTACCTTAGGTGTGTGAATTCATTGTCTCCTGGTATGAACAGTGAACAGAACACTGAACCCACACTCGCACACTCCTTTTCTCTCTCCTCCCAGTTAGTTCTTCTTCATTTTTCTCCTTTTCCGATCCCAGAATAATACAGACTCAAAGCTCCACGCAATACCTTTCTTTAAACCTCCAAATCAAGCAATTCCCAATTCCAGTTCCACTCGCGCATTTCATCAAACAGATTCGAGGCCTCTCTCCACCTCAGCTGGAGAGATGAGCGACGAAAAATCGAGCTGGCTCATCTATGGTTTCGTGGCAAGAGGCACAGTTGTACTCGCCGAGTATACTGAGTACACTGGAAATTTTGCGGCGATTGCAGCTCGATGTCTCGACAAATTGCCTTCTTCGAACAATCGATTCACCTATGCCTGTGATGGCCACACCTTCAATTTCCTTGTCAATGATGGCTACGGTACATTCAAATCCTGCATTTTCTCTCTTGAAGTCTATTTGTTTCGTTTGTGACTCTGTGTGAATTTTTTTTGAAATATGGGTTGGAGGTCAAGCCACCCAACACATTTCAATCCCCTATCTGTTAATATAGAGGATTTCCCCACTTTGTGGGTTTCGAACCCATGACCTCTCACATGGGAGTCATGTGTCTTTGCCACTGGACCAAAGGGCAAGTTCTTAACTTTGTGTGAAGTTAGTAAGTTGAATTCTGTGTTCCTTAGTTCCCATTGTGCTTGATTTTAGATCAGTGACACATCATCAGATTTCACATTGTGGATATAATTAGTTGTTACTACTTACTTGAATTGGAATATCACCTTAATCTTTACCCCGTTTAATTCTAGAAAAGGATCTACATCTGCTGTTGTTTCAGAAGAGTGGGGGGTGCCTTTGGTAATTCAGATAACTTGTGCTCCTTTCGACTACCAATTAGATTGATATTTCAATGATTAATAATAGCTGATCAAAACTTTAACAATAGTATCTGCTTTCACAAATAAATAGATCAAGAGGAGGGTTCAAATGCCTTCATTTTTTGTGCCTCCATCATGCCTCCATTTTTAGAACTTCAATAACTTAAAATTGAAAACTTAAATGTCAAAATAAATCTTATGATCTATATCATTTTCTCTATGCACATGTAAAAGATCATGAAATTTCAATTTTATATTTTGATTAGTATCAAGAGCTTGCAAAAATACACCGATATGGATAAATTTTGGATGTTAATATTTCAACTTATTGATTCGTATGAAACCAAAATCGAATGATAATTTTTTATGTTCATGTAGAGAATATATTATAGATCACATCTAACTTTTTTTTTTTTTTACCTATAAATTTTGGAATTTTTGTTATTAGAAAATTAAAAGGTAGAGGCACGACGGAGGCATTTGAACCCTCCTCATAGATCAATAACTTGTTAATTGAACTTAAATTAAAACTTCAACATTCCTGTGTTATCTATAAACAATTGGGTGTTATCATATTCTAGGTTAAATTTGTTCTGGTACTAGTAAATGGTTTTGCTGGAATGCTGGGATAGCATTGGTGTGTTTGAGTAGTGTCAATGATGGCGTGAAAAAGCATGCTGGCTCAGGTTTCTTTGGCAGATCTTGTACTGGTACACAGGTAAACTGGGGCCTTGTACCAATGCAAGTTGTTGCCAAAGGAGACAGACTGATGAAGCTTAGGAAGGTTGAAACCATATATCTCATTTGGAGTCTACAGCGTCTCTTGCTTTTGTTAATGAGGGATATGTAATTGTTGTTTCATGTTTAATGAAACAGGTATTGCTTCCTACAATTTCCCAAAAAAAAGGTTTTAGTTTGTTCTTGTACTTCCAAGAATTTCTATGGCAAGTTTGCCGGCAACAAATTATTAGTTAGTAAATCAGGTCATGATGCCAAGATACAACATAATATTGATAATGGGTCCTTAGGTTGTGCGACTCTCCTGAAGTTGTAGATAGACCAGTGGTTATGTCTAATAATTAAATAAGAGAACAATTATGGTAAGTATTGCCTTGTTGTTTATATTTGTGTGTAGCTTATTGCGTGGTTGCAAAGGAATCTGCTCCAAAGCATGTCTCTGTTGCATTTCTAGAAAGAGCAAAAACTGACTTTAAAAAGAGATATGGTGGCGGCAAGGCCGACACAGCACTTCCTAAGAGCCTCAACAAAGAGTTTGGGTATGTGAATCCTCCAAGGACCCTATTTAAGCCAATTAGTAGTTCTTTGCCTTGCCATTATGGTTGCAAAATGGATCAACTCTTTTTCTTAAGATTGTTGGGTTGCTTAACTTCAAGAGCAACTTGAGACAAGTTTGATTAAATTGATGGAATTAGGTAAATTTGCATTAGATTGAGGCTAATTAAGCCTGAGTTTTAATGAGCAGAAACCTGTTGTTACTCAATTGGCCTTTAATGATGCATCCTTCCTAGGTCCTAATCTTATTTTTGAACAAAAAGTGGTAAAATTATATCAGCAGATCTAACTGTTTCTCTACCGCATTTTGTCCCTTGATGGGAAATTTGTTATAGGCCGGTAATAAAGGAGCACATGCAATATATAATTGAGCATGCTGATGAGATAGAGAAGCTTATAAAAGTCAAGGCTCAAGTTTCAGAAGTCAAAAGCATCATGTTAGACAATATAGAAAAGGTGAGACATACCAAAGGTGGCATCAGAGATGTTGGTTGGGCCTTCTTTCCAAAAAGGAAAAGAAAGGGGGGAAAAAGGAAGTCGGAGATATTCCCACACATGTGACACCTTAACATATTTTGTTCTTGTCATCACGACAAATATCTCAGCAAGATTAATGTTACTGTAGACACCAGTAATCTTAGTTGTCATATCTACCAGTTTGATATTTACCAGTCAGGTGTGGTATCAGTGTACCATTGTAAGAAAAGCATCAGGAAGTGGGGAAGGGGTATGTCTTTGTCTTTCTCACTCAAATGCAATATGCTTTAATTTTCAGACTGTGGATAGAGGTGAGAAGCTTAGGGATCTTGAGGAGAAGACTACTGACTTACGCAACCAGGTACTCATTATATGTAAATTTAAGGAATATGTTTTGCTTTGTTTTACTTTGTTTAGGCAAATCCTTGTTCGTTAACAGCTTCAATAGGATTTGATTTATTTGTTGTACTATGTTGCTGTAAGGCACAAGATTTCAAGAAGCAAGGGACGAAAGTGCGAAAGAAGATGTGGCTACAAAACATGAAGATAAAGCTAGTCATTCTCGGGATTCTATTGATTTTTGTCTTTATTATATGGATGTCTATTTGTCATGGATTTGATTGCACAAAGCACTCTGGAGAAGAAAACAAGCATACACCAGCTGAAGAAAATGAAGGCCCACAATGAGGGGCTGCTTTTATCATATGGAAACTTCTGTTGTGTCTTCCAAAAATTTGAAATTTTCAATATTTCCCCTCCAATTTTTCAACAATCGCCTTTATTCTCTCAAACTTCAGATCTTATGAATATGCTTGTTTGTTAGCTGGGTTCCAGTTAGCCAGAGTAAGACTATAAATTGAACCTTCAAATTTAATAATCCTGCAGGAAGGTAACACATATTGAACAAAAGATAAATGATGGGGAGAGAAAAATAATCCAATAGGTTTATGGATTTAAAATATTTAGGGGTTGATTCAATATTAGCAGAGGCCTGATAAAGTAATATGGACTCGGGCATTCTGGGATGATTCTGGGTTTCATAGATTAATCTGAATTACTTAGAATTTTGGAGGGGTAAATTTGATATTTTGACCTTTTGAGGAGGCATAACAACTTTCTTGCCTACTCCCTTTGGGCCAAGTTTGTAGAGTAAATTGTGAAGTGATAATTTTGTTTCTAGAGAGGTTGTAAACAAAGTTTGGGAACCATTGGTACTTGCTGGTTGGTTCATCCGTGCTGTATCAGGCTTATAGTAACATGTTTATTAGTGATGTTTTGAATTGAGTTTGTAATTCGAGCTATTTCTTTGTTGATGTTTCGGTGAAGCTCTGTGATTCATGCCTTGTATTTGTTTGGACTGGATTGCCAATGATATCAGTCAAGCGGATACTGCTGCAGCTTACTGAAATTGATTATACAGTTTATTTTCTATCACTAAAGATGGAAGGATAAATAAATTCCGAGGTTCTTACAATGTTTAAATTTTATCCAGTTGATCCTCGCGGATAAATGTTATTCTTTTGTATGGTTAATAACTTGTTATGAAAACAACGGTAAGTATGCGGATGGTTGTATTCAGGAGTTTTGTACCAATTGATCTCTCTTGCGCAGAAGCTTCGTGGGAGAATCTTTTACTGAAAGAAAGGGGACCCATTCTAGCTCCACTAGAGAAGCAGCCTAGTTTGTCTATATTTAATTTGAATTTCTGCCAATACATAAACCTTTTTCTGATGCTCGTTCTTTACAGGCTTGATAACTATAAATGAATGCAATCATGTTGAAAGGCGGGATAGCTTTTCAATAAGACCGATTGATTTTAAATAGCTTGAGATCAAATGGAAAAATAAAAGAAATCTATCTCGGCAGGTTTGGATTTCCTGTTAAACGTATGATTGCAGAGCTGTGTGTAGTAAGTCACATGTGCATGGAACCCACTTAATAGAAGTAACGTAAAATTGATCATAGCAAGTCATTAGTCATGGGTCCCTTGGCAATATCTTGCTGCATGAAGCAGTATACCTTTGCTCACCACAAAAATAATCAATTATTTAAGTGGAGCCTATATTGTTATAATTATGTCTTGCCTTGTGTTATCATATCAAATACGGACTTTTCGTCTTAAAATTTTTTAAGATGATTAGATATCTGTTATGTTTCTTTAGTAATACTTTCCTTCCATTATTTGGTTGTTTGGATGTGGCTATCTCTATCACCTGGGACCCCATTGGCCCCACAAAAATTAATGGGGAGTCAGATTCTTCCACCTTTGATATGGACTAATATAAATTATTCAATTACCTATTAAGTACCAACCTTACCCTACTTTTATCTCGCAATAGATGTAGACAGGGGCGGACCCAGAAATTTGATCAGGGGTAGGCACAATACTAATAAAAAAAATTTCTAGATCCAAGAATATTTCAATGGAGTATGGGCCTTGCTATTTAAATTTTTCTGGGCCTAGGGGTAGGCACAATAATGAATCAGGAGTAGGCACTTGAGTAAATTTATACTGGGCCTAATTTTTTTTTAAAATCCAGGGGTAGGCACTTGCCTACCCCTGGGCTTTTATGGGTCCGCCCCTGGATGTAGATCTGTTTTCTAGTCGGGGATCTTTTGTCGCTTCTAAGAAATTGAGCATTACTTTATAACGTGGCGGAAATTTATTATTGTGAAGAGAGAACCTCTGCCAAGGAAATATTACTTGTGTTTGTTTGTTTATGAAACTGTGAATCATCTTTTTTTACAATGTCTGTTAGACAAATTTTATAATGGTTAGGCAAAAACTAACTCGACTGTACTCAGTGGGCACTATGAGGAATGTTTTTACATTTGCAATGACCCTTACAAAAGTAGAACGAACAACATTTCTTTTGGTGTTCAGTGCTACATGCTGGACTGTGTGGAAACACAGAAATGAAGTGTGTTTTCAAAATATGTAACTCAAATCAGTGCGAAATTTGATATATTTAATCATTTCATCGGTTTTGTATTGGACAGGACACAAGAAAGCATGCACAGAAACAAGTGCAGGAGGAGACTCAAGACTGGCTTTCTCAATTCTCATGAAGATATCATGGAGGCTATCCCTCTGAGAGTGATATTTCCTGGAGAAGAGGACATCTCCTTTCGCCTGGACGAAGACTCTTCTGCTCAAGAGAGTGTTTAACTGACAAAAGTGTTTTGTGTAGTTATATTAGAACTTAACACTGGTGATATTTTGTGGGCATGCTGTGTTATACTATTGTGCATGTGATATACTTTTGTGCATGATACCATAGTTTTATGGATAATGTGGTAGTTAGATATTAGTGGCAGAGAAGGTTTAGGATCTAATTAACCTTCTTTTTATAATTGGTGGATTTGATTTATTAATTTAGGGCGAATTTTATATATATCTTTCAGAACTCTCAAAATTAAGTACTTATCCTTTTAAAATTATAATGTCATATTTATCCTTCTAAATTTCAAAAACTCTTACATTTATTCAATGTATACATTTTTTTATTAGAAAAGAAAAAATATATAGCATGTATAAGAGAAATGTTCAATATTCTAATTAGCTGATTTGTGAGGACAAATGATTCATTTATATTTGTGGCGTACACAGCGGCGTAGCCAGGAATTTTACTAGGGGTAGGCAAAAAATTTTTTTTTATTTTTTAATTTAATATTTTTATTAATTTTCATCAGAAACGGAATCAATTAATTGACCATGAAATCAAAATCGAAAGAATCGGTAGAAATCAGCCAAATTAGATCGGATACTCGAATTTTTTCGAAAAATTATGTTAAGATAAAAAGTTAACGTAAAATAGTTTTTAGAGAATAATGTAAACATTAAGTAATAAATGTTACTCTAAAGCATAGACCATAAGGCTATTCGTTTGATATTCATATCATTTTTAAACAGTTGAACTTCAGAAAAAAAATTAATACTTTACATTAAAATTTGATATATTTTTGTAAAAAAATTTGACTCATTCTTTTGAAACAAAAAAAATATCAGGTTCATTGAGATCCCACTGTCAAATCCTTCCTCTTCCTTCTATTTTCGAAACATATTGAAGAAAAACTCAAATATGTTGCAACTTGGCGGATTTCATCAAGAGCTGAGAGCATTAGGGGTAAGTAAAATTCAAATTCAAAATAAGCAAAATTCAAATTCAAACGAAATTAGTACGAGTTCGATAATATTTTTCAAAAGTCAAGGGTTGGCACATTTCGATAAATTTTAAATTTGCGTGGACTCTCCATAAGCGTGGCCCCAATTACACAACTGCTTGCAAAACATTATATTTAGTTCAATTCGAAGATGAACATACTATAATGAAGGCGATATTTTTTTTTTTTGGTGTTACGTCTTTGTGGTAAAAAAAAATTCATTGAAAAATAGCAGCTATTTACATAATTTTCGACTAGGCATTAGGAAAAAAAAACACTAGGGAAACAATATTTGACTCACTCATAAAAAAAGCCTTAAAAAAAATAGAATTGACTCATTCAAAAGCCTTAAACAATATTTTTGTGTTAGATTATATTCAAAAGCCTTATCCATAATCTCTTTTTGAAGAATACTATTCTGACTTCTGAGAAGCTAAATCATGCATCTCTTCATTATATATTTCCTGAATGAACTTGATTTATGCCGTAGAAACTTTCCACGTCATTATATAAGTTTTCTATATTTTAGTAGAGAGTAAAATGAAAATTTTATAAAAATAATAAATTGGATAAGCGTGAATGTTTAAAATTGAGTAGTATATATATGATATTATGAATTTTAAGAAAGAAAATACAGCTTTTCAAAATTTTGTAAGATATATATAAAATTCGACCATTTTGAAAGAATTCGCCAAATTTTCATTCTTGTTGGATCCACTGTTGTTTGTAGCTGTTCCAGCCGAATTTTTTTTAGTTACGATCATTTTCTGGGTGAGACATATATTATCTGCGTCTCTGGTAAAAATTAATTATTTTCAAAATCCATGTCATTTCTGTTTATTATTTGTTAAGAGGTGTGACACAGATATTAATAGTTGTGTCCCACCTCTGAATGGAGGCATATATAATATATTATCTGTGTCCTTGGTATAACTGAAATTTTTCCAAAAACCATGGGAACTTCATTTATTTTTTCTCTGAAATGGTAGCTAAAAAAAATTCTGCTGTTCTTGACTTTCATTTTCCCAGAGAATGAGAGAATATATCCTGTTCTTTCTGGTAACAATGGATATCTTTTTAAACAAACAACTACATATAAACAAACATAGAAAAGTAAGACTTTCCTTATTAACAAGCAAAGATGTTCTTCTACATTGAATGATTTTCTTTTTCATTGTTAGTTTGTTCTGTATCATCTCCCATATTTGTGTGCAGCTTCTTCATTTTTTAAGTTTAGCACGCCATTACCTGCCAACAATGTATTATTTGTGTTCATTTTCATAAATCACATTCATATACATTGCACATTACATGATTAGGGGCTCCAAAAATCTCTGGTCTTATATTTATAAATTAATGGTATTTATATACTTGCTTCACTATCGTTCAGAACAACTTTTCAACTAATAGATAAATTAATATAATGACAGCTAAATAGAAAGAGACGACTTTGTTTCCCATTCCATCCTTGTCAGGCCTCTAAAAAATGACACGAAAGAGTAGATGACAATTCTTGTTGATAGTGAAAATTAGGCCAATTGAGATAACCCAATGTTGAATAAGAATAAGAATCCTAGTCATGCATGGCCCATTTGTGGGTCCCGACAATGGCATGCACTATCTCTTCAATTTTTCTTTTCCCCTCTAATTATCTACAAGCATGATTTGCCATCGCTCCCCATGCACTGGCAAGCCTATAATTGTGGTGGACCAGGCGCAATTATTCTGAATTAGTGGGTACAAGAACCCGAAACCCGATTTCTGGCTAACTCTCAAGAGTCAATTGTGGATCCTTCCAGGTATGTTCGATCTACCTGAAACGAATGGGATCAATTGACGCTTATTTATTTTCAAAATCTTTTGTGCTTATATATGATTTTTTATATATATTAGAGTAAAATTTTATGAGTGATGTAAATTAATCCTTTAAATATTTTCAAAATTTTTGTGTTTATATATGATTTTATATATAGTTTAGAATAAATTTTATGGGCAATGCAAAATTGATATTCAAACTCAGCATTAAATTTTATATGATTGATTACCAATGCGTGGTTGAAATTTGATCCCGTAATTTGAAAGTTTGACTCCATCTTCAAAGCAGGTGAAGAGAAAACAAATATTAAGCACATAACAAATAGAAATTTAGAAATAGGCTAAAACACAAAAAGATCATTTGCTCAAACGGTGAGAGTGACTGTCAATGTTTATATAATTAGAAAAACTGTATTTGCTAAGAATGTAAAAAGTAAGCAAACCCGACCCGATATGCTCCATAGCAGCCCTTGGGCTCTATAAATAAAGCCCTCCTCCAAGGAAATTGAGAAGAATCACAAAACAAATCCCCATTTGAGGAGAGATGAAGCCTCCTCATATACCAGGAGAAACCTCTTGGGCGCTTGAGATTAAGCAAGCAATAGGAGATAAACTCCGAAAGGCGTACGGTGCGGCTGCTCTATCGTCAGAGAAGAATGCGAGACAGGTTCACGGTTTCTCGAGCCACGGCGAGGACCGCAGAAAACCCACAACCGAAGATCCGATTAGGAGAGTTGTGTTCTTGGGTCCTTGGGGCCATACATGAAAAAAAAAAACTTTATGTAGAAATTAACACATCTTCTAGCTTGTGTTAGTTGTACCACTGTATGCTAATAAGTATGTTTGTGAAAGATGATTGAGGGAAAACTAATCTCACCATTTTACTTTAGTGTTCATAATAACTTGAGATCTACAAATATGGGGGCATAGCATGTATGTAGCCTGATCTAGAATTAATCTAAGAGCACATCCAAGTTTTCACATCTCAAGTAAAAGAACCTGCATATATATTTTAATCAGCAAAAGGTTTGACAGATTAACTTTTTGAATATTTCAAGGAAAAAGTTTTTTGTTTTAATAAGAAACGTTTTAAATGGTATTCTTCAGAAGTTGGATCTTCATCAAGATCAGATAAGGATACTAAATTATTATTTTTGGCTTATATATGAACTGAATTATCAAGTAACCAGATTCATCATAAATTTTGATCGAACGCAATTGGATTGGTTGCCTCCATGGCAAAATTAGAGTTTTCTCTTTCTACTTCTCAATTTTGTTAAATTGTCCCTGTCAGTAAACTTATGTTGAGTCACAGATTTATTTTATTTCCAGTTTATCTTTATTTGAGAGGAGTGAGTGGAGATAACGAAGGGGAATATACATAGTTGTCCCTTCTAAGCTGAATTTTAGCCAACTGGATTTTAATTTTTTTGTTGTTGTAAAAATTCTATTCTCGAATTGTTAACCTCAGTGGGAGCGGACCACTATCAGAATTTCTGATGCAAAACAACCGTCGGTGAACTTACGTAGTTTAATACAATAGATTAACATAACTCTATTCCAAGATCCCAACACTGAAAACCTGAAATACAAATCTCAATTTTGGTATTTGCTCAAATAAAAAGATGCAGTATGTCAGCTTGGTAAAATAAAAAAGAATTGACGGTAGAATCAGCTCAAGTACTTGTCCTTAAAAGGGTCATTTTGTAAATTTTCTGTAAGAGCTCGCTCCAGAAAGGGTTAAGCGAGGAAAAGGGAAGAGAGCAGAGGTGAGCAAACACGTGACCAGATTTGACTGCACCCGATTACTTGCTCCGGAAACACAAATTTCACAAGAAAACGGAGGAGAGAGAAGGGAAGACGAGGTGGGACCCACATATAAATTTCGTGAATTATATAACCCCGATTTAAAATGCAGAGGAAGTAAACTCTTTATCTTTCCTCCTTCCCTTCCATCTCTTTCCTTTCCTTTCCTTTATTGAGCCGTTTGTGGAGCACAGTAACTTTGTTGGAGAATTCGATTGCTTGGAAAAGGGAAGTGGTCCAAGTGGAAAGTACAAACCAAAACCGGAATTCGATCTACAGGTAGGTTTCAGTGTCACTAACAAATGCATCTCATTCTCATAAGTAGCCTATTATTCTGCATGCTTTGATTGCTACTTACACGAATGTTCTAAGAATTAGCTTCCAAAAGCACAAACCAGATGCGAAGGCATAAATTCTGTTCTAATCACAAAACTTGATGGAACTAAGGAACTGATTCCTCAATATATTTTACGTGAGAAATGGTAAAATAAGTCTCAAAGAACAAAAGAGATATGCTAGAATTGAACTGTCCCAATTCCCAAAAGAATTGGATTTCTCTCAATTCAATCGGAGACGATAGAATGCATGTCAGATTCTATACTAGAGCATATAGGAATTTGAATCACAAACTAAAATTCCTGACAACATTATGATGAAATCGACCAACGTACTATTAAAGTCATACCTAACATATTATATCAAAGTCAGTTTAAAAAATAATTGATGGACTAGAGATTAGGAGAAACTGCTCAATACAATAAATTCAAAATATTAACAATGGCTACTACCCTCATCTAAATTCTCTTCCATTCTAAATTAAAACGCTTCTAGTTGTTACAAGAAGACAGATAAATTAGATAAACTAGACCTACTAAAACTCAAAGAAATGATAAAAAACAAAGTTTCATTGCAAAATTTTACTCTGCAGAGGCATTGCTACTGTCCTTACGGAACCTGTTAAAAATAGCTACTCCTAATGAAATTAAACCCAAAATGGCAATTTGAGTCTGTTCTGAAGATTTCACATTAACACTCACATGCCCGGTCCTCTTGCCATCAACTCCAAAATTAACCAATAATTTTGAACTGGGACTGACCTCAAGCTGGGTTTTAAAACTGGCACCAACTGACAAAATATCTTTTAACTTTACCAAATTCAATCCGATGGATGATTGGGATTGTCCCACTGGGTAATCCCTACTCCTGAATTGCGCCTCCAGATCGCACCCATAAATTGTACCATCTCTTGCATGCACCATGCCCGTGGTACCAGTTAATGTCACCTGCTTAGAAATGTGTGCATGATTTGCTATCTTCCAACCAGTGGAGACCATGTCCCCTGAAAAAGCAACTGAAATGCCCCCCGTAGTTGAGTTTCTCACTAGGTTCTTTAATCTGGTCTCGCCATGAAGGATATATGCCATGCAGTCGCCGAACTTTTGAATCTCTAGGTTGGTTAAGGTTGACCCTACTTCACCATGCCTGGCACATATAGATGAGTCTAGATGAATCGTAAATTCTTCCTTGTTCTTTTTAAGCTGTACCCATGTTGAGGCTGGGAATCGGCCCCCTATAACAAGGCTCTGATCCACAATTACCCCATTTAGCCTGTGTAAAACAAACGAAAATAAAACAGAAGAATTGTCAGATGAATCGAGATATTTTTGAACTAATCTACTTCATTTTATTTAAATTTGCCGTCGCAGGAACTACTTTAATTTACGCAGACTAGAGACCAAAGTACAAGGCATTGGTATTCAAAAAAAAAAGTCACCAATGGTAATGAAAGATAGCAGGCCGATATAGTGATCCTTGCAAATAACAAACCAATTTTCGTCAAATAGTTTTCTTACCCACAATCGTGGTCCCACCCTTCTGCATCAGAGACAGCTCGAACATGCACTGACGAATTGGCATTCTCCAACAAACGGTACCGGTAAGAAGGGCAGTCTCCATCAAATGAGAGAGGCAAGGCCAAGTCATTAATATGCACAGATTTTGTTGCACCTTGCTCCTTGCCCAAATCATTTACACCTTGAACTGCAGCCGGGTACATGTTCCTCTTCATCTCCTTTGATCTTCTCTTCGCCTCCTTCCTCTGTTTGTTCTCAAACAGCTTAATACGGTATGCGTACTCCTCAAAATATACCTTTTTTTGCTCCCTGCTAAGTTTCTTTATTTCAGATTTCTTTAGTGGTTTGAAAGGTGGTAATGTATCATAATCCTCCTCTCCTCTATCTGGATCTGAATCAGAGAGCTCTTCACTATCATCATCTGACTCCACAGATCCACCTGTTAGATTCAGGTGCGGCCTAGATCGCAACAGAGATGAAAGAAAAAACTGGAGAGGTAGGCGAAACATACCCAAACCAAAACCAGCATCTGATAAAGCAAGGTCATCGGGTTTCAACACAGAATAGACTTCTGACAAAATCTTGACTGAGTAACACAACAGAAGAAGGTTAGGCCTCCATGCAATGCCATTAGGCAACAACTGTTCGCCTCCCTGGTTGGTTCTACATGAGGCATGATTCTCAACTAATGTGACTGGATTCGATAAGGTCATATTCTGCGTGACCATATGTATGGTTCGCTGTGTTGCATGAACCTGTTGTGCCATGTACGTTTCATAATTTAACTGGACCCCTGACGGGCCCTCAGGCGGGGCTGACCCTGCATGTGTCAGAGCTCTGACTACCTTCTGCCATACTGCCCTGCCCAAGGTTTCAGTAATAGTCGTTAAAATGGGTATGTCATTGAAGTTTCGGGTTTGCGAATCAACTCTATCCACATAGAGCACCACGTCTGGTGGGTGCTTTTTGACATGCCTCTTTATAGATGACAAAAGCTTCCGATTTGCACCTTGGTCCATGACAGAGGTGCTTAGACCTGGTGTATCTACCACGCGAAGAACGACACCATCAATCACTCCAACAATCTCCCTAACACAGTCAGTACCGATGTCAAAAGCATCAGTACGAGACGTGTCAGTTTTAAAAATTGAATTTATTAAGGCACTTTTCCCAACTCCTGTTTTACCAAGCACCAAAATGGTGCATGAAAAATTCAGATCCTTTCCCTCAGCATCAAGACATAATGCCTCCCTCTCGGCTTTTTCAAGTGTCTTGGCATCATCGAGCCATGTTTTGAGCTTAAGACCTTCAGCTACAGTAAGTCGGTTAAGCAGTTCAGATGCAGTTTTATTCTCTTCAATCGACAATCCTAGCCGATTTACTAGCCGTATAAACTTCACCCGTACCGAGTTGACCATTTCATGCACTTTCTTTCCTTCTTCAGTCAATAAATTGACATAATCATCACAACTATCACTGGGGGACACATCAGCTTGGCTTCCTTCTAAATGAACTGTGTTCGTGGACGGGGAGACTGGACTGGTATCACCACGTAGGGTCCGGTCGACAGAGAAAAGTCTGGTTCCATCTGGGGCAGAGGTGATGGCAATTGTCGCGTCTGCTGGGGTGCCTGTTGCTTGCCAAATTAAAGCTGCCAGAGCTGAAGGGTCAAACTCGACTGTCTCGTCTCCTTCTTCGCTTTCATTCAAGTTTTGTTCATCAAAATTCACAGTGGTGATTGACGACTCATAATCTGTCGCCTCATCAAAGTTAATACCATCTGCTGTTACTGTTCCCTCTCTGTCTTTAGACAATTTGTATTGTCTTGTGTCTCCATCTTCGGTCCCTTCTACCGGCTTATCATTGGCTTCTTCAACCCTAAACAAAGTGTTCTCACCAACTTTTTCAGTATTGGCACCTTCTAATGAAGGCATTGTGTGGGTGCTGCTGCCTTCAAGAGTGTCAAACTCAGGTTCATATCTAGCTTCTTTGTCTTCTGAATTATCTATAGATAGTGATTTCTTATTTGAATTTGCCAAATCGGACACCACATTTCCACCATTTTTATCATACTCATCTCTATCCAGTGAGTATGATTGCACCCCAAGGCTTTCTGTGGCAACCTCAGATTCGAGTTTTTTATCTTGCACCTCAGTCATAGTCCCACTGCTAACATTCCTACAATTATTTTCTTCACTGCTACCTATAGAGAGAGGTTCCATTATTGAACCTAAAAAAATTAAAAGAATACAGGTAATTTAATGCTTGCTTCTTAACTATTATTATCTGCTGAAGCTATTAAATTTCTTCAGGTTTAGGTGTTTTGTACCATACCAGATTCCAATTTGTTTAATCTATTTTGTCAAGTAATTGCCTAGAAAGGATCTTGAGACTTAAGACATCAGCATATGGCTGGACCACCATATGTAAGGTTTAGTCCCAGAATTTACCAAACAACATTGCAATTATTTGTACAACGAGATGTCTAAAAAAATATATAAGAGTATAATTACCATCAGAAGTGGATGCCGCTTTGAGATAATTTGAAGAATCCTCTCCATCAAGAAATGTATCCTTGCCTGGAAGTGTATGAAGAAAATAAAGTTAATTTTACATGAGAAAAACAATACTTAAGTGCTGATTGTTTTACTTCCAAATTTTTATTATCAGGATATTGTAACAGAATAAAAAATGTTTTACTTCCTCCGACGGTTGTCATCAATTCTCTTTCTTCAATACAATAAGAATTACTAGAAAGGAGACTGTTAAATGAACACAACAGTATCATACCTCATTATAATTCTAGCATCAACTCCTGTTTTTTTCTTTCCAAACTTTATCTGAGCTCAGAAGAACCCACAAGCATTGAGGTTGCATATACATTATAGATTGTTTCTTGCAAATTAAGGATCAATTTCTTTTTTGGGGGTTCACAATAATTGTGACTGGTATCAGCAGAGCAGCACAATGCAGAATGTATAAGATAGCATATCAGTACTAAATTGTTTTTTCTTCCAAGTTCAGTTACTACCAAGCCAACAAAAGTGAACCTTTCAGCCCCAGAGGATCAATTATCCATATCTCTCTGATTCCTGGACAAGTATTTAGTATTTACTATTATATGAATTCCTTATCTACTGTCAGTTATTTTATTCTGTGATAATACTAGAAACCATTACCTGTCGTGCCAGTAGCTTCTAATAAACCATCTTCCGATCCATTCTCGACCACATTCAATTCTTTCTCGGTTGAAATAACTTTTGCTGCATCAAAGGGCCAATCTGTCTCCACTTCTTCCTCTTCTAAACTATCGTACTCTTCATCTCCAGTAATTTTCGCTACAGGTATTGAAAAAGTCCTCCCAAATCCCCCGCTAGACGCCTCCAGTCCAGTCGTGCCACTCGCAATCGTCATAGTCTCTTCGCCTGGGTCGGAGGCGCTCTCGTAAGAGTCGCCAGATACGTCAGAGTACACTGGAGAGATGTCAGAGTCTGTGTCGTCGTGCATCGACAAACGCGCGCGGATTAGAAGGGGGCCTCGTGCTGTGGTCAAAGGGACAGGTCCAGTGCAGGCCATAATGGGAGGGAGATGGAACCTCTAAAGGGGAATCAAATCACTGTTGTAGTAGGTGTTGGTGGGGCTGGAATGGGTGATTTTTTAGGTTAGGTTAGGTGGTGTTTGTTCTGTTTGGAGTTTGTGGTGTGCGTTTATCGTTTGGTAGTGTTGAGGTGAGTGAGAGTGTGAATGACACGAAGGAGGGACGGGAGGGAGAAGATGGATAGAGAAGCGGCGGGATGAATTGAGATGCTCTCTCGTTTTCAGGGGAATGGAGATTTCCATGCCAAACTGTACCTTACGATATTGTATAGTAAGTCTGGGAAAGCATGTCCATTTACAAGAAAATGGAGATGTTTGTAAATGTTTCTTGCGAACTTCGTCGGCCAATGAATCGATTATCCGATGAAAGCACGAAAGCCGCTTTGAATAGTCAATCATATTATTAGGTATAATTCCAGAGGGTATCGAATTATTTCAGAATTTATTGCAGACAGCTGTAACCCCGTGATTTTTATTTTTACCCAAAAAAAAATATATTTTAATATAAGAGGAGGGTTCCAATGCACCAAAATTTGATGCACCAAAATGCATCCAAAACTCATATATCTTCATTTTAAAAGTTCAAATAGTCGATTCCATCATTTCAGCGTGTTCTTCATATTAAAATGTGCTTGGAGACCAAATTTTATATTTTTTGGAAATTTTTTACTATTTTTTCAGAATTTTTGAAAATCACCAAACAATAATTTGAAATTCAGCAAAGTGGTGAGGAGGGTTCCAATGCACCAAAATTTGGTGCACCAAAATGCATCCAAAACTCATATATCTTCATTTTCAAAGTTCAAATAGTCGATTCGATCCTTTCAGCGTGTTCTTCATATTAAAATGTGCTTGGAGACCAAATTTTATATTTTTTGGAAATTTTTTACTATTTTTTCAGAATTTTTGAAAATCACTGTTCGCGCGAAAGCGCAACGCAAGTTTCGGTACGCTTGAGGGCGTACCTTTTAAAACCGCGTTTACACTTCACGAGTAAGGGTTGCAAGTGCACAACCCCTATCGAGTAGTATAATCGGGTATCGATCCACAGGGACGGGCAATTACTAGGTTAGAATCTACCAAACTCAATTAAAAACTAGAAGTGAGAAGGTTTTGGTTTGGTATTTTAAGTTCCTAAAAATGTCAATTCAAGCAATTCAAACAATGTAATAAAATGCTAGAAGAAATGTAAATTGTGTTTTGATTATGGATAAAAGGCGTTTCCAGGGTTTCAGACTTCATCTCTGATCTGCCTCTAGTGGTACGGCCCGTACCAAGTTGGTACGGCTAGGCCGTACTTCACTTGGTAAGGCAAGGCCGTACCACCCTGGTAAGACCCGTACTGGCTTCCCAGAACAGAACCTACCAGTCCGAGTGAATGCATTTCCTTGCTGGTACCTTGTGCTTAACTCTTTAGAAAGGTTCAATTGACCATACATAAGGTTCCTAACCCTCAACCATCGTTTGTTGGATCAAGATCTAGGTTGGAATGCAATTGATTGCCTTTTAGGGATTTCTACACCTCAACTCTCGTGTGTTGGTACAGATCTACCCTAGCTGGTTGATTGGAGGTCTAAGGCACCCTCTAATCTGTCGATTAGAGGAGAATTCAACCTCTCGGCTTCAATTCGAACTATTCTACCCTAAGCATTTGATTTGGATGAGAGATTGAGATGATCACACGACCTTGATAGGTTCGATCTAAACCTAGAGGCACATCATACAACAATCACAGCAAGCAAAGCAAAAGATATCAAAGTAAATCACAATCAATCAAACTAAAGAGTTCATACAAGATACAAGTCAAAGAAAGTCAAAACAAATCAAGAATCAATCTCTAACCCTAGAAACTAAAATAACTACTCACAGCACATAATCAGATCTAAAAAATGCAATAAGAGGGATAGAGATAGCCATGGATCGAAGGGATCGAGAGGAGGAAGCTAGATCCGTCGAGTTTCGCCTCTTCCTCTTCCTTCCTTCTTGCTCTCAGCTCCTTAGCTCTCTTTCTCTCTCTTACTGTGCTCTCAAATGGATCTGGAATGGAATGTATGTCGAAATTGGAGAGTTCCCCGCTTTAAATAGCCTCTGCCAAAATTTGAATCTGTCAGGCCGCCTTTAGGTACGGCCCGTACCAAAGTGGTACGGCCTGGCCGTACCAGGCGTGATGAGCTGAAATCGGCTAAGTCCGGTAAGACCCGTACCAAACCTGGTAAGGGCCGTACCAGATCATCCCAAATCGTCGTTTCTTCGTGTGTTTTGCTCCAAGCCTGCAGAAAACAAACAAACACTCAGCAGTACCAAATTCTAAAGATATATCGATGAAATGCACATGATTCTGGTGAATTAGGGCACGAATCTGGTACTAAAACAGGCCTAAAAAGGACTAAATATGCGAGGTATCAATCACCAAACAATAATTTGAAATTCAGCAAAGTGGTGATTTTCAAAAATTCTGAAAAAATAGTAAAAAATTTCCAAAAAATATAAAATTTGGTCTCCAAGCACATTTTAATATGAAGAACACGCTGAAAGGATCGAATCGACTATTTGAACTTTGAAAATGAAGATTATGAGTTTTTGGTGCATTTTGGTGCATTGGAACCCTCCTCTTAATAAATAACCAGGTTTTTAAAAGATTTTTATTTCTACCCAAAACGCTAGGATTATCAGCGGTTCGAATTAAAAATTCAAACCGCTAGGAATATCAGCGGCCTGAATTCTTAATTCGAACCGCTAGGATTCCTAGCGGCCTGAATTAATAATTCAAGCCGCTGATATTCCTAGCGGCTTGAATTCTTAATTTTATTACAAAGCATTATTTTATTATTTTATTACAAACCGCTGATAACCGCTGATATAAAATTTCATTACAAACCGCTGATATAAAATTTCATTTATTATTTTATTAAATGGTAATTTTTCACCGATAACTCTAGAAATTTATTCACCGATAACCCTAAAGTTATTTTTATTACAAAGAATTATATTATAAAAACTTATCAATAATATAAAATTTCATTTATTATTTTATTAAATGGTAATTTTCACCGATAACCCTAGAAATTTATTCACCGATAACCCTAAAATTATTTTTATTACAAAAAATTATATTATAAAAACTTATCAATAATATAAAATTTCATTTATTATTTTATTAAATGGTAATTTTCACCGATAACCCTAGAAATTTATTCACCGATAACCTAAAGTTATTTTTATTACAAAGAATTATATTATAAAAGCTTATCAATAATATAAAATTTCATTTATTATTTTATTAAATGGTAATTTTTCACCGATAACTCTAGAAATTTATTCACCGATAACCCTAAAGTTATTTTTATTACAAAGAATTATATTATAAAAACTTATCAATAATATAAAATTTCATTTATTATTTTATTAAATGATAATTTTCACCGATAACCCTAGAAATTTATTCACCGATAACCCAAAAGTTATTTCTATTACAAAGAATTATATTATAAAAACTTATCAATAATATAAAATTTCGGTGAAAAATTACCATTTAATAAAATAATAAATGAAATTTTATATTATTGATAAGTTTTTATAATATAATTCTTTGTAATAGAAATAACTTTAGGGTTATCAGTGAATAAATTTCTAGGGTTATCGGTGAAAAATTACCATTTAATAAAATAATAAATGAAATTTTATATTATTGATAAGTTTTTATAATATAATTCTTTGTAATAAAAATAACTTTAGGGTTATCGATGAATAAATTTCTAGGGTTATCGGTGAAAAATTACCATTGAATAAAATAATAAATGAAATTTTATATTATTGATAAGCTTTTATAATATAATTCTTTGTAATAAAAATAACTTTAGGGTTATCGGTGAATAAATTTCTAGGGTTATCGGTGAAAATTACCATTTAATAAAATAATAAATGAAATTTTATATTATTGATATGTTTTTATAATATAATTCTTTGTAATAAAAATAACTTTAGGGTTATCGGTGAATAAATTTCTAGGGTTATCGGTGAAAAATTACCATTTAATAAAATAATAAATGAAATTTTATATCAGCAGTTTGTAATGAAATTTTATATCAGCGGTTTATATCAGCGGTTTGTAATAAAATAATAAAATAATGCTTTGTAATAAAATTAAGAATTCAAGCCCCTAGGAATATCAGCGGCTTGAATTATTAATTCAGGCCGCTAGGAATCCTAGCGGTTCGTTCGAATTAAGAATTCAGGCCGCTGATAATCCTAGCGGTTTGAATTTTTAATTCGAACCGCTGATAATCCTAGCGGTTTGGGTAGAAATAAAAATCTTTTAAAAACCTGATTATTTATATTAAAATATATTTTTTTTTGGGTAAAAATAAAAATCAGGGGCTGTAACCGAACCGGTTAAACCGAATTAAACTTTAGTTTATTTGGTTGAACCAAACCGATGAATTAAGCCAAAAAGAAAGAAGAGTTCAGTGACATTTTTTTTTAAAACCCGAACAAGAGATTTTATTTCAATTATAATTTTAAAAATAAAAATAAATCAAATCACGCAAAAAAAACACAAACAAAGCAAATCATGCAAAATTGAAACATCTATTCAGACAAAAAAATAATCATAATTAAGCTAAACTACTACACCCACCTCTCTATAAATACAGTTACACACATACAATCAAATTTCACAAGCTCTAACTCTAGATCTAACCACCAAACCCATAGGAGGGTCCTCCCATGACGCTTGAGAGCATACACGACATCCATGGCCGTCACAGTCTTCCTCGCGACATCGTGCAGAGGGCATCGTGCGGTGGTCTGTAGGTGAAGAGGGGTGGTTTGGAGGAAAGAGGGAAAGAGGAAAATCAAGGTAGAGAGAGAGAGTCTTTGTGATTTGTAATCAAACTTGGATTGGGTTTGGAGGAAAGAGAGAAACTGGGAAACAGGGGAGACAGGAATAGCGACACTTAGGGGAAAAGAAAAGGAATGAAGGGTGCGAAGCGGTGAGTGAGGGAAAAAGAAAAAGAACGAAAAGGTTTAGTCGGTTTTGAGGAATAAAGATCTGAGCTGCTGAATCATTATAAATTGGTCGGTTCGGTTTAGTCGGTTTTAAAAAATCAGAACCGAACCAATTCATTTAAACTGAACTAATTCAAAAACTCAACCGACCAATTCATTTAAATCGAAAAACCGATCCATTTAAACCGAAATTTTCCGGTTCGGATAAAAACCAAATAAACCGAATTATTTGAACACCTCTAAATTGACTTTTTTATTTTTATTCCAATTTCAAATATGAGATATGTACTCTAGTTTTTTATTTAGAAATTATTTGGCAAAAATTTTTATCGTCATACTGGCCAACTAATTCACTTAGATTATTTCATCACGTATTCTATTTAGAAAATTAATTTTAGAGATGTGAAGGTTCAGAAAATTAATTTCACTTATTCTATTTAGACAGTGATTGACAATTATTTAGAAAGTTATTTCAATTGTCGAGATAGAAATGCTCTAACAATATATAAAGAAAGGAATAATTTAATGACTTGTGTTGTGTCTTTTCTTATTTATAAATTTTATTTTATTTACCCTCGTAATTTGTGTACATTTTTCTTATTTACTTTACAAGTAATTATTCTCATGTTAAACTCTAGTTAAATTATTATAAAATTTTAGATTATCTTTATTATGAATTACAAACTAATTAAGGATTACAAAATAAAAATATTATTGACTCTCAATTGAAAATTATGGCCATGAGTTCCTTCTCGACTGAAATGCAAACCATCAACACTTTTTTATTTGAAATTTTGAATACATATATCTAAATTTTAAAATTAAATATATTATATGGCATAATATATTTATTAATCTTTACTGTTCATTTTTTTAAGGAAAGATGTGTGTTCTTCTTATTTAAAAAGAAAACAAAAGTAGTACAGATAATTTGAGCATCAAATGGTTAATTGAATATAGGCACTTTATCCTTTGTCTTCACCTGATGTATACCAAATTTGAATTTTTTTGCACTGCTGTCATTATTGTGTTTTATGTTTAATATGCGTCCACAATTTTTCTGACTTAGAAACAAAAGGGAAGTGAAAATGTCGCGAAGAAAATGTCGCAAGAGTTGAGAAGTGAATAAGATAAATTTAAATCTTCAGTGCCAAATAAGAAACTACCTAAGTTGTAAGTCGCGAAGGATACATAGAAAATTAGCAAAAATAATTATATAAAGTTAAATTTGAATTGTATGAATTATCTACTATTTTTCTTTTTAAAGATGACAGTAAATAAAAATTTCAAAAAATGATATATTGTTAGACGACTAAATATCGCGTATTAGAACAACTACAAGCATTTTTTTAGCCGACATTTCAACTAATAAGAAGAAAGCAAAATATATTCATATCATATCTACAATGAATTAACTAATTAATACAAGACATACAGTATTATTCTTTTTTATATATTTTATAAATAAATAAACCGTATTGTTCATACAATGTCTTATTAATATAAATAACAACATATATAAATAACAACATTATTTATCAAAACTGAAATTTATCACATACTTGAATCTTTTCATCGAATTAAGAGAAATAAGAAAGAAAATAGGTTTCTTTCCATTTTAGCATAAAGAAATTTACTTTTTTTTTCAGTTATATAATCGACAAGAAAATTTCAGAAAAGAAAAGTCAACAAGGCAATAGCGTCTGCCGTTTATAAATAAAGATAAACATTATTTTGAAAGTCAACAGTTTAAATAGAATTTTGTATTTTGTGATTTCAGAATCTGACCCCTATAGTAAAAAGAACAAAACAATTAACTGTTTACGCTGGAGATCCCGATTCCCGACACAAAATTCTAGGGAGTTGATTAGTCCAATCGGTTACCAACGATAATTGCGGTTCGCATTCAAATTCAAATCTCGACCCAAACAATTTTTAAAAATTTTAAATTTTTGATATTGAATATTGAATCGAAGGAGATTTGGAAGGATTTGGAAATCTGAATACGAATCTAAATCCAATAAAAAAAAGGCGGGTTCCAGTTACATATCCAAATCTAATGTCTTAAAAGATTTTGGTGGTCGGATTCTCTCATAAATTCATATATCAAAATATAAAAAATAACAAAATGAATAAATGTGTGCATGAAACACGATAAAGTTTTCTGTTTTTTTTTTTTTTTCTACGCAACCTTTAAACTACAAACGCCAATCTAATTCCTTTGAAATTTATCTTCAGTCCCCACAAAAAATATGCCACTACAATCAGATTACCTTTCAAATAACGGCATGAGTGTGATGACAAATAATTATGAATTCAAATAACGGCATGAGTGTGATGACAAATAATTATGAATTTAGACTCCAAAACAGGTGAGAATTATCTTTTCCAATGTTGGCCACAATAAAAATTGATGTGATGATGAAATTTAACTTGTTGCAAATATGTTTTTCATCAATAAAATTGTTAGTCAACATTCAAAGCCACTAACTTTAAAAAAAAAAAAATTGAGAATTTATAGATTGAACTCCAACATTTATTAATAATTAATGATTTTGTTCTACATGTTTTTTTAGCTAATTTAGCATATATTAGTTTTGACAGCGTACCAGCATTTCTGAAATTCTAGAAGATAAATTATGTAAAAAGGAATATAAATCACTAACTTTCGAGAAGCATGAAGGAAATAGAGATGGCATTATTGCGGCATTTTGTTAAATTTGATGTAAGTTGAGGAAGAAATCCTAAACTCAAGTATGTTTCATTGTTCTATGTCTTGGATTTCTGACATACAGCATATGATTTTTTTATCTAAAATTTAGTATTTCTTTTAGATGACAAGAGATTCAGCTGATTCAAGCAATTCTTAAAATTGAGCATTTCTTTGATTTATGTGTCCAATTACTGTATAGTCTTTATAGAGTAAAGCTAGCATGTGCTATGCTCATAAATATAATTTGGTGAGCACAATTTCAATAATCTATTGTATTTATTTCAAATAATGAATCTAAACTTTTGAAATCGATATACTTCACGAGTAATGCATATACATGGAAAATTTTAAAATTTTAAATTCATCTAGTACAAAATCAATCGGTAAAAAAAATAATGAAAATGAATGCATTAAAATAACTTATAATATTTTTTATAAAACTTCTTTTTTATACCGCTTGACTTTGTACTAAATGAATTTGAACAACAACAACAACATCGCCCATGACACAATGGCGAAGAGGGGATTGTATTTGTTGGATTTAGAGACGTCTAAATACAATAATTAAGTTGGACATGCGTGTATTATAATTATATGTCTCATACTGTCACAAATATTAATGCCAAAATAAGTGATTAATTAAGGAATGGCATTGTACGTATTTTAATAAGGATTTGGATCCGAAAACGTATAGAAATAAGATTTAAATTAATTATAATTGTTAATGGACCGATTATAATTAATTTAATTAATACACATATTATTTTAGGTTAAAATAAAGTTTAAAATATCAATTATGAATCTTCATGATTTTACGGAAATTTAGAAACAAATTTCGAACAAAACGGAGTTCGTATGAATTTTCGGAATTATTCGGAATTTGCTACTGTACCGAATGCTACTGTACCACGTGCTACAGTGTCGGTTGCTACATTTTTTTTTGGAATAAAATCTGAAAATTTGTAATTGATATTTTTAGGAGAAGGAAATTAACCTAAAATAGGAAAACTAACTCATTAGGGTTAGTTATGACCAAAATAGGATGTCATGAGAGCTAATTTTGATCAGATCGATGTGTATATAAAGGCTGGGTTTCCATGGCTGCAATCATCACCAATTTTGCTGCTCCATTACAGAAAATATACTATGTTCTTTGTATTCGGAAAGTTCAGAAAAGAGAGGGTGTGATTGCGAAGCCCTGGAAGAGCCCAAAAGCCAACCGAGTCAAGTTCTAGGAGCTCTCAAGTCAAGACAATGATCTCAATCAATCTAGAGCCAAGGATATTGTCCGATTGACAATAAGGAGGCCTTTTGAAGATGGATAGTAAGTTCCGCTACACATTTACTTTATTTTCTTGCATAGGATCCTAGGATTTTAGGTTTTAAAGTAATTAGGAAAACCCGTACACCCAACAAGTGGTATCAGAGCCATCTATGCAGGAATTTATGGTAATTATGATCTAGAGAAAATGTTATGCCATCTTCAATTGTTTATAAATTATTTTATGTTTTTCAAATCGAATTTATTGTTGCAAATAGTTGTTAAAATTCGCTTTAATCGATTTTTTATGCGTATTTTAATCGAATATTCGAATTGTGCCAATCCTTGCGCTTCGTGCGATCTTGGAGAGGTTTTGTTTGATGGTTTTGATTTTGATTCGCATAATTTATCACATTTTGGTGAAATATACGAAGGTGCGCTGATTTTGCCTTCGAAAGGTTTAATTATGCAACAAACTAGAATTTTTCGTTTATGAAATTTGGAAAAATAAGCAATTGACGCAATAAAGGCTGTTTTTGCAGTTTTTCGATTTTTGAAAGTTTCCAGATCTGAAAATTAGTTATCTCTAGATCAATACCAGTTACAGACCTTAGGAATAACTGTAAGTAATTGTAATTTAGGTTATGTTAATTATAATTACTATAGTTATTAAGTTATTAAGTAAAGTATGCTATTATTAGCCTAATTAGTTATAGAATTTAGCCATTATCTATAATTAGTATTTAACGCTAATTAAGGGTGGGATAAAAATAAATAAATAAATATATATACTAAATTCTTGTCATGATTATAGCTAATTTGAGCATAACGTTATTTAGTAAATTCTAAATAAGATTATTTGGTTATTTCCAAATATAAGCACAAAGTTTTAGTTGTCTCTAAATAGAAGCATAAAGTTATTTGGATATTTCTGAATAAAATTATTTCGCTATTTCTAAATAAAAGCATAAAGCTAAAATTATATTTTGGAGAATACTAAAGTGTTTCTAAAGCCTAGTATTTATTTTTTGATGAATATAGTTAACATATGAAAATTAGTTTATTCTAATTAATTAAAGCTCCCATTAGTTACTATATTCTATTTAGGACGAGTAGTCATTTTAGGATACGTTCTAGAATAGGCTTTAGGCATAGTTTTAGGATCTATTTAAATGCAATTAGGATTTACGTGTGTCATTTTGTACAAGTTGAGCACTGATTGTTCGCAAACGGACCTCTCTGTGTGAGACAAGTGCAAGGTGGCACATGACAAGTTTAAAATGACGTGCTAGAAATGGATGTGAGTGTTAGCTTTACCAAAGGAGGGTTAGCGCTTGCTGAAATTGTTTAGTGCATAAGGGTGGTGTATAAAAAAAAAATAAGTTGCAATACACATGGGCTAGCGATGTCTAGAAAAGCATCGGGGGCTTGGAACATAAGCGATCCGTCTGTGATCCTCCTCCCCCCGTTGACTGGCCTGGTCGTTAGTTCATGGATATGTTAATTTGACCCAAAGGTTGATTGACAAAAAGGTTACATGTTTGTACTTTATTCACTACACCAGAGTGCCTGAAGGTAATGATTGCACCCAAAGGTGTTTCATTAGTGAATGGTGTTTTGGCTAAAGATTTAATGGATCAAATAGTTTTACACAGGCCTTTAGATAGATTTTAGAATTATGATTAAGGATCAAATCGTGACATATCGTGTCTAAATTATTCCTTTGTTCTTGAATTTTCAGATCTAAACATAATGTCGAATCTAAGTCAGATTAAGCCCCTCATGGGAAAACAACGTATGTCTCTCGCTTTAGTTTGTTCTGAAGTTAATTTAAGTTCTGTATCTAGATATACTTGGTGGATAGATTCAGGTGCAACGTCTAACATCAGTATATCGATGCAGGGTTGCCTAAGCCATCGCAAGCCAAATGAGGCGGAGCGCTACGTTTACGTAGGAAATGGCAACAAAGTAGAAGTGAAAAGCATAGAAAAATTTAGATTATTATGTAGGACAGGATTTTATTTAAGTTTTGATGCTTTAGTGGTTCCATTCTTCAGAAGGAACCTAATTTCTGTATCTTATTTGGACAAAAATGGTTATGTATGTTCATTTAGTAATGGAAATTTCAGTTTGTGTCAAAATTCTAAGCTTCTTGCTTCTGGTATCCTGTCTTCTTATGATAATCTTTATTTTCTAGATATAGACACTTCACATTCAGAGGCACTGCATATAGATAATAGAAAACGTAAATTAACTTGTGAGAAATTAGCAACATTATGGCACAAGCGATTAGGACATATCTCTATGAAAAGGATAGAACGTCTTGTGTCTAATGATATTCTCCAACCTTTAGTGATTGTGTAAATTGTATAAAGGGAAAACAAACTAATAAACGTAAGTATGATGCAAAAGGATGTAATGATGTCTTAGAATTGATTCATACGGATATCTGTGGTCCTTTTCCAAAGGCTACAAGAAATGGTCACCGTTACTTTATCACATTCATAGATGATTATTCAAGATATGGTCATATTTACTTAATAAAAGAAAAGGCGGAAGCATTAGACGTGTTCATAAAGTTCAAAACGGAAGTTGAGTTACAACTTAACAAACGTATAAAGTCCATTCGTTCTGATCGTGGTGGTGAATACTACGGTCGTTATGATGGATCAGGAGAACAGCGTCAAGGTCCCTTTGCAAAATACTTAGAGGAATGCGGAATTGTGCCTCAGTATACATTGCCAGGTTCACCTGCAATGAATGGTGTTGCTGAACGGCGAAATCGCACCCTTAAAGACATGGTGAGAAGTATGATTGTTCGTACAACTCTACCTGAGAATTTGTGGGGAGAAGCCTTAAAGACTGCAGCATACATACTTAATAGAGTGCCTACTAAAGCAACTAACAAGACCCCTTACGAGTTATGGGTTGGGCGCAAGCCTAGCTTGAATCATTTGAGAGTTTGGGGATGTCCATGTGAAGCTAGGCCTTATAAGCCAAATGAAAAGAAGCTGGACGAAAGGACCGTTAGTTGTTACTTTATAGGCTATTCTGAACGATCTAGGGGGTATAAATTCTATAATCCAACAGAACATATAGTTTTCGAGTCAGGAAGTGCGAAATTTTTTGAGGATAATGAGTTTGTGGGGGGAGATATGACAAAAGATAGTATTTTTGAAGAAGAAGAGACGAATGAGAATGAGACTATGGACCAAAGTCCTGGTTTTGTTCAAATTTCGATAGCGTTTAGAAATACATCTTTTGACAATGTGCAAACTTCATCATCCCAAACAACTCAGTTAGAAACTCAACATGGAATAGAGAGCACAAATGGACCTGAATCCAACCCAAACCCTGACATTGCCATGACCAATGTTGATGGCCTAGGGCCTGTGGGAGATTCAGAAGTTGGTAATGATGTTCCTCTTCCTGTTGAAGATCAAGTTGTAAATGAACCTCAAAGAAATCTAGAGCCTGTGCCAATTAGGAGATCTACTAGAGAGAAAAGATCTACACAATCGAAGGATTATGCATATCTTCAAGAACATGAGTTTGACATTGGCATGTTTGAAAATGATCCTGTTAATATCAAACAAGCTGTGGAAAGCTCTAACTCTCAAATGTGGATTAATGCCATGAATGAAGAGATGAAATCTATGTATGACAATGACGTTTGGGATATCGTTCCGTTGCCTAAAGGCAAGAAACCCGTTGGTTGCAAATGGACATTTAAGACTAAGCGGGATTCTAAAGGCAATGTTGAAAAATACAAGGCACGTCTTGTTGCGAAAGGTTTCACACAGAAAGAATGCATTGATTATAAAGAGACTTTCTCTCCAGTTTCATCGAAAGACTCTTTAAGGATTATATTGGCGCTTGTAGCACATTATGATTTAGAACTTCATCAGATGGATGTAAAGACGGCATTTCTCAATGGTGACATTGATGAAACGATCTATATGAAGCAGCCAGAAAACTTTGTATCAGGTGATGCAAGGTCTATGGTTTGCAGACTTAAGAAATCTTTCTATGGTCTAAAACAAGCATCTCGACAATGGTATCATAAGTTTCACAAAGTTGTTAACTCATTTGGTTTTGAGTCTAACATAGTTGATGAATGTATATACCTTAAGTTCTGTGGGAGTAAATTTATTTTCTTGGTTTTATATGTAGATAACATATTACTTGCCAGTAACGATAAGGACATGTTGCATCAAACTAAGAATTTTTTATTTAAGAACTTTGAAATGAAAGATCTTGGTGATGCATCATTTGTTCTAGGGATTGAAATACTTAGAGATAGATCTCAAGGTATTCTAAGGTTATCCCAGAGGAACTATATCGATAAGATTCTAACAAGATTTGGCATGCAAAATAGTAAACCAGGAGATACCCCTGTATCAAAAGGAGATAAGTTTAGTCTAAAACAATGTCCCCAAACTGACTTAGATAAAAACATCATGAAAAATATTCCCTATGCCTCAGCCGTAGGTAGCATCATGTATGCACAAGTATGCTTGCGTCCGGATATTGCGTTCATTACTGGAATGCTAGGGAGATATTTAAGTAACCCAGGTATGGAACACTGGAAGGCAGCCAAGCGAGTGCTGAGATACCTAAAGAGAACTAGGGACTATATGCTCACGTATCGGAGATCGGAACAGCTCGAGGTCATTGGATATACCGATTCTGATTTTGGAGGATGTGTCGACAGCATGAAGTCAACATCAGGATACATCTTTATGATGGCAGACGGTGCCGTGTCATGGAAGAGCGCTAAGCAGTCATTGGTAGCCTCCTCCACTATGGCAGCCGAGTTCATTGCATGCTACGAAGCATCAAATCATGGCGTATGGCTAAAGAACTTTGTCACAAGGCTGCGAGTTGTGGAATCTATCCAAAGACCACTAAAATTATTATGTGACAACAATTCAGCTGTGTTGTACGCCACTAACAACCGGAGTTCATCGAAATCGAAGTACATTGATATCAAGTTTCTGGTTGTAAAAGAGAGAGTTCAAAATAATGAATTATGTATAGAACACATAGGTACAGACACCATGATAGCAGATCCGCTTACTAAGGGATTGCAGCCCAAGAAGTTTCACGAGCATGTCGCTCGTATGGGCGTCATACCTATTTAGGTTACTTAGAAAATGTGGGAGTCTGATTTTGTATTTTGTTTTTTAGAGATGTTCTATGTTATGTAATTTGTAAAAGGATGTGTGTAAAGGAATATACAAGTTGCAATCAGTTGTTATCATTATTTCTCTCTTTAAAGTTTAAAGTTTAATGACCTCACTACAGTTTAAAGTTTAAAGTTTAAAGCTGACCCAATTGGAAATAGTCACACTATAATCACATTCGTGTGTAATTTCCAAACTATACGTCTAAATCAGATTCATGTCATTCAATTATGATGACAATGTGATCTATGTCGGTTTAGTTATGCATAAATATAAATGTAACAACTGCCGCTTAGGTCCCTTGTTAGTATAATTGATGGACGAAATTGTACAGAAAATACGATAAGTAAAAGGCAGAAAAGTTTGCATGCAATAAAGATAAGGACATATAAATTAAAAGGTTGCACTTGTCCAAGTGGGAGATTGTTGGATTTAGAGACGTCTAAATACAATAATTAAGTTGGACATGCGTGTATTATAATTATATGTCTCATACTGTCACAAATATTAATGCCAAAATAAGTGATTAATTAAGGAATGGCATTGTACGTATTTTAATAAGGATTTGGATCCGAAAACGTATAGAAATAAAATTTAAATTAATTATAATTGTTAATGGACCGATTATAATTAATTTAATTAATACACATATTATTTTAGGTTAAAATAAAGTTTAAAATATCAATTATGAATCTTCATGATTTTACGGAAATTTAGAAACAAATTTCGAACAAAACGGAGTTCGTATGAATTTTCGGAATTATTCGGAATTTGCTACTGTACCGAATGCTACTGTACCACGTGCTACAGTGTCGGTTGCTACAGTTTTTTTTGGAATAAAATCTGAAAATTTGTAATTGATATTTTTAGAAGAAGGAAATTAACCTAAAATAGGAAAACTAACTCATTAGGGTTAGTTATGACCAAAATAGGATGTCATGAGAGCTAATTTTGATCAGATCGATGTGTATATAAAGGCTGGGTTTTCATGGCTGCAATCATCACCAATTTTGCTGCTCCATTATAGAAAATATACTCTGTTCTTTGTATTCGGAAAGTTCAGAAAAGAGATGGTGTGATTGCGAAGCCCTGGAAGAGCCCAAAAGCCAACCGAGTCAAGTTCTAGGAGCTCTCAAGTCAAGACAATGATCTCAATCAATCTAGAGCCAAGGATATTGTCCGATTGACAATAAGGAGGCATTTTGAAGATGGATAGTAAGTTCCGCTACACATTTACTTTATTTTCTTGCATAGGATCCTAGGATTTTAGGTTTTAAAGTAATTAGGAAAACCCGTACACCCAACAATATTGTGTACCAGTTTGTGCAATGTGTGTTGTATGCCCTCTAGAAACAGTATTGTATCTGTTTTTCGAATGTTGGTACGCAATTGAAGTTTGGAGTTACTTTGGGGGGGATTTCCATATCGGATTCTGTTACCAGGTCTTGGGTGCGATCTTGGCAGATTTTCAAGTGTACCAGTCAACAGGATAAGAGGACCTGGGCCACTATGTTCATGGGGGTATTGTGGGGTATATGGAAGTAGAGAAACAAATATATTTTCCGGGGTAAGAGGATGCCACCAGGGGTACTTGCAGGAAGAATTAAAGAGGAAACGACACTGTGGCTCAAGTGTTGTAAGAGTACCGTACCAGTGGAGGTGATGTGCAGATTAGTAGTTTTAATTTTTCAATAAATTGAAGAGATGTAATAGGTAGTGGAGTTGTAAGTACATCTAATTTCTGTACACTTGGTAGCTACTACTAAGTCTTTCAAAAAAAAAAAAAAAAACAACAACCAAGCTTTTAATTCCAAACAAATAAATTCAAAGATTTCAAATTTTGCATGTACATACATCACTCATAAAATAAATTGATTTCAACAATTTGAATTCGTTATTTAAAACCAATCCAATATATTTTTGAAGTTGTGCTCACATTTGGTCGGCTTTATATGCATCATATCATACTCCTGTTAAGATATCATTTCTTAGTAAGACTGCTCCAGAGCGGAGCGTATAAAACAAAGGAGAGCCAAAGAGGCCAATGTAAAAAGGTTATGCAACGATTTTTTTTTGTTTTCTTTCTTTTCCATCCGCTCCATTTCGGATTGTATTATTCTGAAACAAGTAACCGAGTGTCCGAGTGTCCGAGTGCAGTCAGAATGAATCTCCCTTTCACTATTTCTTTTTCTTGTGTAATCCCTTTATGGAACACAGTCGACTAAGGTAACTATCGGCCTTCAAAATATTTGATTCATTTATAAAATTGCTCTTGCTGAAATATTGAAAGTGTCCTTCTAATTGTAGTTTTAACTGGAGATTCTCCTTTGGCAACAAATTTAAATTTGTGGGTTTTGTTGTTATGTGGTAAAATGTTAATTTATTCAAAATAGAGAGTCAGAAATGCAGAGAGGTTAACGCTTCAGGAAGAGCAGTTGTCAGGCACCAAAAAAAAATGAAAACACAAATTGGGACAAAAAAAATGCAAACAGAAATTTAGGCAACTTAGACCATGTGCTTTGGAGAGTTACCCCAACTATAAATGACACTGAAGTTTCAATTGTACGAAATGTAAATCATATGAAGGCTAATTAGTGATTTTGTAATGACCAATGATCTCACAACTCATACATAATCAGTTAAAACTGTTGCTATTGTTTGTAATGTACTAATATCTTAGAAAAATTATACAAATATTGTAATATTATGTTTTTTAAATTGTGTATGCTTATTAATATAAACAAACAAAAACATAGTAATGTTTGCCGCATCGCACGGATATACGAGTTAAAATATTTTCATTTCATTTGTGCCAGTAAGAAACACACGAATAATGTACGGTTATCAAAATTAGGATCCAACATATAACATGTAAAAAATCCATAGTAAAATGTAGTTCAACTTCAAACATTTTAGTTAATCATCAAACGAGTGATTCACAAATGGTCGATAAAATTAATAAAAATAGTTGTGCAATATGATCCATGGAAATATAATGAATGGTAATATTAAAAAAACTAAAATTATTTTAAGACAGGGTAGTTAAAAAAAAATTTCATTTATTAAAATAAAAAAGGGTGCCTAGAAAGCGGAAGAAATTCTGATCCAGCAAAAACATAGTGTTTGACATTAATAAATTTCATATTAAAAGTGTAGTTCAACCCGAAGAAATTTTGATCCAACAAAAAAATACAGTATTGTTTTTTGTTTTTAATTTGGTGAAAATATTTTGGGGTGACTTGAAAGGCGAGGAAATTCGGCATTAAGCCCCCTACAAACCATTTCATGTGGTTATGCAACTGAGAGCTAACAATACAAGGCATCAGTGTTTTATATGGTCAAACACTGGCGAAAGACCCCTGAATACTATAGTCTAACACAAATCTCCAAATACTAGAAGACCGGGTTTAGGGTTTAAAACCGGTGCATTGAAAATCTCTCACCACTTCACCCCTAGTTAGTTTACCCCGAAATGTTTGTTTTTTATATAGGGTATGAATTCTTATTACCGCCTACTGTGGGACAATTAAACACCGCAAGAAACCTTGAAATGGAACCGGACAGGGAGCATTCATATATTCACAAGTTCCACTAAAACCTCGATTTCCAGGGTTTCTTTGTTCATTCCTGACCTAGCCACCAAACCATGGCCACACTTTCAAGAGCTCGTCATCTCCACTCCCTGCCCTTCAAAACCCTAGTAAATTGCGTCAAGCCCCAAAATATTGAACGGGGATTCTCTTCAGATTCCCGTACAAGATCCGCCATTGAAGAAATATGCCAGGTCTTAGGTCCCGGAAAGTGGAGCCCAGAACTGGAGACGTCCCTTTCGTCTATCCACCAAAAACCTAGCTCAGAAATCGTGTTAGCCGTGTTAAAGAGACAGAGAGATCCAAAGTTGGCTTTAAATTACTTCAGGTGGGTCGAGAGAACCACTGGAGAATCGCATACTAACGAAGCCTACACCAGCCTTCTCATGCTAATTTCGAATTCTCGGAAGTACTATCTACTAGAGGACGTTCTACAAGAAATGAGCTTGCTTGGCTACGGCATATCCAGTAATGCATGCATCAGCCTAACTGGAGGTTTGGTTAAATCAAAACGGTTAAAAGATGCTTTTAATTTAATTCAAACCTTGAGAAAATTTAAATACCAGCCAGCATTCTCATCTTATACCGCATTAATTGGAGCCTTGTCAGAAAACCGCGAACCTGATTTAGCGCTTTCCTTGTTCCAACAAATGCAAGATATCGGGTACGAGGTCAATGTACAGCTGTTTACCACACTGGTACGGGCTTTTGCCAGAGAAGGTAAACTGGATTCAGCTTTGAATTTACTGTCTGAGATGAGAAGCATCTCTCTAGATGGAGATTTGGTTCTATACAATGTGTGCATTGATTCTTTTGGCAAGGCCGGTAAGCTAGAGATGGCATGGAAATTTTTCAATGAGATAAAATCATATGGGTTGGTACCAGATGAAGTGTCTTATACCAGCATGATTTGGGTTCTTTGTAAGGCTGAGAGAATAGATGAGGCTGAAGAATTATTTGAAGATCTGGAGCGGCACAGTACAGTGCCGTGTGCATATGCCTATAATACCATGATCATGGGATATGGTACCGTTGGCCGGTTTGATGATTCACACCGGTTGTTAGCGAGGTTGAGAGAGAGGGGTTGTATACCTTGTGTTGTGGCGTATAATTCGATTTTAACATGCCTGGGTAGAAAAGGGAGAATAAGCGAGGCTTTGGAGTTGTACCAACAAATGAAGAAAGATACTATGCCCAATGTATCGACTTATAACAGTATTATAGACATCTTATGCTTAGCAGGCAGAGTAGAGGTGGCGTATGATATAAGAAATGAAATGGAAGCATCTGGTTTGTTTCCCAATGTACAAACAGCTAATATAATGGTGGATAGGTTGTGTAAGGCTAAGAGACTGGAGGAGGCATACAAGGTGTTTGATGAATTGTCTCGGATAGGTTGTGCTCCTGATTCAGTGACTTACTGCTCTTTGATTGATGGGTTGGGTAAAAAGGGAAAGTTGGATGAGGCATATAGGTTATATGAGACTATGCTAGATGCAGGTCACAACCCTAATGCGGTAGTCTATACTTCTCTAATTAGGAACTTCTTTATTAATGGTAGGAGAGAGGATGGTCATAAATTGTTTAAGGAAATGCACCATACTGGGTGCAAACCTGATCTTACCCTGCTCAATACGTATATGGATTGCGTTTTAAAAGCTGGTGAAATTGAAAGAGGTAAATCCATTTTTGAAGAAATTAAGAAGCGTGGTTTATCTCCTGATGTGAGAAGCTATGCGATTTTAATTAATGGTTTAACAAAAGCTGGCCTTGCTAAAGAAACATACAAGTTATTTTATGAGATGAAAGAAAAAGGGCTTGCACTTGATGTACGTGCATATAATGCTGTGATTGACGGATTTTGCAAAGCCGGTAAGGTAGATAAGGCGTACCAGTTGTTAGAAGAGATGAAGATCAAAGCCGTACCTCCTACTGTCGCTACTTATGGCACAGTAATTGATGGTTTATGTAAAATTGACCGGTTAGATGAGGCGTACATGCTTTTTGAAGAGGCAAAATCAAAGGGTATTTCGGTAAATGTGATAATCTACAGTAGTCTGATAGATGGGTTTGGAAAGGTCGGTAGAATAGACGAGGCCTATTTGATCCTACAAGAAATGATGCAGAAGGGCTTGGTGCCAAATGTGTACACGTGGAATTCTTTAATAGATGCATTAATGAAAGCTGATGAAGTAAACGAGGCATTAGTTTGCTTCAATTCAATGAAGGAAATGAAATGTGTTCCTAACTCGTACACCTATAGTATTCTCATAAACGGACTATGTCGCGTGCAGAAGTACAACAAGGCATTTATCTTCTGGCAAGAGATGCTAAAGCTGGGGTTGATACCGAATTTGGTGACATATACCACTATGATATCAGGTCTGGCAAAGGCCGGTAATATATCAGATGCAGTCAGCTTATTTGAACGGTTCAAGTCAAATGGGGGTGTGCCCGATTCGGTGAGTTACAATGCTATAATAGAAGGGATGAGCAATGCAGGTAGAGTGGCTGACGCTTACCGGGTTTTCGAAGAGACCCGGCTGAGGGGTTGTAAGATAAACCCAAAGAGTTGTATGGTCTTATTGGATGCATTGCATAGGACCGAGTGTTTAGAGGAGGCTGCTATTGTTGGTGCTGTGTTGAGGGAGATGGCTAAGTCACAGCATGCTTCCAAGTCCTTGTAAGTTAATTATTTTGTGATATGCATTGGAATGTTGGAGTCTTGATTGCACAACACTTTTATATTTATAGTGAGAGTAAATAAACTCTATATGATTTTTAATGAAGAAAAGGAGAATTAATTTGGTTTAATTCAATTTTTGTGTGCTGGTGTATGGAAGAGCATAAGCTATTGCTTAGGTTGGTCATTTTTTTCACTAATTTGAGGGTCAAATATGTATATATTGTTCTTCTTAATGAAATTACGCTGAGGGGCATATAATAAGTTCATTTTTTTCTGTTTCTGTTTCTTCTTGTACCTCCTTTAACTATTTAAAATAGCTTATTTGGAGGGAACATTGCTTGGTCTACTGTCTATTACATAGACCCATCATGCTTTCTTTTTAATTCTTATGACCACTTGCTTGTTTTTTTCAATTCAATGGCTCGTAATTCCCTCTTTATTGTTTTTGAAGTTACATTTCAGGTTTTTGAGTTCTCAAATTTTACAAAGAACCACAGTAATGTCTTACAAGTATCATTTACTTCTTTAATCATTTTTCAAGAGGGGTTCTACTGGAATGATGAAACTTAGCCAAATCAGAAATGAATTGTGCTCCTTGAGGCTTCTAAGTTTCAAGTTGAGGTATCAATCACTGACGATAAATCTTGGGATTGGTTTATTTTCTGAGGAGGACCCCTCTTTCCTAATTCTGACAATATTTTATGTGTGTTGCAAAGTATCATTTACTTCTTAATCATTTTTCAAGAGGGGTTATGCTCGAATGATGCAACTTAGCCAAATCAGAAATGAATTGTGCTCCTTGAGGCTTCTAAAGATTAAAATTGAGGTGTGAATCACTGACGATAAATTTTGGGATTGATTTATTTTCTGACCAGGACCCTCTTTCCTAATTATGACAATAATTTGTTTGTGTTACAAAGTATAATTTACTTCTTTAATCATTTTGCAAGAGGGGTTATGCTGGAATGATGCAACTTAGCCAAATCAGAAATGAATTGTGCTCCTTGAGGCTTCTAAGCTTCGAGTTGAGGTGTGAATCACTGACGATAAATCTTGGGATTGGTTTATTTTCTGACCAGGACCTCTCTTTCCTAATTCTGACAATATTTTGTCTCAGTATTTTTTGTTTCTGTAGTTTTGACGTGGCTTTTTTTTTTTAACCTTTTATCTTCTTTGTTTTCTTGGGAGACTGCATTTTTTATAGGTTTGAGCCTTGAGCCCTTGACTACAAAAATGGTCTGCATATTTTTCTCTGTTGACCTTTTATTGAAAAATTTAGGGCTTATGACATCTTTTGTGAATCCACTTATCATCCATTTCTTTTGCAAATCCTGAAAAACAGCATTTTTTTCCTTTTCATTGATTAAATAATCAGATGACTGCTGTGGTTTTCAACATGTCGTTGTATTTTTTATTTTACTCATAGTTGTTTGGGAAAAGTGGTATGTGCTCATTTTTAATATTTTATCAGATTGTAATATCATTCTAGAAAAGCTTTATTTCTTCGTTTCTTAAGAAGAGGTACTCTAGTACAAGTTAAGATAGATTGAAGCAGTGCTCCCGGCTTCTAAGATCGAGAGCACCACTCTTGGCATAAATGTGATTGATTGTTCTATTTTTCTGATAAAAGAATATGATTTGACTAGTTCAAGGAATTCAGGTTTTAGTACCAGATTTTGGGTAAAGAGAGAATTGTTTCTTGTCTTTCAGGATGATAAAAATCTTTCGAGGAGACAACTATATCCTGATCAGTACCACCCTTTTGCATCCTAAATATGTTTATATTTTTTTTTTCTAAAGGTGTTTTTACTATATTATTGAAGTATTTATATCGAGAATCAGTTTTCATCTAGTGGCTAAGGCAATGCTTTTTGTATGAGAGGCTGCATCTTCGGTATGTTTGAAACTCAACTGGAGATTTCTTGTAAATATTTAAAGTTTGAGAGGTTTTGGCCGCCATCTTTATCTAAAAAAAAAAAAAAAGTATTTGTACTTCACGTTATCAAGTGTAAAATGAAAGTGGTATATTTATTTATTCAACAAGTGTTTTTAATTTGAATTTCCTTGTGATCATGCAAAAATGAAAAAGTAACGAACTTTTTATGCTGTGTATAAACACTTGTGGATTTTTGGGGATTTAGATGCAAATAACGTGTATGTTAAAGTATAAATAATTTTGAGGTGCACTGAATGAGTGCAGAACATGTGGTGCAAGAATAAATTTTCAAATATTTTCTATTTAGCTTGACATTAAGCAGGTTTATATAATCTACTTGAATATACAAGAAACAAACTGACAACGAACCTTTTTTAGCAACTATGAAAATTAAAGTCAAAATAATTCGAAATAAAAAATAAATTATGATGAGGGGAGTTTTAATGTCACAAAATGTCAAATACTCTCTTTTATATTTGTATTTTAAAATGTAAAATTCAAATATCAAATGCAAATAATAAACCTTGTTTATTTTCACAAGAGATGTGTTCATGTAAAATTTTATAATATTTTGAGTTCTGGTTATACTAGATCAATATGTCAAAAATGCATTCTTTAAAATTAAACCATCACAGTTGGTTAGATTCGTTTATTTTTATTTTTTTTAACTTTGTCCTAGTTTGAAATAAGCTCAGAAAATTATAAAAAAAAATTAGGAACACATCAATCTTGAAAATAAACAAGATTTATGGTTTGAAATTGACATTTGATTTTCAAATTCTATAGTATAAAATAAAAAAAAAGTATGTGGTATTTTGTGACATTAAGAACTTGTAAAATTGGAACTCTGCTCGTATATACTTTAATTATTTGTATAAACTGAATATCGAATTTGCGATTTAGGATCCTTAGGTACATGAATAAATGTTGATAAAATGTGCTGTAAAATTTTCGAACTGACCAATGGATGATGAATTGTTTTTAAAACTGTATCAAATTTTATATACGAACTTGTCAACGTGTTTATAATTTGATTATTCTAATTTAGACATGTGTCGGTTGTCACGATTGAGCTTGTTATCAACAACCTACCTTGTTTAGCCACGTCATGTACCATTTCACCACAATTACAATTCCAAACTCACAAGTATCATACTGTTCATATGCAATATATAACGGGAAAACTACTTCGCGATGCTTTGCTGGCCGTTGTTATTAAGTTCCTCCTAATTTGAGCCTTGCACTTTTTTTTTTCACTTTAATTGAATAAATTTTTTTCATTTTTCAATGTAAAAAATTGTTGACATGAGAGGGCCAGCTGTGATTTTTTACCAGCTTGGAACTTTTTTGAAAGCTAAACACTGATTTAAGTTTAAACAGATTTTTTTTTAATCAGACATGACGAACTACATGCTCTGATATATAGCTATGGAAGTTAACACCCATATGAGATCACCGGCACTAAAATTCAAAGAATTTCATACATGAGATCCCTACACCAGCAAAACCAGTCAAGCCAATTTACTACAACCGTTTAAGCAATTAAGCAACTAACCAACGGTATTTCCAACTAACAAGAATAGCAGATGAATGGGAAACAAATTCGAAATTCGGCCATATCCTAAGGTACCTGACCGTGCCTGGTTAGATCCGAATTGTAGGTTATGCCTCAACACAAATCTTAAATGGTTGGGACCAACTGCACATGGTGCAGTACCATGGAGAAAACGGACCCATGTTCAAGGCCTTTCACGTACTATCAGAAGGGTAAAATATAACAGACCAACCAGATTCATGGAGCATTTACTAAAAGAGTTCAAATTAACCCCAAACAAACGGGAGCATTATTTCCTTGGCTATAGTATCAACCAAGTCCAGTTAATTCAACGGAAAACAACAAAATAGAAAGAAGCAAAGACTGGATCCGATTGCAAAACCAACTCTAAATCCCGCTGGCTGATTGAAGCGACTAAAACAATATTAGGAAAATTGAGCACTTAAAAGTGAAGGACCCTGCTCAAGAGAGGGTTAATGCTTTGGAGCCCCACCATGTACCCCGTCAGTTTCCTCATCTTTACTTACCGCAGCACGAAGCTGACGCTGTTCCTCTTTATATACTCTGTTTCTCCTTTGGAACTGAAACAACAAGAAAGTATTGATAACCAAGCACAGACGACCAAATTATCTGAAGTAAATAAATGTAATGATGGACTAAATATTATCCTAAACAATATTAAACAAATACTATAGGCTCAGTACCCAGATGGCTCCATTCCAAACTTTACAAAATTCATAAATATAATGTATTTAATTTTTTCCTTTCAAAATTTCTTTCGAACTTTATTCTTCCTCAATTTTCTAAAATTAACACTTAATGGTACCACAGAAATAAATTCTGAACAGAACGGAGAGATAACATCAGATAGATCAGGTACCAGTCTGCTACTCTATAAATTTTGGCCAAATGAGAAGATGGCAATAAGTACCAGCTGACACTGCACTAGAATGTGTAATGAATATAAGGATTTCACCCTATCTCCAGGTAGACAAATAACATTTAGTATAATATAAGAACAAATCCAACAACAAAAGAACAGAGAAACAAAAGAATTTGCTTTCAAACACATACGAAGTGCAAATGCAGATGCATTGATACTGAATCAATTATATGTGACAAAGTACATAACTTGCTTCATAGTTGAGCTGTTGATAATCGTTTATATTCAATTATCTGCAACAAATTATATGCAAGAGGCTGTTCGACAAATTAAAATAGCGGAATTAGGTCGGAAATGTGAAGTTGTTGCTGAAAACATTAGAATGGAATTGAATAGTGTAATCATGAGGGAATAGAAAAAAGGTGGAATAGTGGAAAGTTTGTACTCAACCCTCCCATTTTGCACATAGGCCGCTCCATCGGTCTTGGAGTTGGGCCTATTTCACTTTGCCGATCGCAGTTTGAATAATATAAAAGCTCTATTTTCCCACCTCCCTATTCAATAGTGAGTCCGGCTAGTATGACATCGGTGTCATATGACACCAACTACAAAATTGATTGGATAGACTTCAAACGACTAATCCAAACTGTTCAAACCGATTTACTTTATGAGTGATGCGTTTACATGCAAATTTTTTATATTTTCTAGTTATTTTAGTATCAAATCAAGCGGTCAAAAATGTTGAAAAATGAATGCATTAAAATTAACTTAAAAACTCACACATTTGACCGCTTGACTTGATACTAAATAAATTCGAAAAATTATAAATTGTGCATGTAAACGCACAACTAATGAAATAGATCGGTTTGAACGGTTTGGATTCACCGTTTGAAGTCGATTAGATAGATTTTGAAGTTGGTGTTATATAGGCTGAAATGACACTGATGTCATCCTAGCCAGACTCTTCAATAGTTGCTGAACAGCTAAGCTTATAATTATAGAGATATGACTAACAAATATCCCATTAAACCCTAAAAACTTATTGTTATTAAACAAGTAATTTGAGTAATCCATGTGGCCAGTAAATTTTGTTCCTGATTCCCACAATAGACCTAATAGAGAACTTATATCTATCTAGTTTAAAAAAGCATTCAACAAGACACAAAATTTTCTATTAACTACTGGACCTTATGATGAATTTGTGAAATTCCTAGAATCATAGCCAACATCACCTAATTTTTACTACTAAGCATACCTTAACCAACGATTTAATTAATTTCATACTAGATAACCATCACATTTACCACCTTACACAAAAACGATCAAAACCAGGTCAATTTAATGCACTAATCCTGTTGAAGTAGATCGATTGGAGCTTGATAATATAAGAAAATACCATCGGACAGATCAATCGATTTGTGTTCAAATCAAATCTAGGATTAGAGAAGAGATAGAGATAGAGTTAGGAGGTTGTACCTCTTTGGAGTGGTGGAGGCACTCGAGGTAATCTTCGCGAAGGAGGTGGCAATCCTTCGGCTCGCGACAGCGCGACATGCACTCGCTGAAATCAACCCAGAAATCGTAGCATCTCCCCTTGTTTCCTGTTATTCCCCACCCCGACGCCATCGTCGCCTCCTCTCTCTCTTCTCTGACTGTGATTGGGAAATGGAGAGAGGTTAGCTAGGTGAAAAGAACGTTTACACCATCAACCCTATATAATTGATAATTATAATTGAAGTTTTTATCGAATATTCTGGCAAAGTAAAATAGGCCCGATTGAAGCTTTTATGGGTCAAGCCCATTAATAGTCTGCTTCCGAGTTGGGAAGAAAATGAAAGAGATTTGAATAAAATGGAAGAAATTGAGGAGGTTTAATTTCTTACCCTCAAAATTGGAAGGAAATAAATTTTTTTTTGATGGTAGGTGGCAACTTGCCATCCTACTATTTTCATTGATAAGAAAAATATGTACAGGGGCCCAACTGGGCAGAGTCCGCTATAGATTACATTATATCTCTATCCTTATTTACACTGGTATATTTCGCTACCTATATGTAAACACTCTTAAACATTCTTCAACAGTGCTGCTCCCACTGTCTGACCTCCGATACCGTCTCCGCAATGAGGGTTAGTACCGTTTTTGCTTTGTTATTGAAGATTCGATTGTTTCTTTCTCTCCAAATGGCCCACAAACCTGCAGACCAGGCGGTCTCCCATGTTCTTCTACTGGCCGCGTCCATGTCACCTAAGTGTCGTTTCCAGAGGTGGACATGCGATCTAGAATCTGTTGTTGCGAAATTGAAGTTGCATATGGTTACATATCTCATCCAATAATCCTTTGCATATGTGCAGTTCCAGAATAGATGTGTCGTCGTTTCCCTCGTATTGTTATCGTCACACATGACACATCCCTCTGTTATGTTGCATCCTCTCCTTGCCAGGGTGTCCCTTGTTAGCAATTTTCTCTGTAGCAAGGTCCATAGAAATACCTTTACCTTTGCCGGTGCCTTGATCTTCCATAACCGGCCTTGGTGTGGGCATATCACTCCCCTGTTGTGAAGTATTTTGTACGCCGATGAAGTTGAGAAGCAACCACCTGCCTCCCACTTCCAAATGATCTCTGCCATGTATGGGGCAACCAGGATCGATACATCGTAGAAACCCCCTAAAACTTTTAGATCTTTTGTAAAGAAAGAGTGATCGTCCGAGTTCCCCAATTGGGCCACGTTCTCTATATCATACAGTAAGCGTAGCACTCTCGACCAGTTACTCTGTGGGTATTTGTGCACCATCCAAATCCATTTGGTTAGAAGTGCTTCGTTTTGGGTCTGTAGGTCAATGATCCCGAGGCCCCCATTGATCTTGAGAGCACATGTTTTTTCCCAATTAACCAGACAGTTTATCGGTTTACATGCGTCCTGTCCCTTCCACAGAAAGTTTCGCCTGATTCTGTCAATTCTCCGGAATACCCATTTCGGTATTTTGAAGGCTTGCATGAAATGTATCGGTATAGCCGACAGCACCGACCTGATTAAGATGAGTCTCCCTCCGAAAGATAGTAGCGCCGATTTCCAGCTTGCCACTCTACCCTCTACCGCTGCGATCAGAGGTAGGTAGTCCTCTTTTCTCGGTTTTCTATCCGACAGGGGTAAGCCCAGGTATTTGATTGGGATGCCTGCCTGTGGACTCCCTAGGATTCTCTCTATCACCGCGATCCCGGTTTGCCCGATGGCCACCGGTATAAATGCACTCTTTTCTTTGTTGATCTTGAGGCCTGTTAGTTTTGCGTAGATGGAAAGGATTAGAGCAACTATCTTGAGTGTTTGGGGGTGCGCTTCTGCTATTATGATGGTGTCGTCCGCGTACTGAATAGGCTGTGTCGGAATGTGAATTGGAGGATGCATGAGTGTTATGGAATTTCTGATTAGCCAATTAAGTGAGTCTGCCACTAATATGAACAACATCGGCGATAGTGGGTCGCCTTGTCGTAGGCCTCTTTCATGCCTGAAGTATGCCGTCAGGTTGCCATTTATCCTGATTGTAGAGTTCGAAGATTTTAGCACCGAGATCACAGAGGAGATCCACCTGGGTGGGAATCCCCTTTCGACAAGGAGGTTTGTGAGGAAACACCAGCTCACCGTGTCGAACGCCTTTTCGAAATCTACTTTATATAATATGGAAGGTATCTTTCTCTTGCCGCACGAGGATAGGAATTCTCTTGCTACTAAGAAGGACTCCATTATAGATCTACCCTTCACGAAAGCTGTTTGCCTGTTGGATACCAGTAACGGTAGGAATTGCTGCAGCCTGTTCGCCATAACCTTGGTCAGGATCTTCACCGATGTGTTTATCACGCTAATTGGTCTATAATCCCCAATGGAGTCCGGGTTGTCTCTCTTATGTATCAGTGAGATGGCCGCTTTGTTGATCGGCGAGAGGTCAGGCCGTCCCGTGTGCATGGTCGAAACAATTTTCATAAAGTCCACCTCAAGTATTCCCCAGAATTTCTGGTAGAATTCGACCGGGAAGCCGTCCGGTCCACTTGCTTTATTTGTTGGTAATTGCATTATTGCAGTCCGCACTTCTTCATTTGTGATAGCTGCGTCCAGGCCGCCGAGCTGGGTGTGAAGGTTTGGGCCCACCCGTCCTGTGAGGTCGAACGGATGCCTTGTCGGTGATGCCCGTCTTAGAAGGTTTTTGAAATGCGATAGGACCTCCCCGTGGAGACCCTGGGCCGGGATCTCTGTTCCGTCTCCTCTTTTGAGTCCTTTTATGGTATTTTTATTTTTTTGCGCATTGGCTGAGGCATGAAAATATTTTGTGTTTTTGTCTCCTAGTTGTAACCATTTACAGCCAGATCTCTGTCTCCATTTCGTTTCCATAACGAGTGCCAGACGGAACACATGTTCTCGGAGTTTAACACGCAAGTTATTTTCCAAGTTATTTAACCCTCTCTTTTCCTGTGCCTTATCCAATTGTCTAATGGCCCACTTCGATCTCGTCAGAAAGGTGTCCTTTTTACCAAAGACTTCCTGAGACCATCGCTGCAGGGTGTGTCGGACTCCTCTGAGTTTGGCACTGAAGTTCTTAACCGGGTTGAACGATCCCGGTACCTCATCCCATGCTCGTTGTATCACCTGTTCGATATCTCTGTGGCGCAGCCAATACGCCTCGAACTTGAATTGTCGCCTTAGTTGGTTCACATGTGGCTTGATTGAGAGTAAGAGAGGGGTGTGGTCTGATGCCGGTTGCGGTAGGTCGGTGAGTGAGTAATTGATTCCCAGAGTGTTCCACGTATGAGAGATGAGAGCTCTGTCCAATCGAGAGAATGTTGGGTTGGGTCGGCCGTTTGACCAAGTGTAAGTGCGGCCCTGTAGCGGGATGTCATACAGATTGTAATTTGAGATAAATCTGTTAAATTCCAGAGCCATGTTTAAATCAAAATTGGAACCCGTTGTATCATGTACATATCTCAGAATATTAAAGTCTCCTACTATTAGCTAGGGGCAGTCATTAAGGCGCCTGATTGATTTCAGCTCATTTAAGAAGTTAATTTTTTCACTATTTATTTGAGGCCCATATACTCCCGTAATCATCATTTTTAAATTATCTCTTTCTAGCAGTACTGTAAGACTATAAGAGTTGGTGGAAGTTAGCAGAGTTTGATAGGAATTACTCCACGCGAGTAAAACCCCTCCCTTACTTCCCACCGCATCTAAAGCCGCATAATTTTGCAATGATGCCGGGCAAATTTGTCTTATTCTTGTTAGGGAGGTTTCACTCCACTTTGTCTCTTGAAAACAAAGAATATCACAGTGGGAGTCTATAACTACATTCTTAATCACGGCACATTTTTGTTGGTCTCCCAACCCTCTAACATTCCAACACAATAAGTTAAAACCAAAGTTAAAATTCATTAAAAGATTTCGCATAGCTCCACACAAAAACTACCAGCCGATTCCCAAAATAACCAGACGGGTACAGAAAAACTAAACCGAAGCACAAACGAGAATTATAGTTCAGTAACATAATAAAACTAAATTAAAACATCTCTAGGTAGTGGCTATGCTGTCCCGATACCGAATCACCCGTCGGAGTCGGTAGCCCCGTCCTGGACCGGGTCTTCCTCGTCGGGCTCCTCCATCGGCTCTTCCTCTGGTTCGTCTTCGTCAGTGAAAGCATCTTCTTCCGGGTTATATTCCAAGGACTGTAGGATGGATTCGTCCATGTCGTAGCCGGCCGTTAGAGCATCAAGCACCTGCTGGTCCGAGGCCGCCCCTTCCAGTGGGATTAGTCGGTCACCCAGATCCGTACCGCAGAACCTGTTCACCGCATTGACAGTTTCCTGCTGAAGCGGGACTGTCGCTAGCTGCTCATCTTCCAAAGCCCCCAGTACGGTGGCTATCTGTGCTCGCTCCTTGACCGGAGTGGCCTTTCGCTTACCCATGTGACCACCAGAAGCCGTATTCTTCTTTGGGGAGTAGTGCTTAGTAAACGGCTGTTGTGCAATTCGCCTGCTTCTTCGTGGTGTAGTAGTCGCCGCCTTTGCCAATTTCCGGACCCTTCCGTCACTTCCTCCGGAGCCCTCTCCGGAGTGGCTCTTATCCTTGTCGGATCTGCACGGGTCGGGCCCGAGATCTTCCACTTCCTCCTCCTCAAATTCCATTTCGTCATCTCCTTTTTCCGATTCGGTATCTTTGGCCGAGTTTGGGAAATCACTTTCGTGGTTTGGGTCCTGGGAGATCGGGGCCTCGTCTGGGATGGTTAGTTTGTGCTTGTAGGCCTCTATTTCTGCAGGTGTGTATAACCATGGGTGGGATAAAGGGCTTGGGGGCAGCGAAAGGTAAGGTTGAAGACATCTAATGTGTGGTCCTTGGTTGGCGGCGAAGTTGGCCGCTATCTGCGGGTCAACTGACGCTGGAAGAGAGACACCTCATGTGAGTTCTTTAGGGCAGAGGGGGACAGTAATCGGGTCCAAGTTTGCGGTTTTTGGGGTGGGGTCTGGGCTGTTCGGGAATTGGAGAGACCTGGGGAAATGGGCTTATTCTTTGGTGGGGAATCTTGTTGGGCTTGATTGGCCCTGCTCGGGCCTGCTAAGATTTTCTTTAGTATTTGGGCCCCTGCATTTTGTATTTCCTGGGCTGGAATTTGTGAGCTGTGAGTACTGGGATGGGGGTGACGCGGTACCGTTATGTTGGGGCCCGGGAAAGTTTGTGTCAGGTCTGTATCCGCCGAATGTACTGCACTAGGTTGGGTAGTAGCCCGAAAAGTTGGTTCGGCGTGGGAATGTACTGTTGGGCCGCATTTAATGAGGATTTGACTCCGTCCTTGGGGTCCTTCCTCTCCATTTGGTTTTTGGACCGTATCCTCCTGGTGCAGCGTCCCCTTCCCCTTGTCTAGATCTGTCGCCGAGGTAATGTCAGTGGAGATCAGCGGCGACGACGCTCCCAGTCGTGCTGCGAAGAGAGGGCTATTTTGCAGGATCTTCTCGATGTTTTCTTTTTCTTTTCCCGTGCCTGCGGTAGACCAGATGGCAAACAAGGTTCGATGTCCACCATGAGTCTGTCCGGCCCTTTGATGAGGTTGGAGGGGCCTGGTGTTGGGGGGGAATAACCTGTAATTGCTTGCTCGAAGAAAGCTGCCGGTGGTGTTGTGTCCGGTGGGGTGGAACTAGGAATCGGTTCCTCTATCCATGCGTGGATTGTGACCAGAACCTCACGTAGAATACCACGTACCCACACACCGACAGTATGTGGAACGAGAGCAAGGTCTGGGACTGCTACCACCGCCTTCAATCGCTCGATGGAAGCCCTGTTGGCCATCGCAGCATGCTCCAGGACACAGCCAAACGAGCCCGCTGCGCTGAGAAGATGCTCGGTCGTCCAAGAGGTTGGCGCCATACCCTTGAGATCAATCCAGAGTTTGTATTTCATGGGTAGTGGGGTACCGTTGACAACGGGGCTCCAAGGGAATGCCACGTAACCCGTTTCCCTTAGGTGGTTGGAGTGTGCCTGCAGAAATGAGTCTCTATCGATGCCGGGTGGTAGCACTAGTAAGTATTGCCTTTCTGTCATTTGGGTGATGGGGAAGGCATATGGAGTAGCACATGTGGCCATGAGCATGGATTGGAGCACGTGTAGGTTATGGTGTTGCCGAAGTCGTGCGTCTATGACGATTGCCCGATTCATTTCGGAAGCATCTTGTTGCATCTGATTGGTCTCGGGAATGAAGACCATTGTTTTGTTCGATCTTGGCGGCATTTGCGTATCGCCCATGTTACCTCGTGGCAGGAGAGGGTCAAAGGGTGGTGGTTTAGTGATTGGTGTGTAATCACATGATTTCGCCTCGTGGCCCGTTTGCCAACATTTAGCACATGTGCGTTCTTGACGTGTGCACTCATTTTGGTCGTGTCCTAGTTCTAAGCAGTTGTAGCACCGCCCTTTCCAGAGGTGGTGTGTGGCATCGGGTGGGATGGGGAGGGACAGAAGCGGTTGGTCCGGGTTAGCGGGGACCGGGTTCTCGTTAGGTGTAGAGGAGAACGTCCAAGGATTGGTGTCCAGGTAGCTTTTCCATACAGGTTGTGGGAAACGGAAGGGGTGTTGAATAAGGTGGATATTATTCGGGGGGGTCAGGGCATGGGCATAAGATCTCGGGGCTGTCGGGGTGTGTGGCTTGTTGTGGTAGATGGTGGTATGTTTCTTCCGTGGCATGGTTGTTTGAGTGGGGCGGTGCCTCTCTGGTTGGTTGTTTAGTGGCTGGAGGTTCTGTGTGTGAGGGTGTTGGGAGAGGGGTTGGGTGAGTAGGAGGTTGGAGATGGAGTGTAGTATGTAGGGTGTGTTACGTGGGGCATGCTGGTGAGTATGGATGGGGTTTACCGTTGTATGGGGATGGGGGATGAGGGAGTTGAGAGTACTGTTGGTTGTGTATCGGACCTTACTTGCAGCAGGGACGATAGGACGTTGAAAGAAAGTATGACCGTTTTTCATTTTTTTATGACCTGGATCATTAAATTTGTTGTACTTACCTGCGTACCTTCGCTGATGATGGAATGTTGCAGGTGGGGCACGGTTATCCAAGCGAACGATTTGTCTCCAACCATCTCCAGTAGTGACTTCTTTGAAACGTCCGCCCATCAGACAGAATCGCCTAACAAATCGCCAAGAATCGCCAGTAGAATCGCCTTAGTTGAAACAAATTGTCGGTCCTACCATGTTGACTTTTCCTCTTCAAGGAAATAAATTTTAAGGAAATTCTCCTCATTTACCTTCATGCACCTCATTTCACCTCAAGGAAATAAATTCTCCTCATTTACCTTCATTTACCTTCATGCACCTCAAGGAAATAAATTTTAAAAAATGAAGCAAGAAATTCTCCTCATTTACCTTCATTCACCTCATTTCACCTCCTACATTTTAATTCGGAAGTAAAAAAATTCTCTCTCTCTCCTCTCCCTTCTCCCCCTCCTCATGTACCTCCTCTATCCCAACTCGGTAGCACATCCTAAAACTTCTAACTGGACTTCACAACCTATTCTTTCAAGATTTAGTTTCAAATATATGACACTAAGAAAGTAAGAATCATTAATAAAAATCATAATGCAACTGCAAATGAGATTATGAGACATAACTTGATGCCCATTAGAACATAACGAGACAATTCATTCTTTTCAAGGTTTAGTTTCAAATATATGACACTAAGAATCATTAAAAAGATGTCCCTTGTGAATATTATCCTGAGTATTAATTGCATCAAAAGTCCCAAATTCGTTCTTCCTAATTGATGTAGAAAGTAATATTAGCATGCATCCGGAAGTTTGATAATATTGAATCACAATGAGGTAGAAAGGCATTGTGCAGATATGAGTACAGTGAAATTAAACATATCGCATGGGTACACAAAGTTGACCCCTTAAAAAGTTAATTTCACTGTCCTGTTCTAAATTAAAGTCAATTTTTTTATGTTTTCATATCCGACGAGCTGTTAGTCATACTGACTGAATTATGAGACTAACCAAGTCGAATTGAGCATACATATTACAGAATGCACACAACAATAGCAGTGTGTTTTGCCAAGAACAAGAACTAAGCAATTAAATTAAAAAGAAAAATAAAGATCAAGTACAATGGCATGAGTTACCATTCAAAAATTTGTATTATACAACATGATAAATACTCGGAGCTAGACAGGAGAAAATAGATACTGTAAACTTAAGGCACAGACAAGCATCGCTCACCCACACACATTGAGCATGCACAGATGCCTCTATAATTCCTCAAACCCTTCTTCATCAGCTTCTTCCTCCATCCTTCCAACATGCATTCTCCAAACCTCCATCTATCAGACCAATAAGAGAGAGCGAAAAAAAATAAAAAACATGAAAGACATATCCAACCGGCACCATCCATTGTCTCAAAGTCAGTACAATTCTCTTTTTTTTATGGTTCTCTTTTCTAAGCTATCTGTGTCTATTCAAGGTCTTGTGTTATTACTAAGATAATACTTTTGGCTGCTTTTATGGTAACTATTATCTGTTCTGAATAGAAGGAATTATTTCTTATCAATAGAATTCAGATTTCTCAAGTTGCTATACTACTCAGCTCAGCCTTACTTGTGCATCTGACATACGCAACTGCTCTGCCACAAAAAGTACACTGCCCGGAGATTCAAAACCTGCATCAGAATCAGATCCTGAATTGCCTGCAACTTCACTGTATTTAACTAGACCGCCTCGGAAACCATGTCTGAGAAGAACTTTTTCCAGCCATTCCTCTTTTGTACCCTGTCATTGAGTAAATTCAAAGTGTTGCCATCAAGAAAAAAGAACTCAAATGTTTAAGGAAGTGATTTGGATTTGTTTCCTCGGGCAATTGAATGAATTACCCTCGAAAATATCAAACATTTCTATACAAAATAACATAATAGAAATTGCCACACATGGGGCTTTTTCCCAGAATAATGTAGGATACACCATGCATTTCCTAAAGACTTGAAATGTTCTCTTCAATTCTGCTTTCTCATTGTTTCTCTTCACGAGTGCAGACAAACACGACTGCACTTTTTGCAGAAGCAAGGCATGGGTATAGTTGAAAGATGAATCTAGGTTGAAGGGGCCTATATATTATTTTGAGGTCTTTAGGAGTATATGCAGAAAGTTTCCAGTTTTATTAGTCAATGAAACAAGCACACTTACTGATATTATCCAATCTGATGGAATATGCAATTGTCCAAAGAAAATGCTTCCTTTCATGGCTAAACTACCAATCAAAAGCAATAATTCTTCAAAGTTAATTGAATTTGCGAGAGGCAAGCCCTGTATATCACCAAAAAGGCAATCTCAGTGTACTTTTTAGTTACAACATATGTTAGACTGTTACTAATGGCATTGTGTAATTACATAGCTACAAATTTGCAAGGAATGCTACTAATTAAAAAAGGCAGAAAAAGCACAATAGATTGTCCAAAAAGGTAACAAAAATGAGTATATATTGAATTCACGGGTAGCCCTACTATCTTGCTGCAACTTTCTTGTCCCCTAAAGTATAAAAAAAAATACAAATCTACACATCCTAAAGTAAAACATCAAACTCAGCTTTCTTTTCTTCTTTCATTTTGTACATATAAATGGTGAGGAAGGAATGATAGTCTCGGACATTCTAAAGTAAATCAACTAGAGGGGTACAAAGAAAACTATTTGTATTTTTAGGGTATACTTGAAGCTACAAATTGTTTTGGGCATCTGTAATATTTCTCATTTTATTGGGGGCATATGCCAAATTTTGGCTATACATTAAATTTTCCGAGTAGCTCAACATACCTGGAACACCCATAAACTGGGTTGATTTCCATTGAAGCCATTTGTACACAAAGTTCCTTGCAAATTTCTCGAGTCCATAGGACAATGAAATAGAAGGCAGTTTCGAGAAGTCTTAGTTCCGATTACTGATGCATTAAAATTTAAAACAAAGCATAGAAGAAGAGTTTAAAAACTGGAAAAAGCTTTTAGCCCTGAGAAAGCCAAGTTGGAGAAAGGCTGAGTTGTTGACTTCACCTAATTGGCACTAATTTGATCAACCCGAAAATGGGTTTAATGGCTAGGGTTTGATCAGCATTTGAGTTACTACCCGCTTCCACTAATTTTGTTGTTTTGACCACCCAAGTTAGAAGCTTATGGATAAGAGAGAACCAAATTTCAATTTTCAATATTAACTAAAAGTCTAAAACAAAAACAAAAAGTAATAATTTGGCAATGTCAATCCATTGGCTCCCATATCTTCGGACATAGGTCAACAGGTTGGGTCTGTCAGTATTTGTTGACTCATTGCAGTCTCATTCGACTCAATAAACATATATGTGGCTTAACCCTATCATCTGCACCCGTAAGTGCCAGGTAGGATACCACCTTTAAGCCTTTTAGTTCCCAGTTCGAAAACTCGTTCAGGAGATAAGTCGTATACGACTGACAAGCGGGGCCAGTTCAACCTGTATGGCCGTGTGTCCATACCATCTGACAATAAAACAATCTGTAAGGTATAAGATAAAATATAAAGTATTGTTGTTACTCAATACCACAGAGTACGGTATCATCTGGAACTGATATATACTGGTACCTGACTTCAGTGTGTGGTATTGGTGTACCAAAACAATTAAGTCTCAAATGAACACATTTAACTTCAATTAAAAGATAAAATCATCAAAACTTCATTGAACTAGAGGTGATAAACTCCCAAATGAACATTTGGGACTTAGCATATATCTCGAGCTTTGACCATGGTCAAAGATTGTTTGACTATTCCATCCTAAGGTCCGTGTAACAAATCCACGCAATCATTTGGCCACTAGCCTAACAATCCTAACTTTTACCACAGTCAAAGCTAGATGCTTGACCAGGCCATATATGCTAACATTAACTTCAATTAAAAGCTAAAATTTCGCCTCATTAAACCTTCATTGGTGCAATTAGGGGTCAATGAAGATAATCCTCCCAAATTTAGGGAAACTGGTATAACAAAAATAGAGAGAAAAAAGAATGTAACTTAACAGAAAGCTCCTAACAAATATTGAAAAAAGAAGAAGAAAGGTTCGAAGTAGTACCAGAAATATATTCGATGCTTAAAATCCAGAAACAAGTCAATGTACCTGTCTGAATTGGTCTGAAGTGCTCAAAAGCTGATGCAATCTTTCATCAATGAATTTTGTTGCTAATCTATAATGGTACATATCTGAGACATTTGTTGAGTGTAAGCATTTCCCGACATCATCACTGCTTGTGTCGGAGGATAGAAGGCCACAAGCATAAGTATCTATAAAAAGAGGATCTGGCGTTCAAAAAAAAAAGAGCAAACTTTGAGTTAATAGAACGAGCCAACGAGGGAGGGAACAGTACCAAGTACCAACTTACAACAACCAAAATCCCAAGAAAGAAAGAAAAAAAAAATTAACCAGATCGACGGGATTCCTGGTCGCGTATCCACGCGGCGGTGAGAGCAGCTCGCAGAAGCGGGTCGGACTCTTCCAGATCAAACCGGGCGGTAACCCGATGGAACCCGACTCGCGAAGGACCGGGAGCAAGCTTCTTGTTTCTCCAAGGGGAAGAAACGAGTGGCGGAAGGCGCAGGAAGGAACAGCTGCTTGTAGCTGCCATGGTTTGTATCGACTGGTGAGCTGAAGCTCGGCCAGAATTTTTGTTCCTAGACGATTGGGTGCAGACCCGAGCACTGCTCGCCTGCTCGGTAGCATTTCGTCGGGGAGTGTGGGTTTGTTGTAGGGGTGCAAACGGATCGGATATTATCCGACCGTATCCGGATCCGTATCCGAAAATTAGATACGGATATCCGATATCCGAATATCCGTGCGGATACGGATACGGATATGGTTTTAAATTTTAATTATCCGTATCCAAATATTAAAATTATATCATATAGTTTGATATATATTATAAAAAAAATTATATAATTCACTATTATAAAAAGCGGATATCCGTATACGTATCCGTTTAATATCCGATCCGTATCTGTATCCGTCTAATATCCGATCCGTATCCGTATCCGGAAAATAAAAGCGGATACGGATATGGTTTTACCACTATCCGATCCGTATCCGATCCGCTTGCACCCCTAGTTTGTTGGGTAGGGGCTACAGACTAGAGTGCCCGATTTTTTTTAACGTCTTTTAAAACAAAATTAATCATGTGGTAAATCAAATTTAATATGATTTATGTGGATGTTCAATTCATTATCCTACTTCTCCGCTACTCCACTACTTTACTACTATGGACATTTATTTTCTTCTTTATTATTGTAACATCTCTTTATAGCTTATAAATAGAGGCTTTGTAAAAGCAAGAAAATACATACAATTAGAAGAAAATAAAATTCTGCTATTGCTCTCTATCTCTCTTGTCATTTACTTTACTTTTGTTACAACTTTATTTTAATTTTACAACACGTTATCAGCACGAATTGCTCGGAAGAAGTTGCAAAGTAATTATGTAAGTAATTTATATGATTGATTATTATATTTTTCATTAATTTAAATTTCATTTGAATTTTTTTATTATATTTGTTTTAGTTTATAAGAATCATTTCTTGAAGTGAATGATGGAATAATAACCTGAAGTTATTATTGAAACTAAAAATTTATCAAGAACCCGAAGTTTGTATTACTCGAATAGAATAATAACCTGAAGTTATTTAGAACCTGAAGTTCTATTTGAATTTTAATATAAAATTAATATAATAACCAGCAGTTATTATAGGCCATTGGATGAATAATAGCCTGAAGTTATTCCCAATTAAAACCTGAAGTTTTATTAGACATTTTCATATAAAATTAATATAATAACTAGAAGTTATTATAGGTCATTGGATGAAAATATAACCCGAAGTTATTTCAAATTAAATTTTACATAGCGCAGTCAAGCAATTTAATAACCAGAAGTTATTAAATAAGTATTTTATTATAACATGAAGTTATATAATATTAACCTAAAGTTATTAATACATTTAAATTTATTTATTTATTTATTTATGCAATTTACATATTCTTTTATTTATATTTATTCATCTCCCTTTTCACAACCTTAAGTTATGATATTAATAACCTGAAGTTATGGCATTAATAACCTGAAGTTATGGCATTAATAACCTGAAGTTATGGCATTAATAACCTGAAGTTATGGTATTAATAACCTGAAGTTATGATATTAATAATCTGAAATTATTAATACGTATCTATTTTGTAGTACATATGACAAATCTCACAAAGTTTGAATTTATCTCATTTTTCATTTATCATAACTCGAAGTTATGGTATTAGTAACCTGAAGTTGTATTTTGTTATAAATACGTATTAATGAAAAATGAGAAAGGAAAATATCCTGAAGATGCTTGTTACAGATGTGGGATGACAAATCATTTAGTGCGTACCTGTCGTACGCCCAAGCATTTTGTAGGGCTTTATCAAGCCTCAATTAAAAAAAACAAAAAAGAGAAAATGTGGAAACTAAAATGACCCCGAATATGAATGCCATATAGATACACATTTTGATGTATCAGATTTCTTCCATAATGTGGATAAAGAAATAGACACTTTACTAAGGGAGAAAATATAATGTAGAAGTTTATGTTTATAAAAGTTTAGTTTACATTTTAATTTTTATATTGTATGCAAATAAAATTAATGAATAAAGGTAGTTTATTTTTATTTTAATTTATTCTTGCATTCTTTTATTTTAAAGGAAAATGACTGACGCAATGGTAAGTAAAGAAGATCCATGTTTAGTAGACAGCGGAACAACAAATACCATATTGAAAAGTAAGAAATATTTTTCACAATTGCATCTTGGTGAGACTAATATCCACACTATATCTGGCACAACTAATTTAATTGAAGGCTCCGGAAGAGCTTGTATGTTGTTACCTGAAGGAACAAAATTAATAATAGATGATGCATTATATTCAAGTAGATCCAGAAGAAATCTACTAAGTTTTAAAGATATTCGAAAGAATGGTTATCATATTGAAACTATGAATGAGAGAAATTGCGAATATCTTCATATCACATTTATTAAAAATGGCCAGAAAATTATAATGGAAAAGATGCAAGCATTGTCTTCTGGACTATATGGTACTTATATAAGTACAATAAAATCAAATATGGTTACTAACCAGAAGTTAGTTGTTACTAACTAGAAGTTAGTTGATCCAAAGTTATTTACTTTGTGGCATGACAGATTGGGTCATCCAGGAAATATAATGATGAGGAGAATAATTAAAAGTGAAAATGGGCATCCCCTAAAGGACCTGAAGATCCTATTATCAAAAGAATTGACATGCGAAGCATGCTCTCTTGGAAAACTAATTACTAGGCCATCTCCCAATAAAATTGGACCTGAAGCTCCTTCATTTTTAGAAAGAATTCAAGGAGATATATGTGGGCCTATTACACCTCCATGTGGACCATTTAGATATTTTATGGTGTTAATTGATGCATCAACACGCTGGTCACATGTGAGTTTGTTAGCAACAAGAAATGTTGCGTTTGCTAGACTATTAGCACAAATTATCCAATTGAGAGCTCATTTTCCGGATTATCAAATTAAAAGAATCCGGCTTGATAATGCAGGAGAGTTTACTTCTCAAACTTTTAATGATTATTACATGTCTATTGGAATTACGGTAGAACATCCAGTGGCCCATGTTCATACACAAAACGGTCTAGCAGAATCGTTGATTAAAAGGTTGCAATTAATTGCTAGACCTTTACTTATGAAATCTAGTTTACCGTCTGCTGCATGGGGACATGCCATATTACATGTTGCTGCACTAATTAGGTTAAAGCCAACTGCAGATCATAGGTATTCCCCGTTACAATTGGTCTCCGGAAGAGAACCAAATTTGTCCCATCTAAAGGTATTTGGTTGTGCAGTATATGTTCCAATTTCTCCTCCACAACGCATAAAAATGGGACCTCAAAGAAGGTTAGGAATTTATATTGGTTTTAACTCTCATTCTATTATTAAATATTTAGAACCATTAACAGGAGATCTTTTTACAGCAAGATTTGCTGATTGTCATTTTAATGAATCAATATTTCCAAACTTAGGGGAAGAAAAACCAAAGCTGGATAAACAAGTAACTTGGAATTCATCGTTATCTTATCTTGACCCCCGAAGTGGTCAATGTGAACTCGAAGTTCAAAAGATTATAAATTTGCAAAGAATTGCAAATGAATTGCCTGATGCATTTACAGATACAAATAGAGTTACTAAATCGCATATTCCAGCTATAAAAGCACCTGCTCAAATTGACATTACAAAAATATCTAATGAATCTAATGTGCGTAGAAAACGTGGAAGACCACTTGGTTCTAAGGATGTAAATCCACGTAAATGGAAAGAGCAGAATAAAGCAGTTGGTCCAACCCCAGAAGAGGTTGATGGTAAAACTCCTGAAGAAGTCAATAAAACCCTAGAAGAGGTTGATAGTAGAACTCCTGAAGAAGTTGATAAAATCCCAGAAGAGATTAATGGTAAAAATTCTGAAGAAGTTGATAAAACTCTAGAAGAGGTTGATGAAGTTCCAGAAGAAACTCAGGTACCTAGTGATTATGAGATCTCAATAAACTATGTACAGAATGGTACAATATGGAACCGGAATGAAACATGTGCTGATGAAATTTTTGCATATGCTATAGCAATTGATGTGCTAAATGAGGAAGATTATGTGCCAAAAACTCCTGAAGAGTGTATGCACAGAAATGATTGGCCAAAATGGAAAGATGCCCTGAAGGCTGAATTAGATTCGCTTGAAAAGCGCAATGTTTTTGGACCTGTAGTCTTAACCCCTAAAGATATTAACCCTGTCGGTTACAAATGGGTATTTATAATGAAAATGAATGAGAAAAATGAGATTGTGAGATATAAAGCAAGGTTAGTGGCACAAGGCTTTACACAAATACCTGGAGTCGATTATGAAGAGACGTATTTACCTGTAGTGGATGCGATAACTCTCAGGTTTCTAATAAGTCTCACAGTTACAGAAAATTTAAAAATGCGACTTATGGATGTCGTAACAACATATTTATATGGTTCACTTGATAGTGACATATACATGAAAATCCCCGAAGGATTGAAAATGCCTGAAGCATATAAATCAATACCTAGAGAAATGTACTCTATAAAATTAAGAAGATCTTTATACGGACTAAAACAATCAGGCCGAATGTGGTACAATCGACTGAGTGAGTACCTTCTAAAAGAAGGATATAAAAATAATATAATCAGTCCGTGTGTTTTCATTAAAAGGTCAAATCTAGGTTTTACAATCATTGCAGTGTATGTTGATGATTTGAACATTATTGGATCTCCTAAAGAGATTGAGAATACTGCAAAATTGTTGAGAAATGAGTTTGAAATGAAAGACCTTTGTGTAACTAAATTTTGTCTCGGCCTGCAGATTGAGCATCTAAATAATGGAATATTTGTCCATCAATCAAATTATGTTGAAAAAGTACTAAAGAGATTCAATATGGATAAAGCTCATCCTTTGAGCACACCAATGGTCGTACGATCGCTAAATGCAGAAAATGATCATTTTCGCCCGCAAGAAAATAATGAAAAAGTAGTTGGTCCTGAAGTACCATACTTAAGTGCAATCGGGGCATTATTATATCTTGTAAATAATACAAGACCCGATATCGCATTTGCAGTAAATGTGTTAGCAAGATATAGTTCCAAACCAACCAGAAGACATTGGAATGGAATTAAACACATATTTTGATATCTCTGCGGAACTAGAGATATGGGGTTATATTATCAAAAGGATACAAAATCCAAATTAATTGGATATGCAGATGCGGGATATTTATCGGATCCACATAAATCACGATCCCAAACGGGATATGTATTCACTTATTGTGGAGCTGCAATTTCATGGCGATCAACAAAACAAACTCTTACGGCAACATCATCAAATCATACTGAGCTGATCGCCTTATACGAGGCAGGTCGAGAATGCGTTTGGTTACCGTAAATGATTCAAAATATTCAAGAAGAATGCGGGCTTGAAAACATCAAGGAAAACCCTACTCCGCTGCATGAAGATAATGCAGCATGCATTGCACAAATCAAAGAAGGATATATCAAAGGAGACCGGACTAAACATATTGCGCTAAAGTTCTTTTCAACACATGACCTACAAAAGGAAGGCGTAATCAATGTTTGCCAAGTCCGATCAATCGATATTTAGCAGACCTATTCACAAAATCTTTGCCGACGAAGGTTTTTGAACAACTCACAAAGAAGATAGGTCTACACCGATTGAAGAATATTCAATGATATCTAAATGAGGGGAAGCGTTATACGCACTGTATTCTTTTTCCCTTAATCAAGTTTTTATCCCAATGGGTTTTTCTTGATAAGGTTTTTAATGAGGCAGTACACGGTCCGGAAGTATCGTGCTAATATTGATCCTGAAGTATCATATTAATAGCGTATAATGAAAGATGAACATCCAAGGAGAAGTGTTGTAAATCAAATTTAATATGATTTATGTGGATGTTCAATTCATTGCCCCACTTCTCCACTACTCCACTACTCCACTACTATGGATATTTATTTCTTCTTTATTATTGTAACATCTCTTTCTAGCCTATAAATAGAGGCTTTGTAAAAGCAAGAAAGTACATACAATTAGAAGAGAATAAAATTCTGCTATTGTTCTCTATCTCTCTTGTCATTTACTTTATTTTTGTTGCAACTTCATTTTAATTTTACAACAAATCAGTTTTTTTTTTAAATTTCAATTTTACCAGTTACGTATGTATAATCTGAAAAACCAGCATAATAATTTTGCAACCAGCGTAATAATTCTGCAGGTGTAATATGCGGACCAAAATTGCGAAACTACCAACTAATTTTTCAAACTAAATTTCCCATTTAAGTGGGAGGTCCCACGCTCAACTTTTCAAACTAATCCACAATCTTTTTTTTTTGAGTAAATTTCGCTGGAGGTCACTAAACTTTGTCATTTGTTACGAATTGGTCACTCAAGTTCGATTTGTCCCTTTCTAGTCACTCAACTTTGTCATTTGTCTCAATCAAGTCACTCTATATTTTTCCGTCCAAAATCTTAACGGAATATTCTCATTTCGTCCAAAATATTAACAGAATATACTCATTCCGTCCAAAATACTAACGGAATAAGCATATTCTGTCCAAAATACTAACAGAATGAGCATATTCCGTTAGCATTTTAGACGAAAAAGTACAGAGTGACTTGATTGAGACAAATGACAAAGTTGAGTGACTAAAAGAGGACAAATTAAACTTGAGTGACCAATTCGTGACAAATGACAAAGTTTAGTGACCTCCAACGAAATTTACCTTTTTTTTTGTTGGCTCACGGGGATGAGTGGGTCCCACGCCCAAATTTTTTTAATTTGTGTATTGATTTGAGAAACAATTAATTTTCTCATATGATTTGGTTGTTAACATTTGACACCAATGTTGTAAAATGTAGTTTTGTTCATGCATGCAGAAGATCACTGCATACTGCATATGCGGTATGCGGCTGCATATGTGAATTTTAATGCGGACGTATATATTCGGATTTTAATTGAGAATAATCTACAAATATAAATACGAAACAAATAGTTATCGAATATTTGACTAATATAACAACAAATATTAATGGGTACAGCCTCATTTGCAATTTTAGCCTGGGCAAGTGGCATTTGTTAGTAACGGAGTACAAAGCATAGCCAAGGCCCAAAATTCATCAATTATTTGTTATTTAAATGATTTGGGCGCACCAAGTCACCAATGACCAACCACGTCCTTGCACACGAAAGTTTCAGATTTCTGCACAGCGAACCACGCTGAATTCACGTGAATCCCATAGCGTCCGTCCGATTACTCCGGTACAATGGTAGTACTTTTCTAGTCTCAATTTAAAAAAAAAAAAAAACTTTAAAAAAAAAAAACTCCATGAATTATGTCAAATTTTAGTTAACTGGACTGAGTATTTAGATTTGGATTTCAGATTTTACTGGATATTCAATCTATTTCTTTATTAATAAAAGTTTGGTCCGATTTGGATTAATTTTTTATTTAATAATAATACATATTTGGATGGACTGCATGTATGCAGAACCACATATATGGAACTGCATGAAAATTTTAATGCGGATGTTGACTGACATTGCGCCGCATTTTACAACACTGGTTGACACATATAGGTGAGTGGGTCCCACAACCTTTAAATATGAAAAGGAAAAATTAAAGAGGTATATGCACTGATAAGGCTGTAAATGAGTTGAGTTTGAGCGAGTTACCTCCAACTCGTGCTCAACTCATTTAATTAATGAGCGAGTCAATTCGAGTTGGAATGTCAATAACGAGTTGTAAAACCAACTCAAGTTCCACTCATTACCAACTCGAGTTGACTCACAACTCGTTTGATGAGTCAATTTTCTTAGTTATAGTTATATAGTAGTAAGAGTTTATCTAAACACAAACAATTTAAAAAAATAATTAACAAGACAACTAACAAAACAACCAATCCAAAGAGCAGCTTAGGAGTCATTTAGAAGGATATATGATTTATTGCGACGAACTTTGTGTAACTCGAGTTGTTAATGAGCGAGTTGGGGTATGCTCAAACTCAGCTCATTTATTAAATGAGTTAGTCAACTCGAGTTGGAACTGACTCGAGCTGTAAATAGGCGAGTTTAAGCGAGCGAGTTACGAGTTTGAGCGATTTTGTACAGCCCTACGCACGGATAATCCCAAAATTTGTTAGTTACCACCCTAAATTTTTATAATTCTGACTTCACTATCGTTTTAGAAAAAATTCAAAACTTGACATGTTGAGTCTGCGCACTATTTTTGTGATTTTTTTTTGTTATGTTATGTTTTTTTTCAGCACATAACAACAGATTTTTTATGCGCAAATTTAATCTGTACACGTGTCAAGTTTTGAATTTTCTTACAATGATAATAATGATAATTGGTCAAAATTATGAAAGTTTAGAATGGTAACTAAAAAAATCTCGGGCGATAATCTGCTGGACCATTATGTTGATTTCACATATTATTATATTAATATAATATACTTGCGGATGTGGTAAAATTCGAGTTTTTTTAAGAAAATGATTAAATTATTTTTTTAAAATGGTAAAAATTCAACGCACATGGCCGAAATTTTTATTGTTACCACGGCCAAAAATCGGAATTAAATCGTTACCACCCCGCTCAACCTTTATTCAATACTACCACCCCCGGTAACCCAGTTCGCGCACCAAACTGGCTGGTGCGCGGACTGGGTTGGCGCACAAGCTTGGTGCGCCAACTGGGTTAGCGGAGCTCTCTTTTCACCGTATAAGAGCCGCGCGATGCCCATTCTGTTGCGCAAACGGCACTCCGCGCACCGAGCACAGTAAAAGGTAATTTTTTTTTTTACTTTTTTTTTTAAGTTATTTGTAGATTAGGTAGTTGGTATAGGTGTTCAAAATAGGTCCAAATAGAGTATAATTGTAATAAATAATTAGAATGGTGTCCAAATAGAGTAGAATTGTAATAAATTATTAGAATGGTGTCCAAATAGAGTAGAATTGTAATAAATAATTAGAATGGTGTCCAAAATAGATTCAAACAGAGTAAAATTGTATTAAATATTTAGAATGGTGTCCAAACAGAGTAGAATTGTATTAAATAATTAGAATGGTGTCCAACATAGATTCAAATTGTTTTTAGCTATATTATGATGTATTTTATGCCAAATTAATTTAGTAAATTATTAAAGTACCCTATTTGAGGTACTTAAGACCAAATTTGACTAGAAATGCACCAAATTGTAGTATGGTGTCATCTAGCGGCACCAAGCACACCAGTCACGCAGATGATGATATGGGGTTGGATGTAGTGTTAGCTCGGACCGTCTTTCCGCATTTGACGACAGAGTATATCAGTCCCGTTTGCTGGTTCCCGTACAAGGAGCACAAGATTAGAAATTCATATGTAAGTTTACATCTCTATACCACTTGCAAATAATATACATTTTCATTTGAATAAAATAATAAATTGTATTTGTGTTTATTTTGAAATTAAATGCAGACTCATACTCTGACGTCGACGAGGAACAACCAGATGAATATCCTCTACGACCCTCGATTTGCACCCGCGTTGCAGAGGCTGGGTCTGTGGCATGTGTCACAGCTCAGTGACTTAAATGCAGATGTCGCTCTTATATCTGCATTGGTCGAGAGGTGGCGACCGGAGACCCACACCTTCCACTTGCCCGTCGGAGAGATTACGGTGTCTCTCCAGGACGTGAGTTGTCTCTGGGGTTTGCCCATTACCGGAGAGGCGGCGACGGGTGTGGAGTACGGAGACTTCACGCAGCTCGTCACCGACCTGCTGAGAGACGGGTTGATGAAGCGGAGGTCGACCAAGAAGGGGTACGTCTACTCGAAGAATGACATCAGTTTATCACAGTTGCGGGAGCGGTTCAGGTAACATTTATTTTATAAAATTAATTATTTGATGTCTATTTTTCGCAATTTTTACTAAATTGGTTCGAATTTACAGTGGAGCCCTGGACGCAGATGCTGATGCTGAGACGGTAGATCGGTGGACCCGGGCTTACATCATGGAGATGTTTGCTTGCTGGATGTTCCCAGATTCATCGGGGGCCACTGTCCCTGGATGTTTGCTTGAGTGGCTGAGGGACTTGGCCCAGCCGAAACAGATGAACTGGGGTGCAGCGGTATTGGCATGTCTATATCGGGGTTTGTGCACCGCATGCCAGGTATAATTTTATTTGAAATTAAATATGAATAATTAAATGGTTACACAAAAAAAAACAAAATTTTAACTGTCACTTGTACCTAAATAGATAAACAAGCACAATTTCTACGGTCCAGCTGGTCTCCTGATGCATTGGTCGTGGACGAGGTTCCCGTTCGGCCGTCCACAGCCACGAGTGAGAGGTTGGGCTCCATCTTGGGGGCAGCCCAACGGGATTACATGTCCGGCTTACGCGCAGAAGTTGTGCTCGAGGAAGACGTACATCCAGACCCCGCACGGCAGACCTATGGGTGTTGATTTCTTCCGGAGTCAGTTCGAGCAGATGACTCCTGACAGACACGTCTGCTGGCGGCCGTACGACGAGCGTATCGAGGTTGAGGACGATGTTGCTATCCCTCACTCCTTCCTTCATGACCTGCCTCATATATGCCTCCAGCAGCGTCAGTTCTGGTTTGCTCAGGTAACCCTTGCATTATTATTGTATTCCCGTTTTGCATCACTTTTATTTATTACGTACGTAGGATTATTTATTTTTATGTACTTGCAGGTACCACTTGTGTTCTACCAGTTTGTCGAGCATTACTATCCTGGACGGGTGATGCGTCAGTTCGGTATGCGTCAGCCCTTTCCCATCCCGGATCCCATCTCCAAGGACAAGTGGTACGAGCTTCACAAAGAACTGGCCACTACCAGCGGTAAGAATTGGCGGACCGTGCACGCCGATTATGTGACTCAGCTTGAGGCGATGGACTACAGGATCCCTGACGAGCTCCAGTCGTATGCTTTCGATACATACGATCAGACCTATCGCAGTTGGTATCAGGAGTATTGTGCCTTCACAGTGTACTTGCATGGTCAGATCACGGAGATGAACACGAAGCCGCTCCAAGTACGACGCGACACGGTTAGTGACGAGTATGGCTTCATTCCCTGCGCTGGCCCGGCTGCACAGATTGTAAGTCTTTATTTTTTTTGGTTTAAGAAAATTATGAAAATTCATTTGCAATTCGAACTAATTTTATTTATTTTAATTCGCAGGCACTCATGAATATCAAGCAAGTGCTTAGGAGCGCAAGATACGCCGTCACAAGAGGTTGGAAGGCATTCGGTAAGAAGTGGTTGTGTATGGCTGCACCGCCTGTCGTCGTCGCCGGGTACCAGGATCAACTCGAGAGGGTTCTCAGGCTTTTAGATCTTCCCCGCTATGAAGATTTGAAAGACATGGACAGTGCCGATTCTGTGGAGCCTATGAGCACGCCAGAGCCGGATTTCTCATACCTACACGAGGCAGCGACTGATGAGGCCGCATTTGAGGCTGCTGGGCTTGCAGCGGTACGTATATTTTTGTAATTATTTTTATAATCATCTTCGTTGTGAAACCTAATTATCTATTTGTTTCAGGGAGATATACCCTGCGGAGATCCGTACGACGAGCAGGACCTTACCTCAGATTTTACGTTTCACCTGGGCGATCATTACGGGGCTTACACGCAGGATGTAGACTCTCCTCCATTTTACACACAGGAGACGCCACTCCCACAGGAGACGCCACTCCCACAGTCCAGTGCAGCAGCTGTCCAGCAGGATGTCTCATATGGACCCGTGTACCCTGCAGAGGATACACGTGAGTTTATTTTCGGACCTGGTGCAGATGAGGGACCACACGAGGAGTCACTTTTTGGGGAGATACATGAGGAGACCCCACCACAGCCATCACGACAGTACACATCTCTGGAGGAGAGGGAGCGTCAGGAGGAGGGGCGGGGTAAGAGAATTAAGAGAGGGAAGAAGTCGTGGACACCCTCGAGCAGATAGGATAGAGTTACTTGTTGTAGTTTATGTTTTTGGATATTATTTCAGTATTAGTTCTTGTTATTTGGATGTTATCTCGATATTATTTTGATATTAGTTCTTATGTTGTTTTGTTTTTCTGTTGTTTAGTTCTTCTGCAATCAATTTAACATATTAGTTTTTACGTTATTTACCTGCCTGCTGCCTTGCGTCTGATGAACATTGTTAAAAATAAAACAGAATTTTCAGACACCCGTTGCAAAAATAAAAATAAACACCAAAATCCAGTCAGCCCTAAACCCTAAACCTAAACCTTAACCTTAACCCTAAACCCTAAAAATCCATTCAGCCCACAGGCCCGCTAACCCAGTTGGCGCACCAAGCTTGTGCGCCAACCCAGTCCGCGCACCAGCCAGTTTGGTGCGCGAACTGGGTTAGCGGGGGTGGTAGTATTGAATAAAGATTGAGCGGGGTGGTAACGATTTAATTCCGATTTTTGGCCGTGGTAACAATAAAAATTTCGGTGAATTATACAGTGCAATTCTCGGTATTATTTTATATTTTAATTATTTAAAGTAAATCCGATCAACATCCAGTTTTGCTCAAATTTGATTTGAACTTAAACTTGATAATTCAATTAATTTTAAGATTGATTATTAATCGACTCAAATTATTATTAAATTCAATTTAATTTTGAACATCTTCATTCTACTCGCAAGCATTTAAATATCTATCTATAAGCATTAAAATTCTAAATCTGTATAGTTTTAACTCCTAACTATTTTTGTCTTCAAGTCAAAAAAGGAAAGATTTCTTTCACTCATTTTTTTTATTTTTTCTCTGATTATTTTCGTTCATTTTTCCGACGATCCATGATGAATTTTACGGATCTAAAAATACGAACGTTTTCTACTTGATTTTCTCTTTCAAATGAGATCAATGAAAAAAAATACTTTTGAGTTATTTTGAAATCGTTTTTTTTAAATAAAGCTCATTAGCACTTTAAATTTTCAAGCTTTTAAATTTCGGAATGTTATCATCTGCGGAGCTGTGCGGAGCTTTTGATCTGGTCCGTTCGTTTTGACTTGGCACGAATCTCAAAGCCCAATAATACAGCCCCCTCCGTTAGCCCGAATATCAGAGCGGCTGAGAGTTAATCTGGTCCGTTCGTTTTGCTCCGCACAGCTCCGCAGCTTAAAACTCCGCAGAGGATACGTTCCCTTAAATTTCAATCTACAACCATTTAAAGCTCTAATGTCACCATTTAAACTACTACGTTCAAGCGTTTAAACCTCTGATATCAATCATATAGTATCACGCGTTTAAACCTCTGTCTACAATCGTTTAAAGTAGTTGTGTCAAACATTTAAATAGTTTATATATCATATTTAAAAAGTTGTAGACTGAGGTTTAAAAGCTTGAAAATTTAAAGTGTTCATGAGATTTACTTTAAAAAAAATAAAAACAACGACTTGATAAAAATTCAAAAGTATTTCTTTACGGTTCATTTGAAAGAGAAAATCGAGTAGAAAACGTTTGTATTTTTAGATTCGCAAAATTTATCACGGATTGCCGGAAAATGAACGAGAAATGATGAGAGGGAAAAAAAAGAGTGAGTAAAAGAAATCTTTTCTTTTTTGGCTTGAAGACAAAAGTAGTTAAAAGTTAAAACTATTTAGATTGAAAATTTAAATACTTACATATAAAAGTTTAAATACTTGTGAGTAGCATTACAAAAGATTATAAATAAAAATTTAAATATTTATATATAAGCGCTGAAAATAGAATTTTCAGAAATTAGATATTAAGTATAATTTCTCGAGAATTTATTTTATTTGAGGAGCAATTATCATGAATTCTTTGATGCTCCTTTTTTTTTTGAGTCGCATGCTTTCGTTTAACTGGACACATCATCAAGTCAAAACAAGAGAATCAAATAAAACTCATTTCTCCTTCCCTTCCCCACCCGTCGGACACATCTATCCCGTATCACCTTTCGAACCTATCACCTGATCATGGCGGCATCAGCGATGGCATCGCAGAAGCTGCTAAGCATGGGAACGAAAATCATCGGCGTCGGGCGCAACTACGTCGCTCATGCCAAGGAGCTTGGCAACGCCGTCCCTAAGGTTTTTGCTCTTTAGCCTTTGCCCCCTTTTAAGCACATTTCTGTGTCCCTAGAAAAAACCTCAAATAAGTGAATAACCAATTCGTATGGTCTCTATGCAAAAACAATAACTAAAATACTAAATGCTGTGTTGTCTCTAGAGGTCCTTCAGTCCTTGTGGTTTTGGAATTAGATCTATATTAATTTGACTTCCATTCTGTCGGTCCATTACTCTATAATTTGCTTGATGCAAAATGATAATTATAAAAAACATAGTCCTTAACAAATCATTAATTTTTTCTAGTTCAAAAGAAGGTATACTTATTTCCCGATGTGATCCCTAAAGTTCTAACATTGTTATTTTGGTCACTAAACTTCTTCAATTTGGGTCATTTTAAGGCTTTATGCCTTTATGACAGCACTGTGGTCTTCTGGACAGAAATGGACATAGAGACCAACATTTGTGCATTTGGACTGTAAAATGATTGATATTTTAGGGAAGATGTATAATTCACTCAGAATAGTTACCATGTGTGAATAAAAGCATATGATCTGCTGTCCATTATGCTAAATTTGACATCTTTACTGCTTTTTGTTTTTTTTTGCAATTTCTTATCCTTTCAACTTTCCAACCTAATTGAGGGTTAAAACTGAATAACCTTTTGCTTACCTTGATTGATATGAAGGATCCAGTGCTGTTCATGAAGCCTACCTCCTCTTACTTGGCCAATGGAGGTACAATAGAGATACCACACCCACTTAAATCCCTGCATCATGAGGTTGAGCTAGCTGTTGTAATCGGTCAGAAGGCACATGATGTTCCCGTGGCAGCTGCTATGGACTATGTCGGAGGTAGGCCTATTATCAATACTCCAGTTTATTCATGTTATACGCTGCGCTCTAGACCATGCATGTATAGTTATCAATCAGAAACTGACTGAGGCCTTTAGCAGTACAGGTCAGTTTTGGTAGGGCCACAAAAGTGATACTGGTTTTCATACTCGTTGAATTTGGATTTATTAGGAATTTTTTTTTTCCTATTCTATGTTAAAAAATTGTTTGCTAGATTGCAAATTTGGAGTGTTAATTCAGAATTCAGATATTCTGAGGCTTATAGATCAAATTTCCTGCATAGATACCTCAAGAAATTACATTGGATTGTACCATGCTGGCTCAGTACAATATGTAGCACCATCTCCAGATAGGTGGTTTTTCTTTTTGTGGGGGCATACCTATTATTTGCGACTATGTTGGTGCATATGTAATAACCCTTATTTAATTGTTTAGTAATACAGACTTGTTGGAAGAGTTTTACTCTGTAACCCGAAAGATGGTAGGGAATATTAGAGAATGGGGTAGTCTGCTGTTTAACATAACCTCTTTTTGCAGGTTATGCACTAGCCTTGGATATGACAGCTAGAGAAATTCAATCTCAGGCTAAGGTACATATTGTTTAGTGTAAATGGGTCATAAGATACCGACACACCATATAATGTAAACATAAAAAAGTAAAATTTCTATGAAAGGGCTTTTTAATATCATGCAAGTACTCTTTTAATTTTCTTGTAGTCAGCAGGTCTGCCATGGAGTGTGGCAAAAGGTCAAGACACCTTCACCCCAATAAGCACAGTTGTAAGAAATTAAAGTTGTGTTTCTCTTCAAAATTTAAACTCTCACCATATTTTGCCTTTTTTAAACCAGAGATGTTTTGCCTTAAAATGAAAAAAAAAAGGAATATGATTGATTGTTACCAATTGAACAGATTCCCAAGTCCTTGGTGGCAAATCCGCATGATCTCGAACTTTGGTTGAAGGTTTTTATTTGAAGTTGTCTTTTTTTTTCTTCTTCTTATTGTACCAGCTGTTAGAGTCATGCTAGTTTGCTTCAAAGTTTATTTGTTACTACCAGCTTAATATGCCAACTATTTTTCTTTTGTTTTTTCAGGTAAATGATGAGATAAGGCAAAAGGGTTCTACAAAGGACATGATATTTGATATACCATTTCTCATAAGCCATATCAGTTCCATCTTTACTCTGATGGAGGGTGATGTGATCCTTACTGGTACGTAATATCTGATAGTTCTATTATAGTTTTCTTGCCACTAATTACTAATTTCCTTATACCCACATGCATGTAGGTACACCAGAAGGTGTGGGACCAGTAGTGATTGGAGATAAGGTGACAGCAGGTATCACTGGTTTGATCGATGTCCATTTTGATGTTCAAATAAGGCCGAAACCTTTCATAGGGTAAAACCAACAACTAATGAGTTGGGTTGCTTGTGTAATAGTGTGCTTTTAGAAGAAATAAATGGGCAGTGGCATAATTGCTTGTGCAAATGGGTGAGACATCTTCATTGTTGTAGTTTTTTTTTCTTTTCAATTGATTTAGCTCGATTTAACATGATTTGTTAAATATATCGTTTAAGAGTGTTTGCATTACTTCGTGTAATTATGTCTAGCGGCTTTCAGGTGAACATTGTGCTTTGAACTGTCAGATTGAATTGATCTAGTCCCAACCTGAGTTGTAAAGCTCGATTTATTCAGGTTATGTGGCTAAATGAAGTGCTGGTACTAACTAGAAAAAAAAATGTATCTGCAATGTTTGCAGTGACTTGCTACGCCTATTTTGACCGTCAAACAGTTGACATCAGTTGATCACAGTATGTCCTCAGGATCAAGTCTTGGTTTCAATTGAATTTAATGGATTTTTGCTAATGAAGTAAAAATTTAAATTTAATGCACGCCCTATCTAAATGATGGAAAAAAAATCCATAATTTTAATTTTTTAGTTTGAATAATATTTGAAAAGATATCAGGTGATTAAAGTTTGTAGAGGAGGGTTCAAATGTTCATCATGCCTCAACCTTTTAATTTTCTAATAACAAAAATTTGGAAATTTATATGTCAAATAAAACCATTAGATGTGATCTATAATATTTTCTCTACATACACATAAAAAATTATCACTTTTCGTTTTTGAGTTTATATGAATTAACAAGTTGAAAAATTAACGTTTAGAATTTATTTATCCACCTCAGTGTATTTTTGCAAGTTCTTGTCACTAATCAAAATAAAATGAAATGTTATGATTTTTTACGTGTATAGAGAAAATAATATACATTATATCTAACGGTTTTGTTTTGACATTTAAGTTTTATATTTTAAATTATTGTAGTTTTAACAATAGAGATATGATGGAGGCACAAAAAACGAATGCATTTGAACCCTTAAAAATATCCTTTTCTTATTTTGCTATAATAAATGATAAAAATGTTTACAAGCAAGTTAAATAATATTCTCTTTGTATAGATGAAGTTATAAGAATTTTTTTTGACATATTTGAACCCAGCTCAACCCAATTTATTGCCACTCATTGCAGAAACGAAGTGTCTTTTGCTCATTTGCTGGTACGACTGCTATAAAATCCATGTACCGCTTCAGGAGATAGAAATTAGACAAACTAGATGGTATACTCATTGCCCAATTAATTGTTAAGAAACTAAACTCGAACATGTACCGCTTCAGGAGATAGAAATTAGACAAACTAGATAAAATCCATATGCTTCCTTTCTCAGAGATGGCTTAAAAGCATATAGCAACATGTAAAAAAACAATTTGCATATTTATTAGGAAGTATTTTTTTTTTTTTTTACAGATTGCGTAAGACCCTGGAATTTTGAAATTTCCTTCTTGTTTTCAAAATCAGGTTCCAAGGAACATCATCGTATACAAATATATCGAAAGGAAATAACATACAAAAGCAAATTTATACTCCTGGAAATCTCCATTTACCAAGAAGATGGTACAAGTCTTAACCAGAGGTCTTTGTGAAGGGCAACGGCTAGTATAATAACTTTTGATGGAAAATAAGTGATTGATTGATTCAATAATGCTATCTAATTGTGTCAGTGGCAACAAATAACAGAGAAAAAATGAATCACAAAATTTTGGTTCTACTATCTAAAATTCAGCATTCACCATTTTCTCAAACATCACACACAATTAAGCTACCAACTAAATGCAGCACCGAGAACCAGCTTTTGGTCTAGTGGCAAAGGCAATGCTCCCCGTGTGGTCGCAAGTTCGAAACCCAAAAAGAGCAATCCGTAGATATTAAATAATTGGATGGCTTGACCTCCAACTTTTACTTAAAAAAAGAACTAAATGCAGCACCTACTCAGTATCCAAAACTTCATATATAATATCAAATATTTCTAATTAATAAAATCTAGCAATCATATAGGTGGACAGAAAATGAACACAATCCGAAAGCAGCACACCGACGAAGAACCTAAAGCCTTAAACAAAAGATCCTCAAGTGCCAAGTTAATTACAAACCAAGCAAGAACAACAAGATAATAAAAAAAATATTCAATATCAGATGTCACAATATCAGTGTTGCCCTTGTGCATCAAGCTTGGATAAAGCCAATATCACCTTACAAAGCTCGGTGAATTCAGCTGTCATGTCACTGAGCTGCTTGATCTGCGGCTCGCCATTGGTTCCCTTGCAACTCTCATTGCAAGTGGATGCATCTGCCACTGCTGCCGCCACCCAGTCTACAACATCCTCAAATGCCCTCACGTCAACGGCTTTTGTGGTGTCGTCCAGTTGTTGGATTGCGTCCATGACACTCTCTGAGCAGTCGTGTAGGCATGTCTCGTACTCGGGAGCAGAGAACACGCCATGCTGCTCACCAAAATCTTGATCTGTGGTCTCTTTCGCGTACTGAGCGGCAGCCCTTGAGGTTTGTTGAAGAGTTGCGTAAATACAATATTATAAAGAGCCAGGGAAACTTAATTACCCGTTTAATCTCTGGTTGTAGTTTGATTATAAATTAGTAAATAAATGAGTATTACCATGAATTTAAGTTTTGTTTTAAATTTTTGAGATTTAATTCAATAATGTTTGGACCAGTGGGCCCATTTCACCGTCAAAGAAATCATCGTTAACCATCTCTGCTATTCGGTTCAATGCAAAATGGTGGTTTTGGTTGATTTGCATTTCACTTTTCTTTTTGTTTGTAGCAGCAGCTAAATAGAAAAAGTTGGTTATAGTACAGAAATCACCGTTAATTATCTCTGTTAAACAATTCAAAAATAGAAACTATGCTATTTCAATTTAATCAACCACATCAAACACACACAAAAAGAAAAAAATTGATCCATTACTTGCAGTACCTGACCATAAGTCCGGTTAGTAAATGGATGTCGGCTGTTAGGCTCTCATTAAATTTTAACAGGTGCCTGACACACAGATCAGGTGCAGGTGTTTGGTTGCATGCTGTTGTTAGAGACTCAGAGGCATTCCATGGAGTTTGTGCAGCACAAACAGAGATGGACAGAGAAAGAAAGGCAACAAGACATAAGATAGAGGCCATGGCTTAAGTTGTTTTCCCTTTTTGTTGATTTTCATTATCAAATGGAGACGTAAGCTGTGTATAATTTGTAGAAATAGCTCCTTGATTAATGATAAATGAGAATTAGTTCAGGTTCGTACGCGGTATTAGGAGGTTACATGCATTTGCTTCTTGGGATTCTTTTTAAGGCCCCCCTTCCAAATTACTTATTTTTAGTTATAGATATGCCCTTAAAAACGATTTACAGCCTTTATTTTGTGTGGTATTGTTATATTTAATTGCAGATCTTTTTACGACGGATACATCCAATGATTCGGATCAACACAAGAAAATAATTTGTAGAATGGAAATCGAAAGGTATTGTGTTGGCGTTGTTGTTTTGTAGGTTGTCATATGCTAAAATTACTTGTGGTTGAGAATTTGAATCAACACATGAACTAGGTTTAAAATTTCCATTTTTTTTCAATTTCTCCAAAATATTATGGGAGTAATTACCATGCCACCAATTTAAGATAATATAAGTGCATTTTAACACCAATAAAAGCTTAACATGAATCTCCTAATAATCCACTTAACTTGTTGTTTAAGGTTAATAATCCACTTAACTTAGTATCCTTTGCCGTTGCTAGCATATTGCTAACATACCCAACCAATTTTGTATTTGAAAGTTACTATTTATAATAAAATATAGTATCTTTGCTTTATGATTATATTTGAAACTTATTGAGCTTTAAAGAACTAATCCATTGACAATAGATAAATTTATCAGTTATGCCAAATTTCTTAAGAATGTCTTCAATTAACCTCCAAAAATAATTGAATAATAATCCACTATATATTCTCATTTCATAGTATAAAGTTTGAGTTGTCTGCAAGAACTTTCTCAATCTATCCATGATTGCACAAGAAAATATATAGGAGTTGTCTAGGAGGAGTCCAGTTGTAATAAAGCTAGTATTTCTGTGGAAGAATGCAGATTCACACGCAGCGTAATTTAAGTACATTGATGTCCATTTTATGCTAAAAAAAACAAAGCTAGGTACCTCTGTTAAATTCCAAGTCTTGTCAGAATATCTCTTCAGTTTGGAAAATTCTTACCTGACTTCAGTTTCATCCTCAAGTTGCTCAATGAAATGCTGAAATGAAAGTAAAAGGCTTTGTACCACAATTTGCTCTCTTAAACCGCTATTCAATTGATTGATTTCAATACAATAATTTTTTTTTACCTAGTAATATACGTTGCACAATTTGTTCTCATCGTATGTGGTTCTATTAGTATGCACAGCTCCTGAAGTTCAATAACTGATATGGTTTTGTATTTTTGACTTATTTTTATGATCGAGAGGACCCTGCTCAAAGACGCATAAGCCAACTTAAAGAATGAACCAAACAAATGGAGAATAGAATCTTATTTGACTTGTTTCTAATCAATCTCACCTTTGGAATTTAAACTTCAATGAACTAGCAACTGAATGTTGTAGCTTAATTATTTTCAAGTGTTACAATGTACATTCATTTTTTTTTAATATAATAACGGGGAACTGAGGCGCACTTTGGCCACGTTCAGTTTCAATTGTTTTTAAAAGCTTGATCGTTTTTTTTAATGTAATATTTTATTGGAATCATTCGTAACAGCCCTATAGTTCAAATCCCTTTGCATGAACTTTTTATTGGTTACCAATTGCTTGCTTTTCTCATGTACATTATCTAATAAAAGCATTGGTTACATTATCTGATAAAAGCCTTGGTTGAAATTTTTAATACAATATTGCTTGTGAGTGTTAACAGAATAGCTAGTAAAAAACATCAACATGACTGAAGCCCCCGTAAAAAATTCTCATTAATTAATTGGCAGCTAGTTTGCTACCCAAAAGAATACGGGAGCTTGGGAGTCAAAGATTTACATCTTATGAATACCTCTTTGCTTATCAAACAGTGGTGGAAATGGACCGGCCCTCACTATACGGGTTTATGGAAACAAATCTTACAAGCTAAATATGATTCACACACACCTCTTTCACAAATGTCCCATCTTTAGAGGGAGATTTGTAAGTTGCACAATATTGGTAAATTGAGTTGTACATATCAATTAGGAAATGGACATAGTGTCAGGTTTTGGCTTGACACGTGACACACTGAATGCTCATTAGCCACTTCATACCCTCATGTTTTCGAACTATGTACTAATCAAACTATTTGTGTACATGAGGTCCTTGAATCTAGAGGTGCCATGGTGAGGTTTCGAAGAACCCTCCATGGCATTCTACTTTGTGAATGGCATGAAATTGTGGCAATTATACATTCATACACATTGACTGCTGATTCAGATGTTCCTTTGTGGAAATGGGATCATAAAAAGAACAATAAAGATTAATGGTTGTTTATTGATAGAAAAGATGTGTACACGTTCAAGGTTTACATGTCCTTATATAGCCTAATGAGCTGTTGCTCTTTCCTAAACTATAGTATAATATAGCCGTTGCTATTTCCTATTTACACAAAGATTATAGCCGTTGCTATTTCCTATTTACACAAGATTATATATACAGCTTGGATACATATTTGAATGTATAGCTGTCTATTCCTAAATTGAGCGATCTGCTATAATTTTGCTAATTGGAGCTGTTAGTTATTGGATCGGATTTAATTTGATTATTTCCATAATCTTCAATATGGGATCTAAACAACAATTCACAACTTCTTCTTTGTACTGTTTTCTCTCTTTTAGAGGAGTTCTAAGTGCAATATGCCATTTTATGGTGGCAAGTGTCTGTTCCACTTAAAGTGAGAGTGTTTATGTGATTATTTTTCAGAAATAAGATTCTTACAAAATCTGTGTTGAAAAAAAAGAGATGATGTTATGGGTCATTTTTGCTCTAATATTGGGGAAGAAGAAACAACCTTACACCTTTTTCTTAAATGCCCTTACTTAGCTCAGATTTGGTTTTGGATGGGTAATTTTCAAAAATTTTATTGTGAGTGGCAATCTTTAGAAGAGATACAATATTTTGTCATGACTTTGCCTCTCCAACAATGACAAGATATGCTCATGGTGGTTAGTGCCATATGCTGGAGCATCTGGACCACTAGAAATTTAATTTGTTTTGATAATAAATGCATTCCCTTCATAAGACAAATGATTCTACTAATTTGTTCTTTATTGGATTATTGGCTAGGTAACAAAAAGAGACATGTGGGACGCTTTACTCATCTCTGGACCCCTGAAGATATGGATATGGTGCCAATCCAGACAATCCCCATGCCTTTTGATGCTATTGAGATGGATGGTGGTACCGGTATGCCACTGGTACCAATGTTGCTTGCTAATTAGGGTTCAACTTTTGTCCATTCATCATGGAGTCCGGCTAGTATAACATTGGTGTCATTTCGGCCTATATAACACCAACTCCAAAATCTATCGTATCCACTTCAAACGGTTAATCCAACCGTTCAAACTCTTCTACTTTATGAGTTGTGTGTTTACATGCAAAATTTTATAATTTTTTGAATTTTTTTAGTATCAAATCAAGCGGTCAAATGTGTGAGTTTTTAAGTTAATTTTAATGCATTCATTTTTCAAGATTTTTCAAGATTTTTGACCGCTTCATTTTTCAAGATTTTTGACCGCTTCAGTTTCTATTGGATGATAAGACCATAGTGGTGGGATCTCATTCATTGTTTGAAAATCCTCATCACTCTCTCTCTCTCTCTCATAAACATGTTCGACCATTTTCTCAAATTTTGTGGCAAATCATACATGGAAGTATTTGGGTCCATCCAAATCTTTGTCAAATAATTCATTCTCTTGTTTCTTTGTGTACTAGACAAGCCAGCACAAAATGTCTCACGAAAGTAGATTGGGACCCATTCGTTGCGTTTCTCAAATATAAGGTTGAGGTATGAGTTGTTTTCCATTCTATACTTCTTAAGCATAGCATACCAATTTGTTTCAAAATCTGCAATTGTCAAGCTTAAATTGATTACATTGACCAATTCATCTTTAAACCCTTTGACAGATTTGTAAAGCGCCCCCAAGTTGTCTCTCGCTTTTCTCATCACATGCCTTAGACAACATCTATGTACTGTATCTTGTCACACCCCAAACCGGGAATTTTGGATTAAGGCGTGATCAATCCTCACCTCGTGTTTATTAAATCAATAAACACGCAAGGCTAAACAAATAATAATACAAACAAGTGCGAAAGCGTGAATGATACAATAAAAGCACAAGTCATACAATCCATTAATAAATATACACATATAATGCCCATACAACCCACACCATAGTGAAGTAACACATAATCTAAGGAAGGGGATACATGATCTAACAAATCCGATGTACGAATCAAAATCATCAGGATTCGTATATCCTAACCAAAAGTCCTATAAATAACAATCAAACTACGTGGTCATCGGGGACAGCTCCTGGCAAATCCTGCTGCAGATCACTAGTCTTTGTACCTAAAAACCCACGAAACAACTTGTGGGTGAGCGACTAATCACTCAGTATGTGACCCAGAATTACCCCTTCAGGGATCCTCTACTGTCTAAGTACTTTTAATTATATATCTACATATGATTTTATAAACGGAAATTCACATGCAAGTGATTTAATTATATATAATATAACCTAGCTTATTAACTATTAAAATAAATACATATAGTAGGTGCAACTGTCCAATGATGCGATTAATCTATTATGCCAACATGCAAAATATTCCCAAAATGAAACACGAGGAGAGTATTATATCTATAACCAAATCAGAGTCTAGTACCTAAATACTGTGTGTGGAAGATAATATAAATATATGAAAAATTAATAACCCTGTCACCCCGTGCCGTGCCAATCTGACCAAAAGATCCAATAAGATATTATCCAAGTACCGCGATCGGCGAGTGCAATGATACACATTGCCTAATGACAATGAGCATTGCCCCTAAGGTAACATAGCACGCTGGCAGATGGACATATCTCAATCCCGTGTTTCTTACACTAAATTGATTTTTCATCCAAACATATAAAATAGGATAAAACTACCAGCATGACGTAAAATATAGTTAATCTCGTCCCTCATGAGCAAGAGAGAACTCCATTCGTTCGGCCAGACTAGTGGGAAACCGTACGCCACGGCCTTGAACCGTGCAGCGTACATCAGACCTATCAGGGACATGAACCCTGGAACTATCCGCCACAGACTCAAACCGTGCAACGGAAACTAGACCTGCCACAGACTCATGATCGGAATCAGGAATTGTGCAGTCTCGTATATGGCGAGTAGCTCCTAATGTAGGGGGAAAAGTCCCAAATCGATTCGTACCCCGGACGCCAACCGGTGCACGTAAATATAAAATGAAATGAGAAATATATAAATCAAAGTATACATATAATAATCCTAGAAGACCTCTTGAGGGATCAAGTGACCACTCAGCTCAGTGGCTATCGGGCTGGCTCGTACCCCATCCTACGAGATGGAACGAAGTCACTCGGTCTTTCCTCAACACTCACCAATGCATAGGTGCGACTATATATAATATATTGTCTTCTACAAGAAGAAGACAAACTAATAACCTAATATAATATAATATTTATATACTATATAATTAGATTACTCTACTCCTAAATTACCGTAAATTATAGTTTTTCAGGGGTTATGCAATTCCTATCTACAGTGCAGAAAGAATAAATATGCTCTACAGTTTTCGATGCAACTATTTAATTTTTAATAAACATGACAGGTCAGATGGGTCGACTCATAAGAGTACGCCACAAAAAGAATAGTTCAGATATCCCACACCTGAATATAAAGCGGAAGCCGTGTGCAAGCGCTAGACACCGGCGTAGTCTGTAGGATCCTCGCCTGCTCCGGTATAGTCGCCCGCGGGGTCAACCCACGGATCAGAATCGAGATAGGCCAGATGACCTGAAATTCGTAACGTAATCTAATTAAAGTCTAGACTAAATTCCCGACACTCTCCTCCGTCTTATTTTATTAAGGATACGCCACGTGATCGTATCCACCAAGTAATGATACGCCACGTGAGCGGATACGCCAGCTGGCGTATCGGATACGTATCGGTGCCGTATCGGGCACGTATCGGTATTCGATACGTGTCCGATACGGATACGAAGGTGAATCTGAAGTATCCGAGTAACATAGGCGTGAAGTAATCGATCATTGAATTCACCCCCCCCTCCCCCCACAACTAAATCATTCATTTAATATCTACAAAGGAAATGGGGTACTTCTTGATAAGTAACTAATGTGTACATTATAAGAAATATAAAGTAATAACACTGATGAGCATTACAACAATAGTTTAATATTGAGAGAAAGGTAAACCAGATGTCAGATTCATGCCAATAACAAGAGTAGCATTGGTACTAACTGATATAGGAATTGGAATTTGGTCTCCTTGGGCTAATCTGAGAGCTATATAGAATTTGGTTTTCTTGCTAAACAGGTAGCAAGCCCGAATTAGGTCTCCTTGGCTATACTATGTGCGCATAAATGAGGTTTATAAGTATGAAATTTTATCTGTTTGGGAGTATTTTTTATTTAATCAGTAATTATTTGTACTTGCATTGTTTTTTCTTAAGAAATAAAATTGCTAGATTCTGATGTATCTGAGAGTTATACTATTAGTTGTACTTGCATTATTTTTATTTTATCTTAAGAGAATAAAATTGCTGAGATTCAGATGTATCTGATTCTGAGAGCTATACTGTTATAGTCTCCTTGGCTAAACAGGTAGCAACTAGCAAGAGAGAAAAATCCTAAGAAAATGCCAAAAAAAAATGAACTTGGTTATTATTTTGGTTTATTTCCTCAAATGTGCAAACTTTTTACCAATTAGAAAAGCCAACTTGTTGAAATTTCTACAAACCCAGCTTGAAGCTGTTTGGTGCGACAGACTTTGAGCAGAAGAGAAATACACAGGAAATTTTCAAATCAGTCCCTCAAAAGTCTCAAGATTGCTTCATCTCTAATTCGCACAAAATGAAGCAATTTCTCGTGCCATGGCATAGGAGGGCGGGTGAGAGAGAGAGAGACACTTACCAGCTATGTTGCATGGATACGGGTATGGGTATCGTATCGGATACGATACGGATACGGCGATACGGTAAATTTCAAAAATTTAGGATACAATACGGCTATTATATATTATTTTTTATTATTTTAACTATATTATTAATTCAACACTTGTATTATACGACAGTTTAAAAATTAATTAAACACCATTTTTTATACATCCCAAGTATAATCTAAAAGCTACAATTGTGAAAAATAAGTAGCAAATCGGACTTAGAGAATTTGAAATCTTTCAACAGAATTAGAAATAGAGACTTCAACTTCTGAATCAAACCGACCTTGCCTTCTTAGAGCCGGATCAATCGCATCCACTCTGTGAAGCAAAGCAATTAGCAAATAAAGAAGTAATATAATGACAATGACACAAAATTAGTTTATGAATGACTAGTTACAATTTGTACAATCTTTGCATGCTCTCTGCACCAAAGCATTGCTTAATTCTAGTTCTCCATTTAGTAAGTCGATGGATTTTATCTTGTAAGTTCGATACTAAACAATCCATAATCTTGTAAGTCGATGGATTTTATCTCTATTAAAATAAAAAAGTTTGAATTTTGATTTTCGAAAAAAAATATTATGTATTATGTATATCATATTAAGATAATTCGAATTGACCGTTCGATTTCAAATATCGAGATTTAAAGCTGAAAATAACGAGGCACCTTTAATTCGCAAAGCACCTTAAATACAACTTCTTTACTGTAACTGAGAAAAGAAAAATATATGTAGCAAAACCAAAAATAAAAAATTATAAATTCACTTTTACCAGTGATTAATAATTTCCAGTCCTATGTCTATGGGTGTAAATAGGTGATCGGACACGTCACCATCACAACATAGTATAGTACGGTATAGTTCTGCCACAACATAACACAACTTGTATATTGTGTGGTGTATTTATTTGTGTGTCGTGACTAAAATAATAACACACCATGACATGTAAAATCAATTTGATTACAACACAGTGACATGTGACAAAATCAACATAAAATTTATGTCATTATTTATTTAAAACAACAATTCAAGTTTCAAACAATAATTTTTTTATACATAAATATTCATTACAATATTATCTCTTTACTTTATATTTTTTTGACATTTTTCTTTTATGTTTATTTTTTATAATATTTAAAGTTTGAAAAAAAATAGTCAAATGTAACTAAACGTGAGTACACATTATCAACGTAATAAAATGTAATTAATATGATCGAATATAGTTAGCTGTGTCACATTTGATGATATGATTAAATGGCGTGACCCGGTGACAATCTACTCCGATTTTAATAAAACATAACATAACTAGTATGACACGACACTAATTCTCGACTGGCAAGGGTGTACCGTGCCGTGCCGGAACAAGTCCAGCAGAATAAACCAAAGAATATTTCGACCGGATAAAGTGGATTACCCCAAACATATAAGGCTTGATTCCTCGCAGCAATTTCTCTGTGTAACTTTGTGTTGCGAGTTACTACTAGACACTGACTCAGTACGTTAGGAAGTTTCTCAAGGCACATTTGACAGAAATATATAAGTTAGCTCCTCAATTTTAATAGATTAAACAAATAATCATAATCAAATTAATGTTGCATACTAATTATGTTTCTGTAATTTTTTATTTTAACTTCACTGACAAAAGAGAAAATTAATATTCTAATTATAAATGTGTCAAGATCAGTTTGACCATTATTTTTATTTAAAAGCACATTCTTCTTGTTAAAATTTTATGGGTATTATATTTTTATTTTCAATATTCGTTGTACAAAAATCATTTACATTCTTGTCAAACTTGCATAGGTTTAAAAATAAATAAATAAAATTACGTAGTTACTTAAATGTGTTCATGGTATAATTATTTAAAAAAAAAATGTGTTAATAGTATAAGAACACCAAAATAAAAGTGCACAAAAGAAATCTCAATTGAATGAAAGAAAACAATAATAGAAGTTGTTGAGTTTCAAAAGGGATAGTAAGTTAACTTTTTATTAGTATTTCTATTTTGCACAACACAACACAAAAGTGAGACGTACATGTCATTGGCTGAGTATATACCTATATTTTATGTTACGTGGTCTCGGATTTTGAATTTATTGTGGCTTTAAGATATGTGTTAGCACTTGATGGGTGTAAATGTGATTAGGCTAATAAAATTTATAATTCGGTTTGCTATCGAGTCAGATTACAAACGCATAATCTTATCGAGTAGTATAAACAAATATCGATCTGCAGGGAATAAGATTTAAGGTCTTGAACGATTAAATCACAATCTTTCGAAAGACTAGACAAAATCTGAAATCAAAAGAGTTGTTGTTTTTTATCAATGTATTTGGCGAAAATTAAAAGTAAGTAAAATAAAGATAGAGATGTGAATTTCTAGGGTTTTAGTATACCGTTGTTACTTCAATCCGTTTTTATTTTTACCTTATTTGATGTTGGTTTTCAATTGTTGTATGAGAGTTTCTAATCCAATTTAGTGATTACCACTTTCGCCTAGCAACCACCCTACTAATCAAGAGATCCCGTTAAGACTTGTCTTGATTAGTGCAAGGAGATCTGAGACTAGCCCAGAAGAATTCAGACTTCACTTATTGGGTACGTCGCCCTACTATCTTGGTCATGTTGGGTGTCCCCATGGTAAGGCACGACAATGCGATATTCGTCTGCGAATGTCGAGACTCCCATGTGTTTTTTTGTTGATCCAATTAATGGTATCTCCGGTTAATGTTTCCACCACTAATCTAGTATTTTTATTCTTCCTTATCACAATTTGATTAGCCCAAAGATGACTAACTTCCATGTGTGGTCATCATATGACGGTCTAGACTAATAAACGAAATCAAGTAAGATAAAACATAAAGCGCAAAAGCAATTGAACAACAAAAGACTAAACAATGATCGAATAAAGTATATATCAAAGCATCATGAGTAACAATGTTTACTGCTAACCCTAAGAATCTAAACTTAGCCGCTGAACGACATGTTTACAAAGAGATAAGAGAAATATACAATCATACGCGAAGTACCCTCCTACTTAGTCTCTACACACTCCTCTCTTCTCACTTAAGAATATATAGTACCAAAGATACAAAGATGATTTTCTGTTCAGTCCAGAGGGCTTATATAGGAGTGAAGGGGCACCTGGAGATGAGTGGAGTCCAAGTTATCTGATCTCGATACAACTGTTGTAGTTATTCACCAAAAGGCGCATTGGGTACGGTCCGTATTGGGTAATACGGACCGTACTCCCACTGTGTCGCTACAGGAGTTAATGTGTATTTGACCATTTTTGGTCCGTACTGGAGCTCTGGTCCGTATTGGCTAATACGGTTCGTACCAGAGCCTTAGTCGATGAGCTGCGTTTTTTCGATCGACCCGATTATTGCTCCAAATGATGTAAAATAGTCCCAAAACATGGTTTTTGCACTAAAACATAAAATAGGGCAACAATAATTTTTTTTTCACGTAATAATTAAACATAAAGATGAAAAAATAAGACAAAACCTAAGCCAAAACTCTACGTAATTCACTATCAAAATGAGCTTGATCAGCACTTAGCACGAATCACTCTGCATTGGAAAATGAAAGGGGGTTGCGCTAGGCTCTAACTGAGGAATAGAGGATGGGAAGTGCTATACTGAGGGCATTTATTCTAATTTTGAGAGCTAAGAGGATTTTTTTTTCACTCTAATACCTAATTTACCCTTGTTTTTTAAATCTTTAGTACTCTCATTTTTTATAATTCTATATATGCCTAAGAATCATTAATACCTGCACACTTAACATAAAAGGAAATAATTAAATGAGTAAATCTAGCTAGCGTGTTGATGGGCGGATTTGTGATTGAAATTGTGGATGAAATTAGACGGAAACAAAAAACAATCAAATTGCACCTCCGTTATTTCTCTTTTGCCCCTTCAAATTCTCTGAACGTCCCTTAAAGCTTGTTTGGAATTCTCTCTGGTTTTGTATTAGAGAACTTAGTGCGCGCTCTGTTGCTTATAAGAATCTCTATCTCTTTGCGTTATTACTGAGAATGACACATGTTTGAACAATTATCATTTATATCCAGTGAATTGTGAATTATCTTGGAAGTAGCCTTATAATCATGTGAATTATCTTTTCTCATACATAATATTCATTATATTGGAAAAATCACACATATTTTCTTCTCAATTATTATTTTTTTAGATATAATACTTCTCAAGTCTTTATAATTACACTTGTTTTAGAGAAAAATACTACCAATATATCCTTTTTGTTTCATCAATTCGACATATACCGAAATAATATTGACCCATTTACCACTTCTATCGGTGTAAAATAAGAGATGACCAATAGAATAGCCAAGTATACAACAACAACAGAGCACACACAACTTGGTTTTTAAATTTTTCTCATTTCGCTATGTAATATAGGAGGGTTTTAGACACTCACTGGTGCAGAGGCCACGTTATTTTCAGTTGTTTCTGGTTTGGTAGGAACTGAATTTTTCTCTTGATAGGAAGTAATTGATGTATGTTACTCATTCAATGAAATATATCTATGGCGATAAAAAAAAATTGAGTAACAACACCTTTTTTTTTTTATTTGAGTGAAAGCCCGTAGGCAGAGCAGTAACACCTACATGGCGTCTATCTAAAAAAAAAAACTTGAGTTGAGCAGCAGCACATTCTCAGCACTAGCATTTTTGTCACCATCAATCTTTGGCGGTTTTACCATGGGGGACTTTCTTTATATTTGGGTTAGAGAGAAAAGTGGATCAGAAGGAACTTTCCTTTATTTGGTCAGAGGAAACGTTCCTTTAATTCTTGTATTAGTTGGGTTAGAGAGAAAAGTAGAAGAATAAAATCGGTATTTAGAGAAAATAATTCTCTTAGCTCTCAGAATTAGAATGTAGTATAGCACTTTCCATAGAGGATAAGAACTCCGGTAGGCTCGCTTCATGTTTGCCTCAAAGAATCTGCCATAGAAAATCGTGATTCTAAAAATATTTGAAGAATATTCTTTCCGCTATTCTCTTCTCTCCTTCATGTTTACTTAATCGAACTACAGAGCAAACAAGCTTTACCCCAAAACACAGTACTGCGCGAACTCTTCGGAGCAAAAGAAAATTTGTTATTTTTCTAAACCTCCTTCAATCATCACAAATTTCATAAAATGAGGCAGCTCTTTCTTCTTGTAAGGCCGGTTCAGCGCAGGATTGCGCCTCCAAAGCTGTTGGATTGCCCCTCTCGATGTTATTACATGGCAACATGGCCTTATCGCGTGCCTTCCACGTGGAGGGAGTCAATGGCAATCGCTGCGCTCACAGTTAGGTATATCTGTAGGGAAACTATTGGAAAATGGCGGATTCGGGACATTGCATATATGATCAAATATCACATCAAGCTTCAGGTTAGAATGTGGTTTATATTTTGATGCTTTATTTGAAAAAATTTCATTTGAGAATCACACGTGAATATTTGATCACATTTGTGAATTAACAAAGTATTAGACTGTAAAGCTTAAGTATAAGATACTTTGCAAAGAAGCCCCACCATTATGCAAAAAACTGCCTTATGTTTGACGAACTCGAGAATTTTTTTTATCTTTAGTACCATTTCGCAAATAGTACTATTACGGGGTTTCTTATTAAGTATGAAGAAGTACCTTCAAAGGACCATCATGGATTTTTTTTTTTTTAAATTTACCTTCACAGAAATCGGAAAACTATATGTGGGGAAAAGTATGATTTCACAAAATATTTATTTTGACGCGATATAAGCTCTTGAAAAAGATAACATAAAGTGCCTATTGGCAGGGGCGGAGGTAGGAATTCATGGAATAGGGGGTCAAATTTTTTTTTTTAACAAAAATGGTGAGTGAGAGAGATAATATAAAATAGAAAGTGTTACATATGAGCTGTTGATTTCTTTTTATTAAAAAAATTCTAAAATGGTAGAAATCTTCAAAATTATACACAATTTTTTTTTTTTTAAAATGGGGTCAATAGTATAAAATTTCACAAAAAATATGGAGGTCAATTTCTTGTACCCCTAACATTTTACTATAATTTATATAAGAGAAGTATATTTTTAGTACTAGTTTTAAAAAAAAATAAAAATAAAGATCAATTGAACCTCGTATAGTAGGTCCGCCCTTGCCTATTAGCAATTTAATCCTATTCTCAAAAAAAAAAGTTGTAAAGTGCATGGAATTCAGTAGTTTCTACCAGTACCAAAACATGGAGAAGACCAGCAAACTGAATTCATATTCTCTGCATCAACTCAACTTTTGAGTTAATGCAGAATGAATTTGGACTGTCCGATCCGATCCGTGTTGGCACGAATATTAAAGATGCCCTTTCCGTTTTATCTTGGACCGAATTGATCCAGATTCTGATTAAACGATCGAGATGCATAACTAAAAATTTAGTTAATGCAGAGGATACGCACCCCAGCTGGCCAGCAAACTACCGTCGTCAAGTGTAGTGGATCCTATTTCTCTTTTACAGCATCTATTAAATCGACAACCTAATTGTATTTTATAATTTTATTATTTGAAGTTGGTTGGATATATAGTCATCTAAACAAATACTTTAAATAAATCAGCACATGGCTTTCATTCAGCCTTTAATTTCCATGTCAATTTCACGGTCCAAGGGTATGGATGATGAATTCACATCACCTCAGGTTACCTGACTGATTACAATTAAAATGGATGGTCTAGGATTATCCTTTTAAGTTGGCACGAATCTCAAAGCACAATTAATACTGGTCCCTGAGCTATCCCGAATAGGCACCGACTGAGAGTAAATCTGGACCGTCCCTTGCATTGAGTCAGGTACCTGGGAGGATACAGATCCCATGGATGATGCCGACATGACACTATGCCCGCATTCTAACATGTCTGAGGTATGCTAGTCTATCAGTTTACAATAGACAATAGAATTCGATTTTCTATAATTCCCATGGCCAGATTTCAACATATTTTGGTCACAATTAAAGAAGACCCTAGGTTTAGGGGATCTTAAGATTATGTAGAAGTGCTTAGTTATTTTCATGATTTTAAAATTTTCATCGTGCGTATAAAAATTTAATTGATATTTCAGTTTTTTAGAGTTATGTTTTTGTATAGATCCTCATAAAATATTAAATGTATGCGTGTAGTCTAATAATTAGAATTTTATTTCGTGAGTGTAAAGACATGATTATTCATATCTAAATAATCACAAATTATACATTTACAGTTTTACACACATCATGTTAAATTCTAGTGCTTTCAATCTAAATTTTCTAGTTGTGTCCTGTGTGAGCCCTGGTCAATCATAAACAATAGCAGAAACAATAGCAACACCAAGTCACCAATGATGAAGGTGATGGTGATGTGATAGTAGCAGCTGCAGTACTAACTACAGCAAAATCACCATAGTTTCTGGTAATGGTGATGATGATGAAGCTGGTATTGAGATCGCATCGCAACAAAATAACAGAATTAGTTCCTGTACAGTCCTGCAGGAAGGAAAATTTGTACCACTCAAACGAAACATTATCTTTTATTTACTTAACAACAGGGTTATTCTCATAAATATTTTGATAAAACATGAATCTGACAGACAATATTCAGTTCCTTTATATCTTTTATTCTGCGATCATGTGTGTATTAGGGATGTAAATTTGTGTTGTGACATGAAATTTGTCACGTCATGACATGGGTCACATGTCATGTCGTACTGTGATCAAATTTAAGTTTTCACGTGCCGTGCGGAGCCTTGATCAAAATCATAAAAATTGCCACGTTGTGACAAAACGTGATATGTCTGGTCGTGTTTGGTTACGCGCGTGTAGTTATATTTAGTCACATTTAACTTTTATATTTTTAAATTTAAGTTTATTTAAGAAAAAAAATATAAAAAGTAAAAAATAAGAAAAAATTATAAATAATTGTTAAATAAAGATATAATGTTGTAAAATAATTTATGTATAAAAAAATATATTCGGAATTTGAATTGTTATTTGAGATAAAATAATAACATCATTTTATATTATTTTGATCACGTGTACTCACTCTTGGCCACATTTTGTGTTGTGACTAAATTAATTTGAATATCGTGTTGTGCTATGCCGTATCATGTATTCCGGAAGATAATCACGGTACGCATCACGCAAGTCACGTCACATGATCGGCACACATGCTATGCCCGTACCTTTTCGTGACGGTTGAGTCACGACGTGACTTTTTACATCACTATGTAGTATGTACAGAGACGTGGCGATAATAAACATAATATGATAATGCATGGTATCTAAAAAAATGAATTGTGACATTACCACAGTTTTACTTGTAAAAAAAACGAAACAATTATAAATTATACAAGATATCTGAAACAATTTTTCTGAGTAACGGGAATAAAACTGGAGGACATTCCTTGAAATTTTTTATATTTCTGCACATGCCTGATATTCTGTACTAACCAAACTTTTGGAGGGCATAGAGTAAATTTCGCAAACAAATAGAGCATGTTTTTCATCACGTTCCTTAGCCATCAATCCAAGATCAATACAGAATTACAGATCGTCATCTAATTCTAGTAAGAAAGTTCTTAATTTCAGAGTTTGATCTCTTATGAAATATTTCATACTAAGATAATCTAGCAGCTAAGAATATCATCCAAATTCTTAGCCGCAACACTTTGACGGCACAATAATAGCCATGGCAGATCTCATTCTATATTTTAATTGTTGGATTGGGTCCCAACTTCAAATCCAATCATGTGACGTAGGACCCGCCGATTTGATTAGTATAGCTGGCCAGTGGCCAATCCATCCAAAGTTGAATTATTTACTTCACTTCCTCAATTAGTTATTTTCCAAATAATCCCCATTTGATGGGTATGATTTTCTCGAACTGCAGTCTGCAGACGACAGTGTAATCTTCTAAGTTGCCGTGCTGAAATTATGAAATTATGTTAAGGATAATTTATCCTAAAGTTATGATGCTCTCACAGTGGATCCCACATGATTTGAATAATTGAATTTCTTTTCTAGCACAAAATTCGGATGCCCGTTTTAGATTCTTTCCGGTTTTGGTGGGAACATCCTCTCAGTCTCTCACGCATAATTTTCTACATCCTTCCTGGATTTATAAAAAATTAAATATTTTTAGTTTAATAAAAGGAGGCAAAATAGTGTTTCACGCATCATTGAGTAATTATCAAGTCCCAGAAACTTTTTGGCAAAATAAAATAAGTTCCGAAATCCCAGCTTACACCTGGATGACATATGACTTAATAGTACCACTATATTATTTATTAAGGTTAACAGTATATAATTTAGAGATAATCGATGACTTATTTTGAATTGAAATAGAATAATAAAGATATAATGTCCTACATACATCGTTGCTTGAGTGACAACTGACAAGACTTATTTCTTCACGAGTCATACATGCCAAGTTGCAACTTGTCAATTCCAATTTTCAACTTTTCCCTACAAAAAATTTAAGTTTACCCTAAAACATTTTTAAGTTAACCCAAAAAATTAAGGATTGCGTATCCAGTAGTTTTTAGGATAAAATATTTTTCTACTTAAATTGACGATGAAAGAGAAAAGAAAAAAGAGCGAAAACAAATTGGTCAGCAGTATATGTTGTGCACTTATTTTAAATTTTAAGATTCGGTGTGCTGCTCATGTGTGTAAAATATATCAATTTGAGGGTATACATGAAATTTCTCCGAGAAAGGGGAAGATTTACATCTTGTTTGGATGGAGAGTCGAGGAAGGAAGGAAATGGAAAGAAAATAAAATTTTCTGTCAAATCGTGTTTGGTTGATAAAATTATGTCGGAGGTGAAAGTTTAACCTTGTATCATTATAATTAATAAAATCGGGTTCCCTCTCGATTTGGAGTGTAACCGATGAAAAGAAATTTTGTTGCAAATACTTTTAGAAAAAATAACACAAATACTCACTCCTATATCTTACTTATATAATTCTCATACAAGTTTTTTTTGTCACAAACTTACAACAACTACCGAATTTTTCATTAACCTTCTAAATTTTAATCAACCAAATAAGAAATAAGAAGGAAAGAAAAATTTAAATTTATTTTCTCTTATTAATCAACCAAATACGAAAAAATTAAATATATTAATCTTCTTTTCTATTCTATTTCATTCCCTTCTATTTTTCACCTCCCCTTCCTTTCTCTACTCTCCATCCAAAAAACAAGGTGTTAAAGGAGAAATACGGGAAAATAAAACTAAAACAGCCATTAGGCGAGCACAAAAGACAGAGGGAAGCGCACTCTTCTTTGCGCGGGACGATCTCTTTCTTCTCCGGGAGATCTCTCGCGCGAAAATCCCCTAACAAATTAAAGCTAAATTAAAACAAACTTAGGGGATCAAATCCAACTGTCGTATCAACGGATGGCCACAGCGGAGGCTGCTGTGGCGGCCGCTGGAGGGGCAGTGCTGCTGTATCTGGCACTGGTATATCGCCTTTCGCATCAGGATGCGTCAGAACGGGAAGAGAGAGATGACGAGGAGGAGGAGAGTAGATGGCCTGATATGCCACCTTCCACGTGGCTGGAAGGTTTGGCGGTTGCAACCAGGACGGTGCTGCACGCTTGTGGGGAAACGATCGGGAAATGGCCGATTGGGGATCTCGCATTTGGTATCAACCGCCAGATGAAACGCCAGGTTACTAATCATTCATTGATATCCTTTGGCGAATGGTCTTTATTTTTTTTTTGTCATTTGGAATTTGGAAATCTTAGCTAAGGTGGCTTTGAATTCATCCGGCCTTTTATGGATTAATAGTGAATAAATTTACATTTTCAGGACAGAAGGTTTAGGATGGTTTTGTTTTTCTAGTGCAATACGTGTTTTTTATTAACAGTATTGTTTTTGTTCATTGACTTTAGCTGATTCTGTACGGTTTTTCCTTATAAAGATAAAGCTGCATGGCTAAAAAGTTCTTTTACAGAGGAGATCCGGAAAACCACCCTTTATAATGAATTTTAATCTAATAGAATGAAAGTTGAAACACAAAATATTAGTATCAAAAGTTATTTTGAGGATATCCAAGGGAAGGGGCTCAGAATTAAAGTTAATATTTGGTGGTAGTGTAATTTAAGTTTCATATCAATGAAACGGGCTCCTGATGCCCTTTTTAAAAAAAAAAAAGTTATTTGGTGGTAGTAATGGCAACACCTAATCTCTTGAATTTCTGTCATAAATGTTCAAATTGCTTTTATAATTTGAATTACTAAATGACATTTATTGATGAATTTCCGAGCTAAAAAAATTCTGAACTCTTGAGATAAGCATAGATATGGGCAATTTGGTTAATTTAAAGGAATAAAAATGGTATGCACACCTGGTAAACACCAAAATATCATCAATATGCTTCCCTGCAAAATAAGGAATGTCTTATGCACCCTTCTAAATAGTGAGAATTATACCGAGATCTCGATTTTTCGGAAGTACCTGAACCACCATTCCGTTCTCTAAGATTTGGCAACAAACAACCAGAATTTCTTGGGCATGTTTGAAGAGAAAACGCATATCCGGGGACACATAAGCAATTTTTCCTGCAAGTTAGGATATATGCCTATTTAGAGGGATTCAAGGACATAAATATTTTTCATTCAATTCTCATTCACATTGTTTTTTTTGCTTTATATGTCAATATTGCAGGGTAGCTTGCAACATGAGTATGCAGGGAGTGATTGTGTGCGACTAAGTGGATGTGAAACTTTGTCAGAGCTCACTGAGCTGTTGAGATATTTGAACCTCTGCATGTACTTCTCCAAGAAGTTTTTTCCTGCTTTTCTAGAATTTGGTCGGTATGACCAAGAGAGTATTCTCCTTCACAAGCCTAAGGCGAGGGTACGTAAGTATCGTGACAGAACTGTTTTCTTTTTACCGTGTGGTTCCGTTATGATTTTTTCCAGTCTTTGGTTTTGGTGAGATCTGGATATTAACTGGGATTGACTGGTTGGCAGGTTACTACTGAGTCTATTTGAGCCAAAAGTTATTTCCTTACTTTAGTTGACAGTAATTGATGGATTGAAAATATAAAGCCAAATTAAGCAAAAATGCCTAACCGGTCACATAACTTATTGCCAGGGTTCAATTGAGGCAAATTGTGTTGAATTTGATGATAATAAATTGATCTTAATTGACTACAATGTAGGAAGTTCATTCGAACACAATTAGAATTGAAACATTCTTCTTAAATTAACTGGAAATATAGAGAGAACAAACCTGGAGAATCTTGTAAATTATGGTCTGTAATGAAAGGCATTCTCCTTGTGTTGCTAATATGAAGCAACTGGGCTCTTTCTTTGGTCATCCCATTAGCAAAAATAGGTTCAACTGGCACCCAGTTGAATCTAAGGAAACCAAACACAGAGTCCCTTAAGCCAAAATGGAATCACAGTTAGTCAAGCTGTTTAAGTAGGGAATGTAATCCTTGGATAGGTTTTTTTCTCTGTACTCCTCATCCATGCAATTGGAGAAAACAGATTTTTATAATACATGGCTGGCCTCCTACATGGAAATAAAATAATAGAAAATTGGTTACTGGAATCATTGGATAAAATCTACTCAATATGTGGGTATCACATATGAGCTTACTTCTCAAATGAAGTTCAACTGAATGGAGTGACTCAGCTTATATATGACTCTTGGTACAGGATAGGTTCCAGATTTAGTTAGAGATACAAAAAATTGAATTTCGGATTAAAAGTATATAAACACCTGTAAGCTATTGCACTCGACCGAATTTCCAATGTGCTTGAGCTCGTAATGATATATACAACAATATGGTCTTATATAGCAATTGATTTTTTAAATTTCAAGAATTGTTTAAATAAGATACTAACAGATGATGTGAAATTTGGTTCAATTGATAATGGTGTTCCTTGACTGAGTGAAAATCGGGTCATATTGAGGTTGTCTTATCTGGAATAAATCTATGATCAATTCAAATTTGCACAGTTAGAGTTGATTGAAGCTAAATTGTACTCTTGAGATTAGTTACTGGCTTACTGCTGTTTCCATTATCCAATTTGAATTTTTTTTTTCTTATTTCTCACTCCTCAAAAATGAAAACACATTGCAGCTGATGAAACCTGCCTTCACTATAGTGCGGGATTCCAACTCCAAGTGCTTTCTCCTTATAATACGTGGTGCCACCACCACCACTGATAGGCTGACTGCCGCTACTGGAGCTGAGGTCCCCTTCCACCATGTGATCTTAAACAATGGAAAGGTTGAAAATTTGGTCTTGGGACACGCCCATTGTGGTATGCTGGCTGCTGCCAGGTGGATAGCACAACTTGCCATACCATGCCTTCATGAGGGGCTTGGCCAATTTCCAGATTATGAAGTCAAGGTATGTACATCAATTATGTAGCTAATGTAACAATTGTTATTGGGAATTTAAGTTGATCTTTTATATACTAAGAGCAAGGCTACGGTACTATGCATAGCGCACTTTGTTTTGTACTACAAATCCATATCTTTATTTTCAAAGTCTAAATAGGCGATCCAAACCGTTCATCATTATCTCCAATTCTCCATATGAAAATATACTTGGAGACCAAATTTTACATTTTTTAGAATTTTTTTACTATTTTTTAGACAGGTAGAAGATCACTACTTTCGAATGGTCTAGAATCTTTAGATCAAGTGATTTTGTACCTATTTAAAAAATAGTAAAAAAATTCTAAAAAATGTAATATTTGGCATCGAAGCCCATTTTCATATGGAGATCATGTTGAGTGGAACAGATCGACTGTTTGGACTTCGAAATTGAAGATATGCATCCATAGTACGGACCAAAGTGCGCTATGCATAATACTGTAGCCTCACTCTATATACTAATGAAAGAATTTGCTGCAAAACAAACAATTAGTGACATGTTCCATGTTCTTTGAATTTATACATCAAGAATATTGTATAGAAAAGTTAAGTGCCATAGCCAAACTTATAATGGGGTTGGAAGTTGGTAGTTTTTTTGCACACTCTGGGTGTGTGCTAGGGACATTTTAGGCAATTCTTTGTGTTGAGTGTCCCTCAGCAATTCACTGCTAAGGGATGATCAAGGAATTCTGTGTCGGTACTGGTTCTGTATCCCTCATTATTCTTTTTTAAATTCAGGTAATGGGACATTCCATGGGAGCTGGTATAGGAGCTATTCTGACACATATACTTAGAGAGCGAGAGGAGTTCTCCTCTTGTACCTGTCTTGCATTTGCCCCTGGTATGTGTCTTTACAGGAACTTTATTTTATTTATGTATTTTGGTGCTTATCTTCAGCCTTACTTGATCTGGTTCTTTAGTCAATATATTTTATCACGATAGTTCTTCATGGACTTTTGAGTTGAGAGATTTCAGTAATATATAAGTCATGCTCGGTATTGGTACTGCACAGAGGTTATTTTTTATTTGTTTAGCAAGTTTATGTTTGAGTTCATTAATAAAAAAAAAAAAAGTTTCATGTTTTTGTTATTTTTTCTTCAACTCTAGTCACCAGGCTTAATATAGTAAGAAAATAAAGATAAACAAAATTTTTATTGTCCTAGACTGATAATGAACCAAGTTCTAGCACTCTTCCTAATAGCGGTGCTATTCCGTGCAAAGGTTGTTGCCAGACACAATTTTGCTATTCGCAAAGAGTGTCATCCGCTGTTCCATTGCTCTTCCACAACCATTTTTATTTTACCACATCTCTACCATATTTTTCCATCTACATCTTTTGTAGCACTATCCTGTGTATTTCCAAACTACCAGAGTACTTTCATTTTGGGATATGAATGGTTGAGATATATGGATATTGCCCATGATTTAGTTGTATTGTTTTCCTGTTCATATTTCTATGTAGCTGCTTGCTTGACATGGGAGTTAGCTGAGTCGGGAAAAGACTTCATTACCTCTCTTGTCAATAGAAATGATGCTGTTCCCTCTTTTTGTAAGGTTTCTGCTGCCAGAGTTCGATCTGAGGTAATTTATAGGAAAGTAATTCAAAGTTGCAGTATATGCCTACATCACACCCCATCATCAATAGAAGCAACTAGTGTGCTGAAACAGATTTACCTGTTTCTCTAAATTACAACTTGACCCACTTAACCCAATTAGGAGTTACAAAATTTAACCCAGGAAGGGTTTACTTCTGATAAGTTTTACCTTAAGTTTAGCAATTTTCCATGAATTATCCCTCAGTTGTGCAATCCTGATTTGATTATGAAGTTAAGCCTCAACTTACCCTATTTTTGGTGATCAGATATTAAATCATTCATCAATTATCTGGAAAAAGGAAAATGGAAGTCCAAAAGAAGTAACTGTAAAATGCATGCCTAGCATGAATGGTGATAGGTTTTACCTCAATATGGGGAGACGCAAGTTCAGTTTCTACGATAGGCATCCAAGGGATGCGGGGGTTAACGTGGCCCTTATTTAATAAAAAAAAGAACAATTGTACCAATAAAATTTTGGCATTTGACACAACCTAAACTGTACCAAGCTGTACACCTTGCATCTATTTAATATTTTGGCAACTTTCTCAAACTTTAATTTTGTTCTCTGTAGTCAATATGGTATTGATAAATGTTGTATTTGCAATCTTGTGAAGGTGATGGCATCATCATGGAGGAATAATATGAGGGAAGGGATGCGACTTAATAAATTATTTAATTTTGTAAATGGCCATGTAGAGAAGATCAGATCTCATCTGGCATCCGTGTCAGGTTCACAAGTCAAGGTAGCTAATTCTACTGTGGTGGTCCAGTGCAATGGGTCTAGTCTTTCTGAGGTACCCTTTTTTTTTATCTGATTACCAAGTTTTACACATTGTAACATGAACTAGTCATAGTTGTTTTGGTTTTATTAATTCCCGACGACTATCATTGTCATCGATGCCAGTTGCTCTAAATTTTGTCTTCAGTAGATACATTGGAAATATTGGGTTTAACTTAGCACAAAAGAAAGAATAAAAATATTTGTAGTCTGCCCAAAAATTCCAATTGAGCCAAGTGGACTATTATAAAAAAAAATACATGGAAAAAATAGATAAATTTAATTGCAAAAGCTTAAATTTTGCATTGACAAAGAAAAGGAACTTATGAACAGTTTGTTGTATCCCAGCCATTGATAAAAAATACAGCAAATGGCACTACCAACGGTACAGATGCACCCAAAATAAATGGAAATTCGACCCAAGTCTGCTCAACCTATGTTGCCTCACAAGTAGAAGCAGAAGAAATCAATATACAACAAGAACAAGAAACCATCTCAAACCTAGATGCTGCAGCTGAGCTACCAGAAAATAAAATGCATGCAACTCCAGTTGCTAAGAGTTCCCGGCAGTTCTACCCACCTGGAAGGATCATTCACATGGTTGCACTACCTGATGGAGAACCCGAAGATGATGAAGCATTTGAGATTTATGAAACTCCTAGGGGTTTGTATGGAAAAATCAGGCTTGCACCTGATATGGTCAAAGACCACTATATGCCGAGCTATATAAAGACTTTGGAGGTATTACTTGATAGGCTTCGTAAGGACGGTACTGACAATACAAGCCCGTCTTCAGCTGATTTGTAGCTTGTTGTATAGGTTGTTTTGTTGATTGCTTGTTAATAGGTGATTTTGATATTAATTCTTTGGTTGCTAGATCCCATGTTTTAAAAGGTTGCCTTTGTGGTATGGGTGTCAATGACACCCTTTTACCCGTTTAACTGACTCGTACTGTATCCGATAAGACGGGTATGGATAAGATTTTTTTTTCGTAAACTTATTGGGTACGGGTACAGGTATAGATTTTTTATTTCGTACCCGTTACCCGATTGGGTAATTATAAATATATATATATATATATATATATATTATATATTAATAAGCATTGAAAATAGTACTTTAATTGGTTTACTTGCACTTAGCATGATCAATTTTTTTTTCCAATAAAGTACTATATATGTGTGAAATGAATGTATATGTTTTATTGTTTTATTTAATAAATAATAAAAATAATTATTATATTAGTATTACTTGTTATTTATCCGTTACCATTTCATTATCTGACAATTATAACGGGTAAGAGTAGGGTACGGGTAAGATAATTTGTAGCGGGTAAGGATAGAGTACGGATAAAGACAATTTGTAACGGGTACAAGATATGAAAATGGTTCCATCCGACCTTTACTGTACCCGTTGACACCCCTACTTTGTGGTGCCTAGTGGCTGTATAACTATTATTTTGTTTCTCTTTCTCATGTGTAATTCTTTATAGCCTTTGGTTGTCAATCAGTCCATGTCATTTTTTGCTAGTTGTAGACTTGTATCTACTTGAGGACTATTATAGTACCTATAAATTTGTACATTAATCATTGCAATACCACGTGTTTTACGTTTAGTACAAGTTTTGTGAACAAACTCCATAGAAGGTATTAAAGTGTCAAGCAACGAAGAATGCTAATATGAAAATTCAGATGAAAGCGGTTTGTTGATAATAGTGATTTAAAATAATTTCCAACAATCAAGACTCTTTTGAGATGTTTAGCTCTAGTGAGTAATGGTGAATCAAATTTTAATTATAATAGTCAACTTTACTTTCTTTCGAAAAGGGGTCTAGATAATCTCAAATCGAACGGTTTCGCAAAGAAAAGTACTTAAAAACTGTCGCCATTTGATCCGCTTCCTACAATACATTAAAATTGGCAAATGTAACAGAAGTCAAATATAATAATACATCGATGGCATTCATGTAGGAAATAAATCTGCTGCGATTCCAATTCGAACCGTTCACATATTTCGAAATTCGTGCACAAAAACTGATTTTTTAAAAGAATCTTGGATTTCATCGTTTGAATGATTGGAATTAGAATCGCAAGACCCTGCGATTCTCTCGCAACAGATTCGCTTCCCATTCATGTATACCTAATTGTAACAACTCCATGAAAATTACAATCTCGTCACTAACTTAATTAGAATAAGTCAATGAATCATTGAAGTTTTCTACGTTTCCAATAATTTTTTGTCTTGAAGAAATATCTTATTATGCAAATAGGACCAAAAATTGACCTCATGGTCCTCATAGCTCAGAGCCCAATTATTCTGTCGACATTTCATGTGAAAAAATCAATGCCTCCTTGTCTTTCTTGTGTTTCCAGCTATAAATTTTTGACTTCCACTGTTATTTGGTTTGCTGCCCCGAAGCACATTGATCTCTTTTTTTTTATATATACATATTATAATATACTAATCTTTGAGACATCCAAGTTGCACCAAGTTCTGTGCATAGAGATCTGTAAATTTCTCATCTCAAAAGTTTTCTCCAATTCCAGCTCAATTGTTATTGAATTACAAAACCGAAATATGGAGATGGGAAGACAGACGTAGTTTTAAAATTAACTCAATTGTTATTGATTAACTACTAATAAATCACATGCTTAATAATATTACTAATCAAAGAAAACTAATAAATAATTGTTAAATGTTTTGTGTTTGAAAATAAGCAACCGAAGTTTGCTATTTAATCATAAAAGCCTAGTCAAATCTAACAAACAATTAATATATTAAAAAATAAACCTCACTTGATACCAAGGAGTTCGAATTCAAAAAATCAGTAGAAAAAGGAGGGAGATTTTAAAATTATTTACTTTCATTAATTTAAGAAAATAAATCAGAATGGTCCTTAATTAATATTTTTAAGTATATCTTTTTACATTACTATATTTTTGTCCTCAATTTACTAAAATCAAAACTTAACACGTTATATTAATTTATTGTACAAGTTTAGAAAAAAAAAACGCCGGGAGTACATATCATCATGTCAAGTAGAATTTCCATTTTGTTTGTCAATATGAATCAGGTTCTTTGTCCAGGTAAGCATGACATGGTCTATAAGTAACTAAAAAATTTCATCCAAAGTGAAATAGAACAAACATGAGCATCTCTTCATATAGTGTATGTATCTGAATTAATTCCATCCGAACGATTTTTTTCCGAACCCACCTTAGATGTACGGAAATCTTTGAAATTTGTATCATAGTAAAATAAACAATCCGGATCTCATTCTACTAGTTAAGTTACCAGATTGAATCTGAATTCAAATTGGAGTGTCATAAGAAAGCTCATTAGAAATTTGGGGTACATTTAAAATTCACAAGCGTGATGGAGTCTCATCAGCTACTATAGATGTCTACTGTTAGAAGAAACAAGTAGTAGGCCTCAGGGCTCAATGGCCAACCACTTTTTAGGAACAATGGAAAGAAAAAGAGAAAGTTTTTGTTTTGTAATATCACACTTCTCTATGTTGTTTTTTTTTAATGGGAAACCGGGGAAACAAAATAAACATGGGAAAGCACAAAGCAGGCCTCATATAAAACATTGGTATCCTCTTGAAAACAATTAGGGAACAATAGATATAATTGATTGAATAACTTTATTTCATATTGAAATTTTTACATTGCTCTATATTTTTTCAAAAATATTGAAAAAAATATTTATCAAGATATAAGATTTATGTTCACATGAAATTTCCTATTCCCCATTCATGTCCGACCAATGCGATTACAAAACGTCAAGTGGAATGTAGATTCCATCTACAAGTATCCTATGCCTTGACACATAAGGAAATTAGTAACGTTGTAATCAGTCACGTCACTGAACGTCACGTCACGGAACGTGTGTCGATCATGTGACGTGATTGCATTCGAGTGAAAATTACAAATCACAGTATGAAACATAGAGTATTCAGCTTTTTCTAGTTAATTTTCTAGCTTTTTTTAGTACGCATAGAGTATTCATGTTTCCTTTTTAGTGTAAGTTAAGTAATACTGATACTTATGTAGTACTGATTTTTATTTTCTCTAGTTTAGTTCCATGAATGTTTGTAATTTGAATTTTTAAAGTAATGTCAGATGTCCAACGACCTTCTCTCAAAAAAAAAATTTGCAACATTATTTATTAATTTTAGAATCTTTTACAATTTTTCATATTTTTTGATATTTTTTTCTGAATTTTCAACAATTTAAATTAAAATATAAAAAAAACATTGACGTGACTAATTTATGTTACGTCATCTCACGTCGTGTGTGGTCACGGCGTGATCACACGTGATGTGACTATTTGCGTGACATGACCGTCCGCCACCATTTTGATTACGTCACGTCACATCATGTGGAAAAAAACAATAATTATATTACGTCACGTCACGTGACCAGATCACAATGTGTTTGTCACATACTTCCTTCTCTATGTCTTGTACATGAACCAAAACAGTAAAGCACAATCTAAAATGTCAAAAAAAAAAAAATCCGCTGGAGAATAACATATAAGATACTTAAATGATCACAATTTTGCTGAAATTGGGATCACTTAAGGTAACTCAAATTTTGAGTTTGTATTCGGACCGTCCGATTAAAATCCGCACAAATATTAAAGGTGTCCAGTGATCGGTCCGGATGGACCGGATCCAAACTCAAACTTTGATTTACCTTTTTTTTTTTGAGGAAAAAAATTTGATTTACCTTGGAAGATCCGGACACATTTTACTGTCAGTAATTACGCTATGCATGCATGACTGATGGAAAGTGACGTTTCAATTTGTCAATATAACCTACTTTTTGTCATACATATACATGTTAATGGTTTATTTGTTGACTCAATTTCATGCATCTCTAAAAGAACTATCATTTTAAAAAATAGCGAGTAACAATTACTTGTTCTACCTAGATAATATATTTGTTATGTGTTTTTATTTCTAAAACATTTATAGTCGGAAAATCTACTCATTATTCCAAAAGAAAACAAATAGTTATATGCACAGTAGTATTTTTTTCTTGTACAATTTTGTTTGCAACCGATGCGGGTTTGTGTGCCAATAGATCAATAGAATGGTATTTTAAAAAATAGCTAATTATAATAATTTGCCTCTTAAGTTTTCTTTTGTTGGGGAGACAAATAATTTAAAGTAAACTCCACAATTAATATTATAATTACTTGAATACAAGGCTTAATTCATGATTCATGACCTATTTAAATTTTCCTAAGTCAGTTGTTTGCTTAGCTTAAAAGATTGTAAATCATTATTTCATAACTTTATCACCGCCAATTCTTATCTCTATATTTGCCTAACTAATTTTCTCTCTATAATTTTTTTAACATGTGAATTTATGTTAGTAGAAAGCTCAAAGTTAATACCAATACTTGGTGCTTTTTTAAGATATTTTAAACGACCCGTTGTTTATGGTCGAATGATTTATAATTATTTGTTGAGTTTTGTTAGAAAAAAATTATATGTAAAGATTGTAATCATATGTTAATTGAATATCTGGGTAAGTACCAAAAGATAAATCAACTCTTCAGTTGTTAACTTACTGCAGCAATCACACACGCACGCATAAACTAAATTAAAATTGTAGACACTTCAATGACAACAAATAAATCATACAAATAATACGTTAGATTTGAAAATGATACCTAACTACATGTGATAAATTAAAAGTGAAATATGTATGTACTTAAATTTGTTAAAGTAGTCGGTGAACTTAATTTAAAAAAAAATTAAATAGATTTTATATGTTAAATTTAAGTCGATGATTTCATAAGTGAGACAATTATATTTTAAATTTATGAAATTTTCAATTCATACAAATGTATAAATTCAAAAAATATGAATTAAAAAATTTATAAATTTAAAATTGCAAATGTAGTTATAAATATATCTTTTCGTATATCTATTGTTCAATGCCGATTTAATAATTTTTTAGAGTTAAATTCATCAACTATCTTAAATTTGAGGATATAATAATATCATTTATAATAAATTGTACACTAAGATACATCAGAAAAAAAAAAACATTATATTGTAATACTTAGCCAGTTTTTGTGCCAAAAACCTCCGCATTATTTACGCTTAGAGTAATTAATGCCTCAAAAACTGAGACCGCGCTCTCCAAAAACCTTTCAAAAGCTCCAGAGCAAACCAAGACCGAGCTCTTTCTCCATTCTCCAACTACAAAATAAAACCAAAGAAACTCACCAATCCCATTTTCTGATTTTTATCTTGGGATGATATCTCAACTCAAACTTCTGTTTTTTTAACAATATAACCCCTATATTTTTACAAACCTTCAATAAATTAACCACACCTGCGTCCCATCCTCTCAACCCGCCCCACCTCTTTGCCTCCCTCCTCTCTCAGTCTCTCCCCCTTCTCTCTCCTCTGTCCTCATTCGTCAAAGAGAAGAAAATGAGAGGTCAAGTAAGCACGCATTACTAAAATGGCGAGGGAACTGGATTCAAAAGAAAATCTTGCGGGGGTTATTTGCAAGATCTCGGAGATTTTTACTTCATGCCCGCACCGCCACCATACAGATGGAAGAAGCACGTTTCTTGACTGGTACCTAATTCTTGGAGTGAGTTTTTTTTTTTCTTTTCTTTTACCTTTCTTCCATTTTTTTTAAATTTGCTGATAGCTTGTAGGTTATCTTGCATGAACTGGTTAAAATCTTTTTCGGTACATATATTACTTGTATAATTAGTTTGGTTGGTTTGGTAATTTGTCTTATTTTCTTCATTGTATTGATCTTTAATAGGTCGATCAAGAAGCGGGGAATGAGGTAATTCGGAAGCGGTATCGTCAACTCGGTAATATACACATAAATTAATATGTTGACACAAAAGAATTTGCATCTTTGGGTATTTGATCTGTTTCAGATTAGACTGATTTGTCTTATTTATCTATTTGAAGCACTACAACTCCACCCGGACAAAAACAAGCATCATAAAGCAGATGCTGCGTTCAAGCTAGTCTTGGAGGTAAATGATGACTGTTCTTTTCAAAGTACTTTGAAAATAAAAGAAAATGAAAAGAGTAAAAAGATTTTATATAAAGAAAAAGAAAAATGCTTCTTCCAAGAGAGTACTTTAAAAATATTTTTATCATTGTTGTACTTAGAAAAATATTTAAATTGTTAATTTCTTAATTTAACACTCCTATAATTTAATTTTTTATTCACCACAATTTGTAAATTGAATGTCTAATTTAGACTTGTCATGCTTAACATTAGACCCAAAATAGAAAAATAACAAAAGAGTTTTGAAATCCTTTTACAATCTCTAATCAAGAGATATTTGTTAGGCATACTCGTGCCTCTCTGATGAAGCAAAGAGAAGAATCTTCGGCTCGTTTAAACGCGAGAAGTTCTGCATCGAATGCTATGCAAAGTTCAATTCAAGCCAGAATGGAAATGGCAAAGAAGAAAACACCTGTACCAATACTAGTACAACGTACAAGTCATCAAAGAGATTCATTCATGCATTCAAAGAGCTTCAAAAGAGGTTAAGCAAGGAATGTAGAGTAATAGAGAATTGTTTAAGAGCTACCAATCAGTCGCTTAATGGGTACCCGGTGTTTGACCCGGATAACCGGGTTTTCTATCCGGAATACCCATACTTCCGCATGCCCGTAAGTGGTGAAAATGCAAGCCACTTCCCTTCAAATGGAGTTGCAGGATTTAAGAGAAGAGGCAGCAAGCGTGAATCATCAGTTTATAATGTAGGATGTGAGGTTAAAATACCATGCACCACAGAGAGCACTGATTGATTTAGTTTAAATATTAATTTTCCAATTCTTAAGCTACTTTGTTTATAAATCATTACTTCATTTTTTAGTAGATCCCATCTGATTCTCCTTGCCAATGTAATGTTATAGTAACTCGTTAGCTGGATGGCAACATCTTTTTTTCACTTCTTGCAAATCCTTCTTTCACATATTTTTAAGAGTAGAACTAGGGCGTCCTTAAGCCAACAAAAGAATTGGTAAGCTTAACTAAAAAACTTATTGGAATTGATTTGATTAAGAGTAGAACTAGGGCGTCCTTAAGCCCACAAAAGAATTGGTAAGCTTAACTAAAAAACTTATTAGAATTGATATCAAATGAAGAATCCAAATCATTAAAACCAATCTTTCTCACGAGTAATGTGTTTATATGTCAAATTTCTAAATTTTTGAATTAATTTAGTATAAAACCAAACGATTGAAAAAAGAAAGTTTGCCAAGTTAATTTTAATATGCTCATTTGTTATCGATTTTTGACATGTAAACACATCTGTAGATCGATTTCAACAATTCAAAATCAAATCTAATTTGGAGTTACGCTCACCAAAGAGCTTGGGCCAACCTTGGGCCAACACCCTAGTTCTACTCTATTTTCAAATCCCAATCAAGTTATATATGGGCCAACCTTGATCTTTCTGACTCTTATCGAAACCTCCAACAGTAATAAAACACCAATAGCGTCGAACAAAAATGTTATTCTCCAGGATGACTGGATAAAAAATATTAAATAGAAAGCTAGTATACAAATAGAACAAAATTTAATAACATCATCAAAATTCTCTCTTTTGTTTTCCCTGTGAGACCTCTATCAAACCTCTCATTTATTTCCAGGGGCTTTGAGAACACCACTATTAATCAAATGTTGTACCTCTGATTTTGCAAGATCTTTTGTTTTTGAATCTGACGATTCAAGGAATGCCAGAATGACCTTTGAACTGCAGATATTCAAAAACAAGATTCAGTAAATATATAACATAATGTTCCATAACCAATAGAACCCAGACTCCTTAAATATATACAATTGAACACCAAACAAACCAAGAGAAAACCTGAAAAATACTTCAAAATTTTCATAATTGAACTAGATTACATGTATAGATTATGTTATGTGGGATAATTGTGGAAGATATCAGTCCATATCTAGTTCAATTATGAATTTTTATAGCATAGCATGTATAGATTACATGCATAGCATGTATAGATTACATGTTTAGTCAAATCAATACATATACCTGTCCTCTAAACATGTAATCTATACATGCTATGCTATAAAAATTCATAATTGAACTAGATATGGACTGATATCTTCCACAAGTACCTGCTATCCCACATAATCTGCACATCATTACACATGTGAACTAGATATGTAATGATATCTCTGGCATGTGCAGTACGCTGTGGGCACCATTTGCCCATTTCAGGGCAACACAATATCCCACATCAGCCAACGAGTATAATAAAAAACTATTGAAAATCAACAATAATTACCTGTGTCCCTGGGCCCACACGTCAGTTTTTCCTTCTAGCGAGCCTTTCCACAGTGCAGAGGCAAAGGCATGTGAGTCGAGTACCAGTTTTCGAATAGTTCTGCTAGAATGGAAGTTTTCAAAGACATGCTCTTCCTTAGAATCAGTGCCCTTGGGTACTGCTGCCAGAGATGTTATGGCCTCATGCAATGCATCAATTTTATCGGACAGAGGTTGCAAGATTTTGTCAGCCCCTCCAAGTGCAACCTGTGTATATTTTTTTCCATGCGTAAAAAATAAAGATATACAAATGTTTAAGCTTCACTTCACATTTGCCGTTACTTACCATATCTAATATAAAGAATCGAGCAGGGAAGCAACCCACATATTTTCCCAAAAAAATAAAAAAAAAATAAAAAGAAATCAGGATAGCACCTCATATATTACTTCTCTGCCAAAGTTGGATCGAAGAAGCACACCAAGATTCTCGATACATGCTTCAATCAGACCCTAATAGTGACAGATGGCAAATCATGATACATCAAGACTTGGAAAAAGAAAGAAAAAAAAAACTGCTCTAATCAAAAGAAAAATAATATTCAGAATAACAAGCACTTCTCAATCAGGCATCCAATTACTTGGGACTTTCAAGAATCAATAACAACAGAAAGTACAAGAGTGAAACCTCAGCTAGACCGCTATCAAGTAACAGCTCGCGTCTACGCAAAGAGGGATCTTTCTTTCCCTCAACTGATGCCATTTGAACTTTATCAGTGACATCCGTTTCCGCCAATTCTTCTCCCTTAAAAAACATACACAGAGATTGAGCACATCACTACAACATGAAACATACATTTAAAACTTTATCCTATGACAAATATGCATTGGAATTCTTTTGCAAATAACAGAAAATGCAAAAGAAATCAAACTGACCAGTTTGCCTCAAGCTTTTTGGCACTTACCTTTGCTCATAAATCAAACAATACAGACTCTTAAGGAGTGAGTATAAAGAAACTAATGCAAAGTATCGAATTCAGTTTATATAAACGATTCAGTGAATTTTAATCAGCTTGACTAAGTTTGATTTGATCTTGGATTGAATGGAGAGTCAGAAACACCAAAAAAACAAAAAGAGAATCAAGAAAATGCCTTTTGCAGATTGCAAATAGTATTATTGTCTGTTATTTGCAATGTAGTTGAATGAGTGTAAATTTGCAAAACAGCCATTCGGTTCCTTCTGAACATAGGACTGCTGCTACATTTAACTCCATGCCTCCCAATAATTAACTATATCAAAATAATATTGTAAAGAAATATATGAAAACAATTATTTACCCACCTGGGAAGAGAGAGAAGGAACTGTATAATTAAGGCATGCCAGGTCATCAGGGCTCAGGTACCGTGAGCAGTTGGGATGGAGCAGTTGCAACAAAGGCCGCCTCCCATTCTGTTTTTTTTTTTAAAAAGCCTTGCTATTTTTATTATCATATTATTTCAATGCACAAGGCTGGAAGTGCCACATCCATAACATTGGCAATGGAGAGTTTGAACCCATGATTTGTTAAAATTATCTCAGGTGCCTCACCATCTAAAAATACTAAACCATTTGCATCCCTAGTGTGTTATTATATAAATCACAAAATGCAAAGGAAAAAAAGAATGGAGTGTACAAAATTGTACATTTGCACTTGATAGCTCTATTGGTTTGACCTCTTTTTGATCTTTTTGTATAATACATTAACTCTTAGTTTTTCTGGTGTTGTTGCCCCAATCAAGGGGAACTGAGGGAAATAGTAAAGTTGTAGTCAACTGAAGCAAAATCCTATTGAGGCAATTCAGATACCAAGAATTAACTATACCAAATTGGGTTAATTCAAAGTAAATTGAAGATCTCGCCGGGATATCAAATAATAAATTAGGGTCATAAAATAACCAAATAACACCAAAAAGAGACGCAAGGGCTACTAGTTTTACCTTATCAAGCACGAGTTCATTTACCGCCTTTCTTATCTCTTCAATTATAATCTACTTAACATAAACCAATAATTAGAGAATTTCAGTTTGATTATGCGAAGTGAAATAAGTAGGTTATAATAAAAACAGAAAAGAAAACTTACTTTGTTCACAAGCTTCGTGTCGTCAACAATAGAAAGGATACAAATCAGGAGCTGCGTATTAAAATAACACAAAGTTTAGGAATAATACAACATAAAAAAAGCATAAAAGAAATAAGGTCGAACTTCTAACTGTATATTACATGCTATAAACGAACATGCTACCATAATCAGACCAAGGAAACTTTTTCAAGACTACCATATAAATAAGAAAATAAAACTGCCAAATCTAAAAGAAAATTCCTAGAAGACAGTTACTTACGAGGCTCCCATATTGATCTAGAGCAAGCTTTTTAACATGCCCCTTCATGCCCTTTATGATCTTTTTTCTATCCTAAAATTAGCATAAAAGAAAAATAAATCACCAAGTAACATTTTAGGGGAAAATTTCACATGCATTCCTTCAGAAACATGAAATTGCCAAGCATAACTCCGCAGAACATGTAGTACCACTGTAGAACCATACTTCTATAAGCAAAGAAAATATCACACGTACCATAACAAGACACGTATTCCCAATTTACTTTCAAAACTACACCTGACTCCCATTGCCTCTACAAGTACAATACATGTACAAGGTGAATCAGGTAGTGTTGAAACTTGGAAGGTATGAAGGGAGTAACATTACTTCCAACATTTTATATGACCATGACAGATATTTGCAACTATGAAGGAGCACATACGATAATTAAAGTGTTTAACAATTGTAATAAACATATGTTAGAAAAAGCATAGGTATAACAATCATACTACACCTTTGCAGTTCCGTGCTTTACACAGAGGACAGCGAGCTTCAACCCATCTCTATTATGCATCATTCTAACATGAAGTGGCTGAGCCGACCTTTTTCTTTTCTTTTTTATTTTTTTTGACAAATTAGCTGCAACTTCAGTTTCCTCAGTACTACCTGATCCTTCAATTTGTGATATTAACTGGAGAATCACATCCGTTGCAGAAGTCTTGGCAAACAATTAAGAAAAAGACGTTTACAAGGAATAAGTTAGCTGATGACATTAGAAATAATGAATAGATTTTTCATTTTTTAAGATGGCCTGAAAGGTTTCAATAGACACCCATCATTTATACTCTTTCTGTAGAAGGCATGCTATAATTGTAGAATTGGTAAAAAATATGGCAGAGCGAATATGTTCTTTAGTTCTTGATCAATTTTCCCCTTTTCCATCATCCCAGAACTTATGGGTAACTTTAACTACTGTTCATATTTTCACAAATCACTCTCTTTTGGTTATGATCGCACCGTAGACTTCAACAAATTTTTAAAAATACTAAAGTTGAATTACCTTGTCAGCAATTGTGAAGTACTCTAATATGGCAGTGTGGACAATTGAATAGTCAACGATTCCTTTTTCCAAGAGGGCTTGTATCACCTTGTTCATGTGTTCTAGCACTAATTTTTTTTTTAACCCTAGCTTGGCAATTATATCCAATAACCTGGTACAAATAATTTGTAAAACAAGAAACCACTCTTTACATATCATAACAAAGTGCTTATTGAAACAAAAATTGTCGCCGAAATAAACACAATGAAATAGTGTAAAAGAGAAACAATAAAGATAATACAAATAATAGAATTTACCTCCCTGAGTTTGTTTTTGTTAAATCCTGGAACAACTGAAGCTCGGTCGAGTATATCTCAACCAACAAGCTTCTTTTATGGGACCCATTCGCAAGGTGGTATACATGCTCCACAACTACAGGCATCATAATAAAATATAATAAGTTTACTAAAATGACAATTATTAAAAAAACTCTGAAACTAAAAACATTCACATGCCTGCAGCACCGACACTGTGACGAAGAAGGGATGCTACATGGCCATGGAGGGAAGAGATGAACAATTCAAATTGCTTTTTGCTAGCTAGGGGACAGCATAAAAAAATCAAACATAAACGCAAGATGCAACAAAAATGAAATAATACACACACCTTCAAATTTAAGAAATGAATGTAATAATACCAGAATCTAGAAGCTTCTTTACGAGATGAACAGCATATTTTTTTCGAGCAAGAGTCAGAAAATGAGGGCGAAGTGCATCAAAAACCTTGTCCCTCTCTTCTTGCGTACAATACTTGATGCATGTCTGTATAAGATTTACATGGTATAACTAGAGCATAAACGAACAGCCAGGCTTTATAGGAGCTTACTAAATTTTTTTTGAAAACATACTTGAAGAACACGTGCAGAGACATGGGACGCTGCAATTTCCATGAATTTGCCACCCATTTTACGAAGGGCTTCAGTTACAAACCTAAACCATTTTGTATAAATAAATAAGCAAAAAAATGAAATCAAAGCAGAAGTATGATTAAACAATTGACAACAGAGAAACTGAAATGTTTACTTGGATCTATCTTCTTTGCTCACACCATGACATCTCATTTTTTCCCACAATAAAGCAAGTTCCTGTTAAATGGAGTAAGAAAAAAGATAAAACAAATTGAAGTAAGCGAAAGATTGGTCTAGATTTTTTTTGTGTGTGCTTATTTGAGCTCTCAAAGTAAATGGGGGTTGCAAAATTGATGTTCTGACTAAGTTTTAACAAAATTTCTGATCTAAGCACCAATAGATGATGCATCTGGTATCATCACTAGTAAGGAAACGTAAAGCTTACTTTTTCAAGAGCATAATTTGGCCTCCTCTTCTTTTTCCTCAGCTCAGCCACTTCCTGCATACAAAGAACAACTCACTGGTGAAGCATAACAAGCTAAAATCAATAATCACTGTTACAGTTTTTTAGCATTCTTTGGATGGCAAAAGACATTTTTAAATGCACAAGGATTGTTGTAGACAATTGTTGTTATTGTTGTCTCTACAATTAATTTTTCTTTCCAAATAAACTCGCCCTCTCCATTGCCTTTGAACCAAAATACTATTGTTTAACTGTTTTACGTTCAAAAACTTAGTAGATTTGGTTTTAGAAAAGTAAGAATAACACAGAGGATAATGGAAAAGAAGTATATTACATAACCAATTCCATTGGCTGCAATAAGTCTCAGTGGACTTTAAAATTTTGCTGGGAATATTTTTGTTAGGTAGCATTTCTTTTCTACCATCCAGCTAGTGCTCGTGCAAGTTCCAAGTTGTCTTCGCCAATATCATTTATTTGCAAAATCCCCTTGAAAGTATCAAGCTTAGGCGCAAAAATTGAACTTAAAACATTGCAATGCTTGCAAGTAGCAACAAGCACTTAGATTAAGAATACACAAACAACGCACACTAACAGACACGCAAACACAAACCTTAGAGGCTAAACGACGCTCCTTTGCGCTCTTTGGTTCGTTCTTATCGGCGTTAGTTGCCGTCTGATTCTCCTTCTTCGCCCACTTCTCCTGCGCCTTCTCAGGCGCACGTGCTACCTTGCCAGGCACGTGTTTCTTGGCTCCTTTAGGTTTCTGTCCAGCCTTGTCGTCTCGTTTTCTCTTCTTCAATTCCATCTTTTTGCTTCCAGTTTCCATCAACGGCTTCGGCTTGCTAAGTGAGGGTTCAAGCTCCCCTCTCTCCCTCAGCTGTAAAAACTAGGCACGGAGCAACTAGGGTTTTAGCTTCGGGCTTTGTTTCTTTGCGAATGTATGGGCCTAAAATTAAACTAATTTGGGCTCCTTACATTTCAATTGGATTAAAAATCTGCGCTCTCATTTTGGTCCGTAATAGAAAAATGAAAACAAATGAAATGCTTACTCTGGGCCTCTAACATATTAGAGTAGGGTTAAAAACTTAAAATGTCTTCGTGCCTTAATCATGTCTCGTATTATTATCTTTGTTTTCAAAATTTTGACAGTCAATCCGAACCGCTTAACATAATTTTCATATTAAAATATACTTGGAGACTAAATTTTATATTTAGAATAATTTTACTAACTTTAAATAAGTACAAAATCATTGCTTTTAGATGGTTCAGAATCTTATGAAAACAATAATTTACTACCTTATCTATCTCGTAGTACGTTGGATCCTTGGAGCGTGAAATAGACCCTTTTTCTATTTTGTACATATCTAAAAAATAGTAAAAAAAGTTCAGAAAATATAATTTGTTCTTCGAGCACATTTTAATGTGAAGATCATGTTGAATAATTTAGATTGACTGTTTAAATTTTGAAAATAAAAATAAGAATGTGAGACATGATTGAGACACAGAATAACAGTGCATTTTAACCTTGCTCATATTAGTATAACTTTTCCAAAATTTGAGGGATGTGAACAAAAAGGTCAAAACTTATGTTAACGATCTCTCCAGCATTTTTTTGACAAGGAGAGATGAACTTTTGCATATATACCAAACTACTTTTACTGGATTGCTTGAGGTTGTACCAGGGTAGGACTGGATCTCCTCTTGGCAAGTGCCACGCCGGCCTTGGAGGCCTCGCACATGTGGGTTGGCGGTGGGGGACGGGTAAATTTTACTTAGAAGCCCCACAACAAAATAAAATTGCAATAGCTTCAGCTGCAACAGTTCGTGTTTAAAATTAAAATTACATCGCTGGCTGTATAATTTGCATTTTTTTAGTGACATTTTGTACGCTTCGGAATCAGGAAATGAGAAAACATAATATAAATTCCATAGGTTTTATGCAGCTCAACTTAATTTTTCAAATTTAACATGCATATTGAGTGCCTTATTTAATTAAATAACTTGGAGCAAATTGAATTGTTTTGAGATGCGTGCCCTGGTCAACTAAAGTTAATTTATTTGGCAAAACAAAACAATATATATAAAAGAAGATCTCGTATGGGGTCCTTAGTTCCTAGATTCCGTATCGATAATCTATTGTTCCAATATTTTGAAGAGGGGATGCCGCATCTCATACGGCACCTCCCCTCTCTCTATTCCGAGGATCTTGTAAATAGAAATTGTATCAAGTATTATAAAAAAAAATGTAGATCAAAACCAAGAGCAGATTAAAAGAAATAAAAGTAAATAGAACAGAGAGAAGAATAATTATCAAACTTTTCAGAAGTATCTTTTTCCTTCACAGATGTCAACTATTCTTATGTAAAGAAAAAATAAAAATAAACAAGAAAAGTAAATACTAACAATCTACTCTTAACTAATCACCACCTCTTTCTACTCTTCAGGTACTATTTTTTAGTCCAGCTACTATTTTTAAAAGTCCAGCTGCTCTGTGGCGGTTCCAGATCACCATGTATTGTTGCAAATCACTGAGCATCAGGAAATCCCTATTTTATCTCTAGTACTACACTACTACTTCCATTTGCTGTATGTCAGTACTGACCCGCCACCTGCTAGTATACAACAATTTATGAACAAAATTTATACCCTCCAAGCTAAACTTTAAATGAACTCCCGTTCTCTGTTACTCCGTTAATCATGGCGAACTTCTCCGTTCCTCCGCTTCCTGCAATTCTCCTCCTGCTCATTCTCCTTCTAATTGGATCTCAACCATACAATGCAGAATCCACAGTACAAATCAAAGACAGCACCAACAACTATGCACCTCCGATCCAAACTTTCTTCTACTCTTCTCCGCCGCCGCCTCCATTTGTAACTCTGCCGCCTCCACCGCCATGCGAAGGCAACCAAGGGGCATCGGTGCTGACACCTCCAGGTGTAATGCCGTACTATCCATCCTATACTTTGGCGCCTCCATCTGATCTACAATTTACGTCGGGATCGCGTTCGGATCAGAGGAAGCCTCTCTCCGTCTTTCCATTTATGTGTTTATTAGCTGTTTTGTTGTGAATTCAATTGAGGCTTGTGGTTTCTAATTCCTGTTTCAATTTTGAGAGGAATATTACTTAATGGCAAGATTTCTCTGCTGAGGTTTTTCAGCAAACCATACATGTGGTTAATATTTGTATTCCCCTAATAATAAAGATGTTTCCTCCGGATAATTTAAAATATATGGCAGAATTAAATGTGACTAACGTTTGATTTTGATATTTAGATGATTAGATCTAAAAGAGATTGCAACTTTATGTGTTGCACTGTTGTTCACTAATATATTTGGTTGCAACTTTTGAATGGGCTCATTTGTTTTGCCCTTTCTGAATTGTATCATTTGATTAAACTTTGAATTTGATAATAACAACTGGAACTACAAGATGCAAGTTGGCTTGTAAAATGCAACTAGCCAAGGACTCGTTGGTGGTTGAAAATTGAAAGAGGCACTCAATTATGGAAACTGGATTTATTGGATATGGATTTTTTTATTGTAATTTGATTAAAGTAAAAAACATTTATGGGAAAATTCAGAACTGTAACGCCACAATATTTCTAGATATGATATTTTTTTTTATATAATAACAAACATTAAGTTCAAACGAGAAACCAATCTAATATACACACGTCTTGAGTTAGAATGATCACTCGCACAATTGTCCATATAGAAAATGATGTTGGAAGTCTTGTAGAAATCCAAATAATTCTGAAATGAATTATCCCTAGCTGCCTCAACAATTAGGAAGTAAATATTAATCAAAACCATATTTAAAATCTTGATTTGAGCTATGTCTTTTGATAACCTTCCGAATATAGCTTAAGCTGTAATTTTCAGATGAACAACCGTTAGTATTATAATTACAACTCACTCATATTGATTTGGATTTGAATGAAATTTAATACCTGAAAAGACAACTTCACGATATACAACTTTCATGTAGAAGGCTAACCCAAAATACGAATGTAGGATTCTCCATAATATTGTAAAGTCAGTAAACAATTATAATCGAAGACTGCAGACCTTCGTCGACTATTTTTATCTTTTCTCCTCACTGGAAATTCTGATTGAAGTAAAACCAGTCGTGTTAGAACCGTAACAGAAAACCCTACGACTCTTATGTAGGAAATAATCTTGTATTTAGAACATATAATTACAGTTTGATCAATCTTTGAAGACGGAAATCAAAACAACAAAAACAAATTTCTATTTTTAGTCCTAAATGACAAAATTAAATTGATTATGGCCCATTAAGGTCCGGTCCAATCCAACCAAAATCTGGAGGCAACCCTAGCCTCACTTTTATATAAACTCTCCCTCAAACCCTAGCTGCCACAGCCCCCATTCCCTCCCACCCACAGCCAACTCTCTCCTTCACTTTCCTCCTCTTTTGGCCGCTAGTCGGCCCAACCACCCGTCCTTTCCTCATCCTCTAGGCCGCCACCACCATATGCCTCCCTCCTCGGCCACTACAACAGCCCCGTTCTCCCTACCTCCAAGCCGCCGCAACATCCCCCCCTCCAATCAGATCTGAACCTTTACCCCCTACGGATCCAAACCCCCGCTGGATCCAAACCAACCAGCCGACTTCCCTAGATAACTGCCACCCATACGTTCTGATTATTAATGAGTGTTCAACATGAGAGCTGCAGTGCTCGAATATACGAACGCGTGAGCGCTAGATTCACTTCGATCCGAGTTTTCATCGCTGAGATCTGGCCAAAACCGTGACTGCTGTTCGTACCCAAAACTGAAAACAAATATGAACCAATCACCTGGCTTCCACTGAAAACTGCAACCCATACGTTCCTATTCTGAAAAAGTGTTCAACACGAGAGTTGTAGAGCTTGCAGATACGGATCCATGAGCACTAGATTCACCCCGATAGGAGTCTCAACACCGAGAAAAGAACAAAACAGTGACTGCTGCCCGTACTTTCCCAAACCACAAACTCCACAAGCAGATCCAAAACCCCACTCCCTAGATCTGAAATTTCAGATCCGAATACGAGAACTCCCGGACAAATTGAATTATATAAAGTATAAATTTTGACATCTCTCTACCCCACATGCGGCACTGTCACTATCACATGCGGCCTAGATTGTCCCACAACTACCCCGCGTGTGGCACTGTCACTATCTCGCAGAGCTTGCTGGGTTCTTGTTTATGCGATTTGAAAGGTTTTTTGATCTTGCGATCATGTTTTTGGCTATCAATTCTAAGTATCTTAGGTATGCAATTATCTTTCTCACACAAACACAATTGATCATATCTTATTTTACCCCACAATTAAATATCTCAAAAACTCTACCTAATCTAGGTGTTTTCTAATATAATCTAAATTTACAATTTACGCTATCCTGCTAAGGGAGCCCACTGGGTTCTAACCCTAGTCTTTGAACTGCTGCTAAGCCTCGTTAGCCGAAGTGTATATAGTACTTACATGCATTATCTCACTCACACCGAGATACAATGACTAAACACCTATTGGTATGTGGAGGGTCATTGGCATATAGTAGACAGAACTATGTATGCAAGGACTTAATAAAAAAGAATTTTTATAATAAAGAAAACTCAGATCAACATATACAAAACATAAACTTATACTAAAACATAATTAAGAATTCGAGTACAACCCTCACCCTAGAGATGAGAAGTTTACCTTCTCATGGCCATGTCAAAATAAAATGAATAAAATAAAGAAAACATAAAGTACAACACAATTGAAGATGGATGAACCTATGTCTCCTTAGATGACGTCTTCTTAGATGACGTCTTCTTAGATGACGTCTTCTTAGATGACGTCTTCTTCTCCTGCTTGGCTTCCGATGGCTACCCTTCTCTCTCTAAGTACTCTCTAACCTAACCTAGCAATAAGGATTGTTAATCTCTATTCTATGGACTTAACACAATTAAACACGCACACTAAATTCTATTACAAGAGAGGTATTTATAGCTTTCCTAATATGAGAGATGGAGTAGTAGAAGTAGTGGAGGTAATGCAAACTTGGAGTGCACTTCAAGTTTGCCGCTGAAGCAATCACGCCCTTTCAGAAGAATTCTGCCAAAAATAGCATCAACGGTGGATGATCTGATCCAAAGGAAACAGTTCACGGATTGAGTCCACGGATCGTGCGGCATAAGTATATGCCGTATGCGGTATAGAGGAGGCCGCACGGCTTTCTCACTTAGCAGATTTTCTGTAAATTTTGTGTCACACCCCGGGACAACCCGCCACGTATTTCTACGTAAGGCGTATTCACATCACATACATTATCAATAACAATATAAATAAAGCCACATTTATTTCATAATCAAAAGAGTTTCACAAACGATCATGGCGGACATGGCTAGTAACACAAGCACGTACTGCCATGCCTGCTCAATGTATCAATTATTGAATCATAGAAACATAACTAACAACATGTGGCAATTTATCAATCATAAGCATTCCCGCTTAGTTTCACTCTTGTCCTTGCTCGAATCCTTCTTCTTTGTTACCTGGAACCCACGTAAAAGTGGAACGGGTGAGAGATTGAACCTTCTCTCAGTGCGGGATTTAGTTCCAGCCCAGAGCTTATAAAACCTTTACTTATTCTCACAAATATGAACATACATAATTAAAATGCGTATGCTTCTTCTAATGCAATGCATATCCTATCATTACTTACTACTTTCATTTACTTTTAAAATTATGTTAATCTATTTCGTGTGCCTCACTAGACGGTGAATTCATATGCCGCTAGGTCTTGGCGGTGATAGGACCGCTTCCGCCTGCAATCACGCCCGTGAAAGGACCTCTTGCGCCTGCAATCACGTCCGTGATAGGACCGCGTCAGCCTACAATCACATCCGTGACAGGACCGCTTTCGCCTACAGTCACGTTAACGAGGGGTCCAGTCGAACACTAGACCCAATGTATACATCCCAATATGCAAGCATATCGGCCCCTGTTCAGTTTCCTTGTTCGTTCATGTCATGCACTTTTATTCAATCACAATTCATGCCATGCTCAACACATCTTATTCATGCAAGTCCATTGGTCAATGTATGAATCATATCCTTTCATGCAATTTATTTATGTACTACTCAAGTCATACGAATGGTTCGAAAAACAACATGCATAATTCTAACTAATGCCACAATAATAAACAATTGAATGACAATAGGCAAGTAAGATAGTTTTATAAAGTCTAGGAAACCTGCACCTGTTATCGTAAGGAACTCACTAGACGTCTTGGGCTCTTCTAGAACTTCTGAACTTGAGCCTAAATCATGTACACATAATTTCTAGTTAATATTCTTCGATGGTCATTTTGAGGTTCTCTGGTTACTAACTAAAATTCATTGTGATTACTAAAATATATGGTAAGTGTGTGTGAAATACTACTCATTCTTTCATTAGAAAATCATGAAAAGAAATAAAAGACGTATGAACAAGAATCATTAAAATTCAAGAAGTCGAATAATTTAATTAAAGCCTTCGCAAAAGTCTATTCAATAGATTAATAAATTTATATAAGCATCAAATTATTATTAGTTATAGATAACAAGGTCTATTCAATATAGGCTCTATTAAATAAATTGTCAAATAAAGTAGTGAACTTATAACCTAACAAAAATAACTTAAGCATTTTATCAAAAGGAATAATTATCATTTGCTAAAGTATTATCATGCGAAATATATGAATAAATATTATGAAGGTTAGTGTTAATCCAGTTTCTTGTATAATTCTATTATTGTCTTACTAATGATCTATTAAAATTTGTTACATAAATTATAAACTTTAAAATACACATTGACGTTTGTGCACTTTAAGTTGGATTACCATTTATGATTGCTTGAAAATTTATAACATCTAGGTCCCATGAATCAAATCGCAACCCAAATGCATTAAACACAAGGGATCCAATCCGTATAGGTGCTATATATTTTCACCGTTTATAGATTGAAGACCATAACCACAATAAAGAAATAAAATTAAAAGGAATTCATTACTCTACTCCAAACCAAGCCATATTAGATGTCAATGCATCATTGAAGCGTTGGATTTAATTAAGAAACAGAAACAAAATAAATTAAATGTTACTCTACCCCAAACCAAGCCGTATTAGATGTCAATGCATCATTCAAGCATTGGATTTAAGAAATAAAACAAGAAAAAGAATAATAAAAAATATCTTAAGTGATTTAGTTTATTTGTCTCAAACTACGTCGGATGTCATACCAGTTGTAGTATTGAGACTTTATATTTGTTTTATTTCAAACAAGAAAAATTCGAATAACTAAATTTCAACAAAAAGAAGTCGATCTATTTAACGTTTAGGAGGAAATAAAACTATGACTTAATTTAATGTTGTAATTTAATGAGTTAGTATTTTTACCTTAGAATGCCAATGAATTAAGGAAACTCAGTCCTAGTATTTCTTATATATGAAAAAGATTGATTTGGCTTAGCGAGAGAGAGGGAGAGAGAAAGATGTCGGCTAGAGAGAAAAATAGAGAGATGGTGGCTGTGGAGGGGGGGGGGTGAGGTAAGGGGTTTATATAGAGGCGAGGTTAGGGTTGTCTTCAGATTTTGGTTGGGTTGGATTGGGCTTTAATGGACCATAATTAATTAATCTTACCGCTTTAGGCTAATGACAAAATTCTGTTTTCTACAGTTTTAATTTTCATTCTTAAAGATAAATCTACCTAGACTTATAGGTTCATAATTCGAAAAAATATACTACATAGGGATCGTAGGATTTTCTGTTACGGTTCAAATGCGACAGATTTCAACTTAATCGGAATTTCCAGTGAGGTGGAATGATTAAAATAGTCGACAGAGGTCTGCAGTTTCCGAATAATACTGTTTACTGACTTTGGAATTTTATGGAGAATTCTTCGTTAAGAATTTGGGGTAGGTTTCTAAACAAAAGTTGTAGATATTGAAGTTAAATTTTCCGATATTAAATTTCATGCAAATCCGAATTAATATGAGTGAGCTGTGGTTAGAATACTAACAGCTGTCCGTCCGAATAATCCAGCTGAAGTTAAATTTAGAAGGTTATTAAAAGGGGTAGCTCCAATTTAGGTTTTAATTAATTATTTGATTAGTATTTATTTCCTAATTGTTATGGCCAGGTAAAGAGACATTCATTTCAGAAATATTTGTATTTTTCTACAAGATTTCTTATGACATTTTCTATATGGATAATTGCTCGTGTGATCCTAACTCAAGATGTGTGCATGTATATTAGATCGGTTTCTCGTTTTGACTCTTGTTTACAAAGTGTTTAAACTTTCTAGTATTAATTTGTATAAAAATTATCATATTTTAAATAAGCTATGAAATGTACCTAGTCGTGATGAAGTGTTACATATATACTTATAATAGTCGTTACGTTCTCTCGGGACGATTTATGATAAAGACTAAAAAATCAACGTGACGGGACGTTACATTTTGTCATTTCACATGTTGTGCACTTCATGTGAGGTGTTGCATGCTCCATGTGATGCCCTGTTTTGGTGCTATCTCCCAAAATCACCTAAATATGACACTTTTGCTCTGTTTTTTGGCCTAAATACGTAACTTTCTCAAAAACCTGCCAAAAAGACCTAAAAACACATTTGTGGTAAATAATTCGGAAAAATGACTACTTTGCATTCGCTTTTCGCCATTTTTCGAAAGAAAAGATAGTGATTTTCGCTATATATTTTGGCTTCATTAGGCCCAACCTATGATATAACTGTACCGGATATCTTAGCTGATGTAAGTGAATATGGCAATGATACAAGTAACAATCTTGTAATGTTTTCTAGATGGTATAATTAGGTCTAGTTTGCATTTATTTTTTTCGATAATTTCTCTCCGTAGCGTAGCAGTACAATTGATTTATTAAGCCTATAGAGGGTGTTCGGCATGGGCTTCTTAAGGGGGAAGGATTAAAAATTTAATCCTCACTAAGGAGCACTTGTTCGTTTGGTACTAAGATTAAGAACAAAGACTTAACATGAGTAAAATATTGATTATAGTGTATAAAGACCTAAATACCCTTGCATATATATTCTTCTTTAATACCCTTGTACATTGATAAGTCTTGGCACTCATAAACTAACTTATTTCTGAGTTATCTCAGACCGCATCAGAAAAGGAAAGCCTTTCTCAGTTCTCTTCTTAGAAAACTAAAATCAGGACTACTAAATACCACGTTGAAATTTTTAGGATCCAAAGCTCTATTCGTTCATATCAAATCTCAGCCATTGATTCTATAAATCTCAGCCACTGATCAAATCACATCTCAATCTCAGCCTTTAATACATAATTTTGATTTTATACATATGTTTCATGTTGTCAAGTGTGTAGAAATCTAAATTTAATTAACAACGTATCCACTACATGAAAAGCCACATAGAAAAACACAGGCGACCACGCGTTTTCCTTTCTTTTCTCCACGCGACCACGCGTTTTCCTCCTTCCGACGCTTCATTTTTTTTTTGTTTTTTTTCCGATGACGCCATAGAAGAACACAGGCGGGCTGACGCGTTTCTCCTTGTTCTCTCATTCTCTTTTTCTTTCTTTCTCTACGATCGCTCAAAGAAGAAGGAAATGAGAAAGAGAGGGGGTTGATCGAAGAAAGGGGAAAAAAAGAGGGGTTGTGCAAATGGATCGAATTAGGGTTTCTTGTCTCTCTTCTCTCTTTTGCTGAACCCACAACTCGAAACCTCGCCCTTTCGAATCCCCCAAATTGGAACCCTAATCGGCAACCTTCCGACCAATGATGCAAGCGGCGACGCATCATGATGGTGGGATGACGACCGGGCGAGGTAGATAAGGAGTCGGAAGTGAAGAAGATTGACTTCACCATGATGAAAAAAAACAGGCAGCAGTCCTCTCCTCCATTTGCATCAGCTGCTCTTCCGTCAACGGTCAGTTCAATTTCTATTTTTTTGCTTTCTTCCTTCCCTTCTCCAGTTTATATTCTTCACATACATTAAACACACTTTTCCAATTCACAAAATTTTATTATTTGTAATAATTGTATGTTCTATCTATTCCAGAGACTATGAAAAGGAAAGCGAGAGAAGAGCCAGAGTACAAGAATTTTACCGAGTGAATGACATCAACCAGACTTATTCTTTTGTAGGCTTGTTTTTTTTTCAAAAAAAAATTATTCCTCAACCTAAATTTCTCAATATTTAGCAAATTGAATGAATTTTGTAAATTGACAAATTTAGGCTAAGAGGAAGGAGTATGGAAAGCTGGAAAAGGCCGAGATGAGCATTTGAGTTATTAAACAAATTTGTCGATGAAAGTGATCCGGATTTTGATGAGCCCCAAATTGAACACGAGGGAGCGAGAGAGATGCTCACATCCCCTGGTAAGAAAGAGAGAGAGAGAGAGAGAGAGAGAGAGAGAGAGAGCGTGAGAGAAGAAGAGAAACAGTGAACCTGCGATCGGCGGCGATGAAGGTGAAGAGCGTCGCCTCTACTCCCAAGAGGAGCTTCTCCTCAAAACTTCTTGTTCGTATCCGATCATAACCTATCTTTCGTTTTCCAGATCTAGGGTTTCGATTGTCATCGTAATTGTTCTGAATTTTTGTTTTTTTTAATAATAGATGAAACCGCTAAATGGGAGAAGATAACCTACGTTGGGATCGTGGGTTGCACGATTTTCGCAGCCTATTGTCTCTCAAAGAGGCACCACCACTCCCCGACCTCATGTATTTATTTTTCCCATTTTCTTTTATATTGTTTGATTCTGATTTTCCTGTATTACTGGCATATGTGATTGTTCTATCTTGAATGATTCAGTGATTTTGTTTACTTTTTTGGTTCAGGCGTATCCCTATCTCCACATCAGGAACAAGTAGTTCCCATGGGGTGACTCCTTTGCTCAGGCGCTGTTGGTGCCTGTTGAGGGGCCACATTCTCCTCTCCTCTTTATGCATTGAGGTATGCTGTGAAGTGCATTTATGATTGACAGTAATACTAATGAATTGTGCCTGAATCAGTGTAGTTGTAATTATTGTGTGTATTATTAGCTGATTAAACTTGCATTTTATTAAAGATAAATCCAGAAAAGGGTAGGGAGGAGTTCTGTTCTGCAACTCAAACAAGTGGTGGTACAGGGGTTAAAGATTTCATGGATAATATGGGGCTTGGGATGATTGAACAGAACAAGTCTTTTCTTTCTCGCTAACCCAACTGTTAATTTGCAAGTAACTGCAAAAGATTAAATATGTAAAAATCTGAACCCTACTTAAAACTTTTTCTTTGATAGTTCATACAATGGAAGAATTGAAGTTAACAGAGAACCATTTGAAGGGCTAATTGCATATTCTATCATTCTCTACTAATTTTGAGGGGTCAGCTCATTGGAAGCTTGTCAAGGAGATGTTGACTCAGGTTTATATATATATTTATCTTTTTTATTACAGGCTTGTTCACTAAGAAAATAGCTTTTTTGAAGGACTTGGTTATTACTTTTTTAACAATGTTGGTAATATATTTTCAAAAATTATTAATGAATTTGTTTTTTTATAGGTACGAGCACCGTTTCATTGATGACATGGTGGCTTATGCATTCAAGAGTGAAGGAGGATATGTCTAGGCATGCAAGAACTATGATGGTGATGTACAGAGTGACTTCTTGGCTCAAGGTTAGATTAAAACAAATAAGCAAATTAAAAATTCATTGCTACATATTTGTTTTTTTCTGTTTTTAATTTTGTGATGTAAAATGTGCTTGCAGTTTTAGCTTAGTTTAGTTTATAAGATATTACATTTACATTTACATTAGTTCATCACTTCCTTCAATATTCCAATGTATATTACAAATGCTAAATGAGGTGCTTACAGCTATTCAAAATTTTCTCACAAATTGAGGTGCTTACAGCTACATCTCACAAATTGACCGAACTATTTTTTTTTCATATTGCTAAAAAATACAAACCAATTACCTTAAAAAATCATCCAGTTTGCCAAATATAAATACTTGAGGGACTTCTTTGTAAATGTGAGAAGATAAATATTTGGCAAACTGGATCATAGAAGAGTCAAAATAAAGAATAAAGAACCTTGTGACTCTTCTATGATCTATGCCCTTTGATTGCAATCAAACAAAAATTTTGTAAATATGTCAAATAGCAAGGTCCTATATAAAGAAAATGTCCTCACTTTTTTGACTGACAAAGAACTTAAAATAAATTAAAGTTTAATCTTGGTTCTTGATGATTTTGATATTTATCCTTTGGTTTCTCATACATAAACAGTGGCTTAGAACCTCTAAAACCAGACCTAATGTAGTTCAGACCTCAAAACCTGGTGTGCTGACCTCTAAACAGATTCCTTGGCATAACCCCATTGTTAGAGAATTATAGTTTGCTTGTATAGGATTTAGTCAACTATGTTAGTTAAAGTCAAAGACTGTTAGTTACAGCTGTTAGTTCTATTCTGTAAAGTAATGTGATGCCTATATATATGGGTACACACTCTGTAATCACTAATATTGGAGAATACAAATTCACTTTGATTACTATCTCTATCTCTCTCTCTTCTCTGATTCTAATACCCATGCATGACCAATATAACTGAACTCATGGTTTCTCACTTTACAATAATTAGAGCAGCATACAAGGATGAGCATATATTGTGAAATTAAAACAACATGCATGGATTGGAACCACTAGGAGCTCGAAATTGGGAATTTTGACGCCTCAAGTTGTGCTACCTGCCGGTGTATCAGACACAAGGTACCATACTGATTCAGATATTTTTCGTTCATTTTTTTTTATTTGTGTTATAGCAAAGTCAAATTTTACTCCACATCAAGGATTGCTTATTTCAGTGCTTATTGTAAAATTACTGATGGTGTCCAGTAGGAATAAAGACTCTATGCAATGAAGTTATATCTTAGAGGTCAAAATTCCAAGGTAAAAAAAATTGGTACCAAGTACCAACCACTGACCACTGTTAACAACCTCTTAATCCATCAAGTGAGAGAGACGATTTCAGTTGGCGTCTCTTTTCGCCTGAACGATTATAATCTTAAGAAATGACCTCTATTTTAATTTTAATGAAACTCTAAACTGTGTGGGATTACTTCCATGTATTTTAAATTTGCAATATTATGAAAAAATTTAGGTTTCAACTTAAATTTGCAATTTTTATTTGATTAAACCATTCATACAACCAGTTTTAAATTGCTCGACGCTGATACATCATGTATGGTATGTTTCTCTTCTGAATCTTATACAGACTTACCAGTATGAGCAAAATACATACATTCTTGTGTTGTGTGCCACGGATTGGAGATTCTACCCTTATTATTAATATATATAGGGTTTAATTAGTCACAAATATAGCTTTATCAAGTCTAATTAATGATCTACTTAATTAAGCTTAATTGGTGAACCCGAGTTGAATGCTTCAATTTCAGGATAGTTTGGGATTATATAACAGTATTAGTATCTGTACTCTTCTGAAAATCACATGTTGTATGTAACATATATACCTGACTTGAATTTGGATTTCTAATTTGAATTCGTCTTTTTGAAGGACAAAGAACAATTCTTGTAAATTAGTATTTTCAAGAAAAGTTTAGTTTGTGTTTTCATTGCTTCTTATATACCAGTACATATCTTTATCTAGGCTTTCGGAAGAAGATCTGTTATACATTAGAAACATGGACGTGAGTAATTATAATGTAGTTATGCTTGAATTTGAAATTACTAATGAAGTTCAGCAGTTACTGCTTGACAGCAGAATCTGATGAAGATATGTTATACATTAGAAACATGAATGTGTGTATTATATACTTGTCTTAATATTTAATTTAATGCTTCAAAGTAAAGATTAAACTGTGCGTAAGTATTATCATGCCTCTTTACTTTTGTCTGTGATCAAAGTGATTTCAAAGTCCAAATAGTCGATCTGAACCATTCAACGTGATTTTCATATGAAGATGTACTTGCAGACTTGATTTTTTATTTTTTAGAATTTTTTTACTATTTTCCTAGATAGGTAGAAACACTACTTTTGAATGGTTGATTTTCTACCTATCTAAAAAAATAGTAATAAAATCCTAAAAAATAAAAAAATTGATCTTCAAATACATTTTCATATGGAGATCATGTTGAACGGTTCAGATCGATTCTTTGGACTTTAAAAATAGAGATATTGATTCATAGTACGGACCCATTATGCGCTATGCATAGTAATATAGCCTCACTCATCATCTAAATATTATTATGGAAATTGCTTAGTAATTTCTTTTAAAAATGGAAAATATTTTTGTGCAGCTGCTGAGGCCATCGTTCACAGTAGTGCGAGATGGTGATACAAAATGCTTTCTTCTTCTGATTCGTGGGGCCATTAGCGTCAAGGAACGTCTGACAGCTGCTACAGGAGCAGCGGTGCCATTTCACCATGTAGTGATGCAAGATGGGACCGTAACAGATGTTGTCTTGGGCCATGCACATTTCGGCATGGTAGCAGCGGCACGTTGGATTGCCAAATGTGCGGTCCCTGCTCTTCGTGAGCATAAAGAGTTGTCATGTACATGCATTGCATATAAGCACATTTTCATATGGAGATCATGTTGAGCGCCGGATCGACTGTTTTGACTTTGGAAAAAGAAATATGCATCCATAGTACGGACCAAAGTGCGCTATGCATAGTACCATAGCCTTAGTCTGCCTAATTTTTGTGACTAATTTTGTAAATTCTTTTTTGTTTGCTGCTGAGATATCTCAAATTATCAATTTATCTAAAGCCATGCGAATTTTTTTCGGTGCCTATTCAAAATGCAGGAGGCCAATATTATTATGCTTTGAGATCCGTGCAGAACGGATTTTGGTTTGGGGTTTAGGGTTATCTGGTACTGGTACCAATCTGGGATACATGAGAATCTAATCATTTATTTCTTTTCCTTTTTTTCTTGTTAAATTACTTTGTTCTGATGCAAGTGCTAAATAACTTGACAGGAAAGGCGAGAACACAAATGAGGATTACAGTTCACCTTCGTATAATTTCGTAGCTTAATCACCAACCGAAGGCGTATATATGGGAAGATGATCTCACTTTTTAGTGAAAAATAAAGTAAACAAGGGAGAAACTGTAAAATGGTCTCTCTTTTTTTGATAGGTGACAATGTTTTTTTTTTCAGAAACTACTGAAGAAGTTAGTATCTATTATGTATTTGTCATTGTCAGATATATTATTTAAAGAGGTTAGTAAGTTATCTCTCTAGGATGAATAGATATCATGATATCAGGTTTAAATGCATTTCTGATATCATGCTTAACCAAAAACAGTGATTCAAATCAAGTTTTCAGGTGCTATGATACTGATTTTATTTGATTTATGAACTTGGTGCATGAATAGAAAGTCAACTGAAATTGAGATTTAATGATTTTAATGAGAGATCTGGTATGTTTGTATAGTGCAAGTATTAGTGTAAGAGTGTTTCTATTTGGATGAGAATAGTAAAAAGAATGGTACTATTCGGATTAATGTGAGAATTGTATTAGCCTTGTATTATTTCTATTAGTCAAATTTTTTGTTTGGATTGTATAGTTGAAATAGTTGAAATAGTACTATTCTTTGGGGGTTTATTGGCTTGCCAGGGAGTCGGTACAGTCTCTCAAGAAGTATAAGGTATATATATAATAACCGTATTTTGTGTATTAGTGATGAATTAACTATGGTTAAGCAATAACATTTGCAATTTTTCAAGGCGTTGAGCTAGATATCAACAACCTTTACCTGCAAACGGTTAAAGTGGCAGGTATCATAACACATATTTATTCACTGAGTATAACTATTTGAAGAAGATATACAAAAAAAAAATGATATCAAGTTATTTGACAACTACTATTAAGATTATTACATGATATCGGGCACGGTCCATTCAGCCATCTCTTTGAGCATGAGTTTATGCCCCCGAGCTATCCCATGGTCAAACAGGTAATTTTATTTTGTTGCATGTTCTTTCTTTTACTATATATATTTATTTTGACGTAACTGCTGTCAGAAGCATTATAAGAGTGAGGCTATTGGTCGGTACTACGGATTATTATCTTTGTTCAAAGTGCATATTGGTCGGTACTATGCATAGTGCATATTAGGTTCTATTGTATATTGCTCAGCCATTGTATCAATATTATTATACTTTAAGTGGTTTAGTTGATAATTAGCATTGGTAACATGTTATAATGTAGCAAGCAAGTGAAATACACAACTCATGCGGGAACTGTGTTTACAATACAAATTTGTTGTTGAAATTAAAATTAAGAATGTTCAATGACCATGTGCTGATTTGAAATGAATGCTATAGTATTTTTTTTGGTTTGCTATTATACTACAGATTTCCTCCAAGGGACTTAAACACACAGAGTGTTTGAGGTGTGCTTCGCCGATCTTCAGAATGATGAGGATCAGGCCTTCAGGAAGATTCGTTTGCGGGCTGAGGACATTCTAAGTAGATAGTTCTATAGTTGGCTGTGTATAAGCTTGATGTTTATTTTGATATTTTCTTAGTGTTGTTACCCATCTTTTCAATGTAGAGGCTTTCATCATTTAATGTTTTGTTGTTGTGAGTCTATCCCAAAATATCAAATATTTATAACATAATAAGGACATGGTTTTCTCTTGTATTAGATTGTTGAGGCTATGTGTATCTATATCTACTGAGTTATCTGTAAGCGTATGTAATACTATCTTTGGAATCAGTACCTTTTTTTTTGTTTAACAATCTGGTGAATTGGATTTCTTATGACACTACCAAAACCCACAAAAATCTACAAAAAAAAATAGTTGATCGAAGGAATTTGACTCGCAAAGTTTTCATTTTATTGGCAAATGTTGAATTCTGTTCATGAGCCAAATTGATTGGCTTTTTTGCCTCGAGAAATTAAGATTTTTAAGATAAATTTCATCTTCTTTTTTTTAATGCAAAGCTTTGAAAATTATTGTTTCTCTTTGTTATATATGTGAACTGTAGATGCACCAGAATAATTGTATTATCAAATTTATAATTGAATCATATGGAAATTTTCAAATTTAGTCTTATTTTTAAAACATTAACCTTATTGCTCAAATGGATAAGAATTTCATTATAATGTTATAAATAAGAATTTCTCCTTCTATATCCATATATATAAATTTAAAAGAACGAAAAATATATTTTTTTCCCCTTCAATTAGTCTACTCTCAAAATCAATGATACGTGAATTTCACTAAAATTAATTTTGTCACTCTTCAAAGAAACGCATTAAAAAAAATTTACTTCTTAAAGAAATATTTTTATGAATCTAACACAAGTTATATCTTTTACAAAATTAATATTGTCAATCTCCACCGCAACGCGTGGGCACTTAACTAGTATATACTAAAACACCAAACAGTAGTAATAACCCAATTCCATTTGATTCAAAGTATGGTACCGACTGGTACAAGTATACAATAGATTTCTCTGTCAATTTTCATTGAATATTGCACATTGCACCCAATTGATAGTAGCAAATCATTTTCCATAAAAACATATTAATAGCAGCAACAGTAATAAGACTAAATATAGTGATAGCAGCAAATTTTACAAATTAGACCTTGTAAACGTTAATAATTACACACATAACATTTTCCATACAAATAGGTTAAATATATAGTGATCCAAGTTTGATCATTCAGTTACTATACCAAAATCATGACATAAATTGTAATAAATTATGTCATATAAACAAAAGTCGGAATATCATAATCCGAATACCAACCTACTTGACAAAAGCACGCTTCTTAGATTCTTCCAGCGCTGCTTCAAACTCGGTAAAGCACGCTTCTGTGTGCTTTTCTTAGTGAACTCACAATAAATGTAACTCCATTCTTGGTCATTGTACCCACCATCACCATTTGGATCTTGCCTTCTACTTTGAACCTCGTCTAATAAATCCAAGAGCATGTTGGTCTCTCGATCAGACCAGTTTGCATCTCTCTCTCGACGAGCAATGTTTGCATCATTTCTGTTAGCTCGGCTCTTACTTTTCTTGCCTCTAATTGCACAAGTTTGTTCCACTACATGATCCATACTACATTTGCAACAAAAATAGGTGAAAAGAGAAATAGTGAATTCACAACTATGCAACAACTATATATAACCAATGAATTCAAGCAAGCTCAGAGTATTAAAGGTAATTTACACAAAGATATATATAACCAGTGAATTCCCTCTTACTTTTTATCTTCTTTTTTCTTATCCAACCACTAAAAAAAACCTGAATATAAAGGTAATTTACACAAAGATGGGATAAATTTATCCAAATAACATTCTAGAGACAAAAGGGCATTAATTCCAAAGATCATTCCTCTTCATTTAAAAAACAAGCTATTCTTGCAAATACCAAAACTATGGGTTCATTCAGTACGGAAATGCTTTTGCCAACAGCACTAAACTGTCTAGTTGGAATTCTTATCCTCTTCACATGGAAGATTTCCAATATAGATAGAATGGATGACACTCCATTGAAATTCGTGTTTCATCAAGTTTCATGCCATGATAAACACCCCTAAAAATCCTATCAGTGGGTGGGGGTGGGGGGATGCAATTGCAAACTCATTTATCTCAGTATAAAAATCCCACTTAGTTCTTGTTGGTCTTGTACCAGAACGAGAAGTTCTAAAATAGAGAAAATATTTCTATATTTATGTGTTGCATAAAAACCACTCACAGGAATGCGGCAAAAGAAGAAGGCATAGTATAGATCGAGCACAGTAAAGATAACAGTAAGCTCAGAGTATTAAAACCAAAAGGCAAGAAAGTAATTTCAATTTTAAAGTTGATAATCCACAATTTTCTCTTTACTTTTCTAAAAAAAAAAAGTTTGTTTTTCCTACATAGAACTCTCGAAGGAGCTCAGCCACATATAAACAGTAATCGAGAATCAGCTGGCCTTACCTGAAATTGCTCCAAATTTCGGTGAAGATGGATTGGCTACGAAGGAGCGGCTAGGGGTTTGTGTGCCTCTGCGTTCCCAACTTCGTCAACAAATCGGCCGTTCAAATCACTCGAGCAAGCACGGAGTAAAGAAGAGGTGAAGCCTAGGGCTGGATTGACAAAATTAGATGGATAATTTTGTAGCCAAAGAACAACGAGAAATAAAGGGAAATGAGAGACCAATTCAGAGAGGAGGAAGCGAAAGAGAAGTACCATGTGACAGCTTAAGAAGAGATTTTACGGGACTTGAGAAGAGAGAATCCAAGAAGGGTGTCTATGGAAAGAGCATTTCAGTGCGAATCTCATAGTGGTGTCGGATTAAAGTGCCAGCCATGAGATCAACGCTAAACTTCACCGGAGACCATGGTTTTTCTTCTTTCCCGCGTCTAGGGAATCGTTCCCTCAGGAGAGAAGAAAGACAATAGAAAAATGAATAAAAAGAGAAGGGTCCTTAAGGAGGTCAGCTTTTGAGGGTAATATTGTCCGAAAAATCTGTATTTTTGCTTCTAAGGAGGCTCAAAGGAAGCGACTTTCTTAAGGAGAGGGGAAGGCTTCCTTAGTTAAGGAAGTCATTAATCTCCACTAAGGCAGACTTGTTCGGTGGACTTAAGAGCATAAGGAGCTCTAAGGATGCTTAAGTTGTGCTACCGAACAGGTACATATTGTTTAGAGCTTGTCTTTTAAGCTTATATCTATTATGTGCCTCTATAATGTGTTTTTTTGTATTTGCACTACATGCGAGATTTCAAACTAAGTTTGTACCTTAATAGTTAAAACACTACATAATTAAGGCGCTACATTCTCTTTCGTTTTCAGTGTGGTAGGGTTATTAATCCATTATCGATAGGTCGAAATAGAGATGAAAAAAGCTCAAAGTTGCTAGCTCTGGCTGCAGAGGTGTTGACGAAGAAATATAAACCCCAGAAAACTGCCTCTTGTAGCTTGAATGCTAAAGAGTCTGAAGTTGTCCTAATTTTTATGGTTTTCTTTTTTTTTCGTTAGTTCCATTATTGTTAACAATTTTTGTAGTGCTGTGCTTTGGTATAAAAATAGTTTGGATTTGGTGTAAATTGTTTGTATTATTACTCGAGCTCTTTCGGGAGAGGTTTTACGGGGACTTGGGATAACTATAGCCCTTTCCCTCCCTCTCTCATCTATAAACATTAAACTGAAAATTGATTGTTATATTTCGTTGTCACTTTGTTCTTAATTTGTTGTTTAATTTTTATGTTCGTGTTGTGCTTTGGTTTAAGAATAGTTTGAATTTGGTGTAAACTGTTTGTATTATTACTTGAGCTTACAGTGACTTAGGACAACTATAGCCCTCTCCTCCCCTCAGTCCCTCGCTTTGTTACTACAGCTCCTGAAATTTTCCAGCTTAATTTTTGCTACTTTGAGTTTGTATTGATATTAATTTGTTCCCTTTACTTGCTTGGTGGTTCATTAATTATTAATTAATGAGCAAATAGCAGGTTAGATGGGATTTTTTTTTTTCACCCCGTTGGAACTGTTATGTTTGGTTTGTCTTCCTTTTGTCTTAAATTAATGAAAGTGATCAAAATAGACTTTCAATCTTCATGGCAATGTGTGGGACTTAACTAGTATATAAAGTAACGCGCCATCACGACAGGTTTGTAACGTTGTAGTGATCTTGATTTTGATTGAGATTGAGATTGGACTAAGACTGTTTCTGTTTTGTGTTTAAAGACCTCTTTCAAGTTTCTGCCTTCTCTAACTCGAGATACGCTTGTTAAGTTGTTAGGCTTGAAATTCAAATCTGAAACCTCAAACTTAGGCTTTTATAGCGACTTTGCCTATAAGAATGGTCGAGTATAAAAATATATATAATGTGTACATCTTGGGCTTCATTTAACTAAACATCTTTACACGGACCTATTGCATAGGCGCATGTCCTATGATTTAGTGTTATAAATCAATGACTCGTTTATAGAGTAGAATTAGAGTGTTCTTAAGTTCATCAAATTTTTTGTGAACTTAATTTTAAAATTTATTAGAATGACTTCAAACAACAAATTCAAACTTTTGAAACTCATTTACCTTACGAGTGATGCTTTTACCTGCAAAAATTTTAAAATTTTGAATTAATTTTGTATAAGAGTCAAGTGGTAAAAAAAGTTTAAAAATTAAATGCACTAAAATTAATTTATAAACTTTCTAATTTTTACCACTTGATTTTATACTAAATTCATTCGAAAGTTTAAAATTTTTACATGTAAACACATCATTCGTAAGGTAGATGGATTTCAACGGTTCGGATTCGTCATTTGAAGCCAATTAGATAGGTTTTAGAATTAAGTTGACAAATAGACTTAGTGAACTTAGGAACACTCTAGTTCTACTATAATGCCATGACCCTTATAGATGCCGTGCCATGCTAAGCCTAAGAGTGTTATAATTATCATACTTTTTATTGCATACAAGATGAATCTGATTGTAGTTATATGATGACAGTATATTGATTATAGCTGTACAATAGTGCTTTTTTTTTTATGACGCATGAGATAATCTTAAAACTATCGTATGCGAACAATAATTTTATCACAAACAGTATGAATTTGAATGCTAACTTACGCAGAGCGATTGTCTAACACATACCCGCACGTTAACCCGAAATCTTAATACGTGAAAAAGAATAAATATATAACTATTTTCAAATTCCAAAGCATTAGTTCACACTTATCTTGATTTAAAAAATACTGCTGAAAATCTCCCATGTACTTTATAATACTGTGCATAAATAATTCACACTACTTTTTTTCTGCATTGAAAATGTTTACTCTTGTACATATTTTAATGAGCCAAAAAAGAATGAACAATGTACGAATTTTACTGTGTACATAATTCGAATTTTATTTTTGTACATATTTCGGATGTATCAAATTTCATACGTGCAAATTCTTGATTTCTGTATATTTAATGTTTTGTTCACTATTTACTACTAAAAATTTAAGAAAAAAAAACTAGAGTTAACTAACAATAAGAATCCATGGGAAATGGACTTTCTACAACTTTCTGGCTTGACAGATGACTGAATTACTTTCCTTTATAACACTAGTATCCTATTTATTTTCTATTGTTGAGAATATATTTGTTTCTATTGCTACTGTTTTTTCTTCTACTTCTTTGCAATTGTCTTTTTCAAGACAATTGACTGGTGTTTATTTACAGGAATAACAGGATCTATTAATTAGGTTTAGACATTTTATTTTAGATAATTCTTTAGAAGATAGACTGTTATGGAAATGGTCTAATAAACATATCTTTATTGTCCATTCTTTCTACAAATAGTTAGAATAAGGTGGCATCTCTAATAAGGAACATAACACTATATGACAGTCTAAAATACCTTTGAGGATTAAGATATTTTGATGGTTACTTGGGAAAAATAAATTCTTACTAGAGTTAACTTAGCTAAGAGAAGCTGGCAAGGTTAAGTGGACTATCCTTTCTATGTGCAGCCTGAGAATACCAATCATTTGTTTATTAGATGTAGTTGTGTTCAACTCATTTGGGAATGGATTTCCAATTATAATGAATTCACTTTGACTTGTACATCCATTAAAGATTTATGGCTTATGGATGTTCTTATTCCTTTAAAGATAGGCTTTTAGTGGAATTACTTAGTGGAGCTATTCATTGGACAATTTGGTTGGAACAAAATCAAGTTTATTTTAGAGGAAGTACTCATGTCCCTGCCAAATATTTAGGTTCTCGCGTATTATTGCTTTAGCCACTTTTTGGTGTGTCTAAAGATAATGATTCTTATCTAAATTTGAGTCTTATTCTACCTTCTAACGTTAAGGATCTACCATACCAACTCCAAACCTTGTTAGTGGTAGCCACAATAGTGGAAGTTCTCGTGAACATGACAAAGGTAGAAGAGTACCGGAAGGACTTTAGGCTTTTGAGCATGGCAACCCCCAAAATCAAATGTCTGAAAGCACCTTGACTGAAGAGGACTCTTCATTGGGATCTACTTGATGATTAGTCTTTCAGTTGTTAAATTGTTACTTGTTTTATTACATATTGTGTTGACTGTTCTACAAGATGATGTTTACCTGCTTTGTTGGATTGATTATTTTTGTAACTAAATAGATGTAAAGCTGATTTTGCTCTTGGTACGTGTTTTATGTACCAAATTCAAGTCAGTACTTGTTTCTATATGAAATCGGTAAATATATTCCACTGCTTTTCAAAAAAAAAAAAGAATCCACTCCGCTACAACGACGGAGAAAAGACAATAAAACAATAACAAAAAATAATCTTAAATAAAATGACAAATTAACAGTTCTATACTTCTAGATCTCTATTTTTTCATATATATATAAATTGTTGGCACTAATTATAATAATGCCGCCCTTAAAAAATAGGACGTAGTTCCATAAGTACATGCACACCGATAAAACATATGCAAAAGACAATGACTACTTCATAGGTCATGTTTAAGCATCATGTTCGTGTACAAATGTTGGTATGAGCCTCTAACTCTGACAATTTGCCAGATCTGAGTTTAGGAAAAGAAAAGAAAAAAAAATTCAAGCAGAAATAGACTGACAACTAAGAAGTAGATACAAGACATCAATTTACATTTAATTTCTTGAAGAGATGCACATAACATACACATAACATACCACCACACATAGTCATAAGGCTCTTCAAAATACCTGGTCATGGCCTGACTCATGGGTTACAATCATATATCTTGCTGCCTGAAATAAAATGAAACAAAAACCAGTATATATGTTGAGTGCTACTTTAGTCCTTTTATCATTTTCTTGGGAAATATGTACTCTATTATTTTAATTTATTATAATTTTGCAAAACACATGAACCGATTTTTGAAGATAATTTTAGTTTGATTTAAACAGATGCTAAAGTTCATACTAATTCAAAGCTATTGGCAAAGTAAATAATTAGTCTATAGGGCAAAATATCATGGTACTGGACGGGCGAATTATAAAATCTTAATATTAGGGGCTGGAATTTAAAATGAACAATATGTTATAGGTGGGATTTGAACCCAAGTCTCCACGCCAATAAAATAGACCACTCAGCTACAAGTAAACATTTGATATTTTATGAGGGGGTTGAACTGCAAAAAAAAAGTTTTAAAAATATAAAATTCAACTAAATATCAATAATAAACATAACTAATATTTAGAAATCATAGAGGTGACTTAGCCACCCATGACTAAGCTTTAATTCCACCCCTGGTACCGTAGAAAAGGCTCATAAATGAAGAAGTACAATTAATGTAGCGTCGCAGTAGTCTACAGATAGAATGCCATCTCCATATGATTTTGCTTGGACAAAAATAAGTCAAGAAAGGTCTAAATTATCCCTGCTTCCAGTTCATTTTCATTTTACAGCATAAGAGGAGCAGGACATATATAGGGAGTAAATACAAATAAACAAAGGACCAAAGAAAATTTTCTTTTGACCAATTGCAACAGAACATCTACAAAAGGTACATTTGAATATAACCACTCACATATATGAATGATGTTTGACCTAAATATGCAAGTGCTCTGCCTGTGAAGGAAACTAAAAGCAAAGCATACTTGGCCTGAAATAATGGGTACACCTAAAATTTATATAATCAACTGCAGAAATTGATTTCCTAAACTGAAAAAAATAAAGCAATAAGTATACTTTACGATAGAATATTAATAAGAAAAACATGTCCTTGAGTTGCGACCATATCCAGAAAGAAAACATACAATTTTTCTGTCAAAAATAATTTGATGACTCCTAAAAAAGAAGCAATTCAACGAAGAAATTCTTAGTACCCAGACATATCACTGAACTCTAGTATTCATTGCATGTAATGAAAAGGAAGTAATCAGAAGATGAAACAGAAGCAAATTTATATCTTGAGATGAAGAAGATAGAGTTTTCATTTTGTGTCTCTATCAACTCCATAAAACAGACAGGTAATCTAATCGAATAAATTCACATAATCATTTGTAAATATAAAAATGATATATCTCTATTATTATAGAGAAATTATTAGTGGAGATAAATGAATAAACAAAGAAAAATAATGCAGGCACGACAATTTATGCAATTAACTATGTCAGAATAATAAAAAATTCAGCATCAGCATACGTGTCTTTGCAGTTTATAAAGCACGTTAAGCATACAAATATGGCATATTTATTTAGCAATGTACTTGGTAGAAATTATCATATCATAAACCAAAAGTCACACTTTAATGAATTGATAAGTTTCGTTTTTCTTGTTAGACAAATCTAGCAACCTTGTAATGTACTTGATCAGAACTAATTGCCTTAAGAAGCAAAAAAAATCATAGTTTATTGAGTTAATTAATTACAAGATATCTTATTGGATGAATCTAAATCGCGCAATATTAAATGAATGAAGAGGATTATAGAAAACTTACCAAAAATTTAATAATTCTGTTCCAGTCTGGCCTGGGGCTGGGTACGGCATTAAATAATGATCTTGTTTTGTCTAATTGTTCCTGTTTTAGAAAAGAAGCGAATAATGTGTGAAATGTGTGAGATAATTCTATTTTAAAAAAAAATGGAGATTAAACAAGGATAAATGAATAAGCAAAAGTCTTGCAAAATTTGATTGTCTCAAAAACAGAACATGTCCTAAACTCTTTCTGACCCGCTTGAGGGGACTTTTGGTTGAAAAATTGCTTATGACCGCTCCAAGGGAACAGAGCAAAAGAGTTCGTCATTTTTTTTAATCTGAGAGCTTCTCAGAATGCTTGATTGAAGAATAAACAGTAAATTATAAAGAATGAAACATAGATTCGCCAATGGAAAATCAGTTGGTAGGATGTCCGTACCATATTAAACATATTTGCAAACAATCACAAGACAGGGCAAATTGGGATAATTAAGTGAAAGGGAAATGTTTCTTGGGACATTGTGATGAATTGGAGAAGCAATTTTACAATTGGAGTAATGTCTTGAAATTAGGTAACACAGTAAAACACATCAAGTGACATAGCGCAAAGCACAAATATTACGATGGAAACCAAACTTTCAATCCCTAAAGAAAATTAAATTAAGAAGGGAAATGTAAATAATTGAGACAAGCTGCGTACCGTAATAATAAGAGAGCAAATACCAGTTTCACTTGCAACTCAGGCAGGAAAAATATAGACAACAATCAACCGAGATCTAAGAGGCGAAGTGAAGTGCTAGCAAATTTACATCTTGAGAAAAAAGAAAGCGAGAGAAAGCAACAGAAGGAGAAGTTTCTGGAACCCACGTAGGAAGGGACGAGTGGAAACAAAAAGCGAGAAAGGAGAGGAGAAGCATCTAGAACCCATGGATAGACGAATTCGTATTCTCTGAGATATCTCATATTTTGCGTGACTTTCTGGAAAACTACAACCATTCAAATACGTTATGCACGAATCTCAAAGCAAAATAATACTGGTCCCCTGTGCTATCGGAAAAGTATCCTCCAGGTCAGGTACCGTAAAAAGATTCTCCTCACTTTACGGTTTGAGGTTTGAGATTAACTTTCAGATGCTTTGCAATTCGGACAAGCGACAGTATTATTGACTTTGAGATTCGTGCCAAATTAAAAATGACGGTCCAGATCCACTAATTGTAAAAGATTCTCTATTACAGTACCGGAGAGGATCTGAATTTTGTGCTATCCCTGAATATTCAGACACCGGACACGTCAGTCACGCAAAATATGAGTTATCTCAGAGGATACGCACTCTGGATAGACGGCCAGTGGAGTTATAGTCTGATCGAACGGGGAATGAAGTACAGTTTGTTTCGGGAACATTACGGTCAAGTTACGGAAGGACAGATTGCGAGTCAAATGAGCCTGGACGGCTGAAATTGAAATCTTGGCATTGTTCATTTACGCATATTAATATCAGCATCTCATCACCAGTTGTCCATCTCTATCATCACCAGTTGTCCACCTCTCCAAGTCTTCAACCAGCAAGGCAGCAATACAGAAGAGAATTGCAACGAAATGGATGGGAGAAAATGAAAATAGAAGTTTCTGCACTGTTCTAGTAAAGTAGAAGGTCGGACAAAAGCTTGGCAAATTCGTTTTGAATATATCCAAAATTTTAAAGGGGTTATACGAAAAATGACATTGAACGGGCAAGAGGCGGAGAACCACAGTCGTCTCTCGGACTGCCCTAGGTTCAGCCATATAAACAACTGTATGAACCGGATCTATGTTTTAAACTATCTCGATTCACTCTCTGAAACTCTGAATCGCGGATCCTACCATCTCTTGATGTATTCGCGGGTCCCACAATTCAGTCAAATGGTCTAGTTGCTACAATTCCGTTTAAACTCTCTTGCTCGCTCTCTTAGCTCTCTACCCCTCTCACAGGTCCAAACCCTCATTCCAATCTCACAAAAATTAAAGAAAACAAGAATAAGAAAAGAAACAAGGAACACGAAAATCTCAGACTCTCGCCGGACTTCGTTAAAACCCTAAACCTAATTCTAGCTACTCGCCAGCACCGACTTTCTCTGTCTCTTTCTTCCTCCGCTAACCCTAACGTTTCCAAATCTATACCAATGGTCATTGGTACTACCTCCTCCGCCGCCGCCTCTCCCTCGTCGCACCGACTAGTCGGCGTGGACCGTTTCTACAGCCCTCCAGCAGTGCGGAGGCAAAAAGAGTTGCTGCAAAAGCAGTTCCAGAAACTGGAGCTACAACAAGAGCCGCAGAGAGAAACGCCAGAGCAGGTTCAGCCAGAGAGATGCCCTGTAGATGGATCTGGAGAGAATTGTGCGAATCCAGCGCCTGATTCATCTGCTTCCAATCTTGATCGTTTTATTCATTACACAACACCTTCAGTTCCAGCCCGGTTCTGGCCCAAGGTTAGTCCTTTCGAATAAATTTAGTGGTTGGTTGATAAACCTCGATTTCAAGTACAGAGATTTCTTGTGTTTTATCCCCCTTCTTTTAAAAGCTGATGAATTGATCCTGCTTTAAATTTGTACTTTGGTTGGTAATTAGATACTTTTATCCTCAATTGTAACACTTTATATATCCATTTAGGGTTAATCTTGAAAACCTTTGTGACACATAAACATAAAAAGGAGAGTTTTTCCCTGTTCCAGTTGAATATAAAATGTTTTTTAGCATTATTTATGAATATTGGAAGCTTCTGTATTTAGAGACATATAAGCATACTTAATCATCCAATGTTCCAGGTTTGTTTTGGGATTGATTGCGATTATTGTACCAAATGAATATTAATCTTATGGATATCGAAACTAATGCTTCAATTTGAAGCATAGAAAAATTGTGTCGTTGGACTAATTACCATGACCTTCTAACTCCATATTAATCAGTCGGGTGTAATTGTGTGATCTTATGCCAGACAAACATCAAGGGATGGAAGAATGGGGAATGTGCAGTGGGTTCATGCATGTACTACTGCCTGGAAGACTTGTGGGAATCATTCGACGAATGGAGTGCTTATGGTTGTGGGGTACCTGTAGTATTAAATGGGAGTGACAATGTAGATCAGTACTACGTGCCCTACCTATCTGCCATCCAGCTCTATGCCAACTCATCTAAACGCACCTCCAGAACAAGGTGTGAATATTTCTCATGCTATTAGAAGTTGTTTCTTTATCTAAAACAGGGCGAAAGTTACCATCTGACTTGTTATGGAACTGGTATGGCAACTGGGGCTAGCATAAATCCATTAGTTGCTTTAAATCACATTATGAGCAAACCAGAATAATAATGAAATGATTTTCTTAGCAATTCACCGTTAGTAGATTGCAGCTTAGAGGTACCACCAATGAAACTGACCAGTTCATTATTTAGATTCAAGATTTCAATCCATGATGAATAATCAACACTTCATAACTACCAATGAATTGAAATTTTTCCATGGCATTCTAATGTATATACCAAAGAACACGTATTTCCTTATAGTGGGATTTGCCTCTGTACCAGTGTTAACCAGCTGACACATCAGTTTAGTAGTGTCTGCTAACTAGTTTGGTGAAATATTAAAGTAGAATAATTTAGTCTTGTATATCTGGGAACTCAAATTGTTTTTAATTAAAAGGAGGAATGGAGAGGAGAGTAGCAGCAGCGAAGGCAGTAGTAGTGATGGCAGCATCGGCAGCAATGGGGAGGCTGAGAGAACAAGACAAAGAGGCATCTTTTGTACCAATCGACAATTCAATGAAAATGGTGGTTTTACAAGTGAAAATGGTAACTCTTGCACAGCACCAGCTAGTGTACCAGTTTTTGAGTATTTTGAGCGAGAGCCGCCATATTGCAGAGAACCATTGACTGACAAGGCAAGTCTGTTGTTGTTATCTTCGATTTCTCAGTTTTAAGTGGGATAGCATTTGCATTATAATTATTTACTGAGTTAAAAATTGGAACTTTTGGGTGCAATTTTACAGATATCTGTTCTTGCAAAACAATTTCCTGATCTGAAGACATACAGAAGTTGCGATCTGCTCCCTTCTAGTTGGTTCTGTGTTGCATGGTACATCATATTCTTTTTCCTTTTCTTTTAAAAAATATATAAAGATTCTTCGGTGTTGGATTCTGACATTTATATTTGTGCCTTGATTTCCCTTAATTTCTCTTTTTTCTACTGTAGGTATCCGATATATCGAATTCCCACAGGGCCAACATTGAAGGATGTTGATGCATGTTTCCTTACATACCATTTGCTCGCTACACCTTCAAGTACATCTCTTAACATTTTGAGGTTTTATAAATAAATCAACTAGTGACTAGGAGTTAATTAATGTGCACCCCTTCAAATTATCAAATTATTATGTGTACTGGCGCAAAAAATAATTATTATTGAACCTTTAAAATTATAATAGTTATCATCATTCGACTTCTATATTTAACTATGCTTTTTTTGCTGTATAATGGAGATATAAACTATACTTTTTTTCCCGCGCGCATGAAATTTTGTTTCATCATATTTACATGTGCTTGTTTTGCTCCTTTATTTTTCTTATCAGATTTGAGCAATACAAATGGTCCTGTGAAGTCATTATCCTTACCCATCTTTGGCTTGGCTTCGTATAAACTGAAATCCGATATTTGGATGAAGGATGAACCTTGTGGAACTGAGCATTTGGATTCGCTCCTTCAAGCAGCTGAGAGCTGGCTAAGGGTGGTGCATGTAGACCATCCTGATTTTATGTTCTTTTTCAATCACTATAACACCCACTGGAGATGAGCTAAAAACTATTGTAAATAATAAAGTCGGGGGATTTAGCAGGCGTATTTTGTGGCTGGCTTCCCTTTGTTTGGTAACTTCTCTTTTGTTGTACCATTTTATGCGATTTTGTCTTGGTGCTTTTCTAATGATTTCTAGGTGGTATTTTCTCATTAGATGTTAATGTGATTTTTGATAGATGAATGTTATTGGACTAATATGAGCTTGGTGAATAGAAATCTTATATAGAGGTTAAAGACATGAAACCTTTAATTGGTAATGCCTATGTGACTTGTGCGAATACAATTGTAATTAGTTTAAATGGTGCAGTGTTACAAAAGAGGCACTCCTTTTCTGTTGTGCTATTTTTGGAGATGTTAGTTTAACGCCTATTGTGACTTGTGCAAAATCAATTGTAATTAGTTTAATAAATGGTAGGGCATCTTTTCTGTTGTGCTATTTTTGGAGTTTTTATGTTGCAGCTATTTGTTCTGGAGACTAAAAATAACAAAGGTGAAATTGTTCTTGTCATTACCAGACTGACATGAAAATTTCAGAATGTGTTGTCAATGCCAAAGTATTGATATCATTCTGAATGTGTTGTATTACCAGACTGACATGAAAATTTCAGAATGTACGGTCTAATTCTACCGATTTATTTATTAATTAAAATAAAAATAAATTAATTAAAAGAAATAGGATTAAGTCTAAAAATCTCGTTTGGTAGGATGATAATACAGGCGTTTTTAAAAAATTTCAGCTAAGTATATCTCTGTCCTTAATTTACTGCCAAGTATATGTGATGGTGCTTTAATTTTAGCAGAGATCTAGTTATGCGGCATCGAAATAAAAAAAAAATGTACAATTTACTGCTAGACTGACGGGGGTGGAAATTTTTTTGAGAGAGGTAGCTGAAAATTAAAATTTATAATTGTGGCGAATGGAATTTAAATTCAAGATTTGTCAATCATAAAATAAAACTTTAACCACTAGACTACAACTACATATATCATTTATTGAGGATGGCTAGAGTATATAAAAAGTTAAAAAAAAATTAAATTCAATTAAATTTCTATATATATAACTAAAATTTTAAAATCATAGGAGTAGTTTAGCCATCTTTAGCTAAGCCTTATATTCGCCTCCTTATATTTGCCTCTGTAGATGAAAGTGTTCGATCTGCACTGTAACCTGATTAAAGTACATAAATAGTTTATCATACAATATATCCATATACATGGACAATTTTTAGTCGTTACTATAATTGAGATGTAATTATGCTGGCTTATAAGCCAAATATATAGCACAGCTCGACTTTGGGGTCTTTGGCAAAATATGCAACACACACTTTATGGCATATTGTGTACATTCTCAGAGTTTAGGATCCTAGCTAATTTCCTTTGCGAAGTTGTCTCGACCTTACAAAGTAGCTTAAGTTTAAAGGGGCCCTGTGTATATATGATATCAAAGCATCGAAGATTTTCAAAAATAACTTGTGAACTTGAAAAGTAAGAAGAGGGCACCAAAAATAATAAAATTTTATAATATTATATACTTAAATCAATAAATTTAGAGGAGACAATTAATGTATGTGAAGATATTTTATTTAGCTTATATTCAATGCGGCATTAAAAAAAAAGAAATTACTATTTCCGACTCTCAAAACATAGGAGGCCACTGCTGAATTATGTATAACAAATTAATAGTTCATCCTAAATTGTCTCCGTACAGACCATATATATAGCCATGACTATAAATTGAGATTTTGGCTTACAAACTAATAATATGCTGAGCTTCTATTTCTTTGCAAATTAGCGTGATTGTTGACCTAATAATTCATAACAAAAAAATTCATAGCTAGCATCAAACCTAGAGTTTCTTGGGCTCCATGGCAAATTATGCAACACACTCACCGTATCTGCTTACTGCATGCAACCACAATGGCAAAAAGAACAGTGGTTTACCATGTATAGCATCCCCGATAAATTTCAGTTCGAACTAGAAGAACCATTTCTCATGAAAAACTTTTCATTGGTTCACAATACGGTTGGCTGATTGTACTTGACCAACATTGCGAGCCTTTCCTCTTCAACCCATTGACAGGAGAGTCAATACCGCTTCCTTCTATCACCACTTTGTTGACCGTGCGCCCCTGCCACTCGATCACTGGTGATATAGTCTCGTACTTTGCCATTATATATAGCTTCATAGAAGATTCGTCTCCTTTCTCTATTATACACATGAGGATTATCTCAGAGAAATCACCTTCAAGAAAGTAGTTATCTCTTCTAATCCTTCAGTAGTTTCTAGCAACTTTGTGGCAGCAGCACTTGTCGGACTTGTATCGGATCTTGTAGTTGTTGGACTAGACAAAAGTACATGGAATCTCTTGCGAGAAGAAGAATTGTATATGGACATTATGTTCCGTTGAAACGGCAAGCTTCTTTACTTGAATAATTTTGGAGCATTACACGAGGTTGATTTTAAAGATGATGAATTTGTAATCACCGAGATGTCAGCCCCATTTCTTTGGGAGAAGAACTATAAGTTCAACCTGTACCTTGCAGAAGATTGTGCCGGTAGAATTCTTATAATACTTAATTAGGAGATATGATTATATTACTGCCCTAAAAACTTCTGATGTAAATGTATTCAGATTCATCAGTGGCAACGAAGGAGAAAGACAATGGGAAGACGTGAAGAACTTGGATGGGCAAGCTATTTTTGTGGGTTAGTATGCCTCAGTTTGGCTTGCAAAACTGGATATACATGGAGAATTAAGGGCAGATACAATCTATTTCACTGATGAATGATGGGATCATATTATAAGCGATGACTTAAGGAGTCGACCCCGTGATATTTGTGCTTACAACTTGATGACTAACTCTATCAAGCCGTGCTGCCCTTTTGAGCATCAGCAATGCACATGGCCTTTGCCAGTCTGGATTTTCTTTTATCAAACCCAAATTAATATTTAATTGGTACGAGTTACGAGTTACATGTAAGGTCATACCTTTTTTTTAATGGAAAGTTCTATAACGCTAATTAAACATGAATTAATTGCCTTCGTATATGTGAAGACTATTATTCATTATTTTATTGATATATAATATGATATAATATGTTGTGTAGTATATATGTTCATTCGTGGTACTTTATTTAATCCCCGTCCAAAATTTCTTTGGAATTGGATGTCCTACGAGTTGTCAGTTGAACAGAGCTAAAGGCTAATTAAGAAGGATATATACTTATATACTACAGGAAAAATAGAATACTAGTAAAGATTCTTGTGTAACGATGTTCTTTTTTGTTGTCACAGAAATCTTGTAGATTTCTATGCTCTGGTTTTAAGCTAGTCCTAAAGTTTACTGTAACTAAAATATTGCTAGCTAGAATAATTAGCTAACCCGAAGTTAATTATGACTTATTATTAGCCCACAATTATACTCTTCCTTGGAAGTCCAAAAGGCAGCGAGCTGCAGTTCCCTAATAAATCATGAGCCTTGGCGCCAATCATCAGTAATCAAATGATATGGAATCGAGCGATCAATTAAAGCCCAAATTTGTCACTTGATGTTGGGCCTCCAAACTAACAGTGGCAGAACTCGCAGTTGCAGAATTTTTTTTTTTTCCGGCGATGAATATTGCAATTGTAAGCTCACGAGTAACCTTTTTGTTTATTTATTTATTAAAGGCTCTGTTACACTCCAATATTTTTGAGATGTTATTTTTCAAAATTGAACCTGACTCGTACCAGTTCAATAAATCCGGGGTTCATATTGTAACCTTGAAATAAACAGATTAATGTCCAAGAAATGAATTTTCAAATATAGCAGGAATTCTCGGTGAACTTAGATCCATAATCGAGGAATCGAACTGCTGTCGAGTTAACTGAAAAAGAGTGAGAGGGGAAAGAGTGGAAGAGATACACCGAATTATTCAGATCGAATATCAAGCTTATGAACATTTTGATCAAGATTTTCAGGTAATTCTAAATTTTGATAATTTGGTGAATTTAATTTTTGGTGATTTGTTAGATAATTTGATTTCAGTTATTGGAGAATTTAGAAAATTGGACAATTTGAATGAAACGGTGTTTTTAGTTGAAATGTTATGAGTCATTATAAATTTAAAATCCAAATAAATAAAAATCATGAAATTCCAATCTGTACAACTACTCAGCTTTTTATCGCACAGTACACAGTGTTCATTAAGCGATTGTTTTTATATTTTTGACAAGTTTCTGTAGTTTTGTGATGTTAGTTGTGTTGTGAATTTCAACTTTTGTGATTTCGTAATTTTAACTTTGGTGATTTGGTGATCGAATATTTTGATAGTTTGCTGTTTTGGACGTTTAGAAAGAGTGTGATTTGGTTGATATTATTCAACCATATTTGATATTGAGATGTTTGATGACTCCACAAAATTTGTGTTTTGACAATGTGGATGATGACTGCTATATTGGATATCAGATGAATTGAATGATAAGGATTAAAAAAGAATTAATAAAAGAACTCTTTAGTGATTGAATATTTGGGCTCTTCAAAATTCTTATACTTTGGAGATCGCCTAAAAAAAAATCTGTTAAGGCTCATTTTTATGTTGATTGAGAATTTAAGATTAAGATGAACAATAAAGATAATGTTATGATATTGTTATATACACTGTCTAGTCGTTATACAGTACTGAAATTTGTACCGGTAAAACTAGCATTGCAGTCATCTAGCGGCCAATGGCAACAATATACATGGCCGGAGTGTTCATCGGTTCGGTTCGGTTGAAACCGAACCGAACTAGGCAAACCAAAGTTATAATTCGGTTTCAAAAATAAAACCGAACCGAACCGATTTAGCATTGCAACCGAACCGAACCGAACCAAAATTTTATTTCGGTTTGTTTGGTTTGTTCGGTTCAAACCGAAATATATTAATTTTTTTATTTAAAGCAATTGATTTATAATAAACCGAAGTATATTAAGAAATAAACCGAGGTATTAAGAAATAAATCGGGATATTAAGAAATAAACCGGGATATTAAGAAATAAACCGAAGTATATAAAGCAATTGATTAAGAAATAAACCGGGGTATTAAGAAATAAACCGGGGCGGTCCGGACCAAATTCATAATATATAAAATTTCGGTCGGTTCGGTTATTTCGGTTTTCAAATTTTTCAAACCGAACCGAACCGAAATTATAATTCGGTTTCAAAAAGCAAACCGAACCGAACCATTAAACCGAAAAACTCGAACCGTTTAGTCCAAACTAATTTGGTTCGGTTCAAAACCGACTAAACCGGACCCAATGAACACCCTTAGCCGGAGACGATGTATGTAACATTAATGTAAAGCAGTGGTCAATACATAGAAGAGGAAAGAAACTCTTAATTATGTACTGTATTCATTTAAGGGCCTCTGGCGGGTCCGATGGGCTAGAAATGGACGCAACTTCTTGGGCCATTTATTTGGACAAGGATCTTAATTTCTTAGTACCTGGTAATAGTCTTCCAAAAAAAATCTCTCATAAATTCTCAAATTCTAAGTAACTTTGATCGGGATAATCTTGTAGAAGATCGCCAACGAATTTACAGCAGGTGCATGCAAGTGGTGATATATATGTGTACAAGTGTTGATATATAACATATCAAATATTTATACTTAATATATCAAGTATTTTTAAAGATGAGACATATCAACTCTTTATAAATATTATATAATTGGCGTTAGTTGGATTTTAATTTGAGTTGGAATATTTCATAATTAATGCTCTTTATAAAAAGTATGACTAGTTAGGGCAAATATTAACAAATTCAGTTATTTTAAACTTTTCACAATGCCCAAAGAAATATCAAGTACATATACATATTATATAAAGTATTTATATATAATTTATCAAGCATTTATATCTAACATATAAAATATTTATATCTATATACTATTAAGTCTTATACTTAAGCTTGAAAGTCTAAATGCTTGAGCTTTCAAGTATTTATATCTAGCATATTAAAGTCTTTATACATTGTATATCAAGAAAAATAAACATTGAAACAAATAGAACTTGAAAGTACTTCAATATGGATCTTGTTTGTAAGAGAAAAACGAGTACAGATCATCGGAAATATGAACGAAATTGAATGGAGAAAAAAAAAATCTCTTATGATGAAAACATGTAAAAGGTGAATGATGAAAGAGACAATAATAACTTTTTTTTGTGCTGTAAGTGTTGATATCTATTCGTGCAAGTGTTGATACATATTAATAAAATCTGAGAGGGATGAAGTATGATGAATTGAAAGAATTTTGTATTATGAATTCTGATTTTACAAGCTCTCTATACATGTATTCTTATAGCCTATTCTATTCTATTAGCCGTTGGCTGGTTTCCTATAAGAGATTGCTTGATCTCTTGCCTAATTACACCCTAATTACAGACTAGGTACCAATTATAGCTATACAGCTGTATTTTGCATGCTAGTCTAATTGTTGCCTATTTACAACCTATGATGAATCTTTTCTGAGGTTATACTATTTCTCAACACTCCCCCTCAAGTGGGGTTCGAATAAATTGATTGAACCCAACTTGTTGAGTATATTCAGATGACTAGTCTTGTCGAGTGCCTTTGTGAAAATATCTGCCAGTTGCTCTTTGCTTCTGACAAACGGAGTTTCTATTTCTCCAGACTGCACTTTTTCTCTAACAAAGTGACAGTCCACCTCTATATGTTTTGTCCTTTCATGGAAGACCGGATTGGATGCAATATGTCGTGCGGCTTGATTATCACAGTACATTTGCATGGTTCTTGTGTGCTTTATCTTCATGTCACCGAGTAATTGTTTAATCCAGATCAGCTCACTCGCTGTGGATGCCATGGCTCGATATTCTGCTTCTGCACTTGAACGAGCGACAACATTCTGCTTCTTGCTCTTCCAAGTTACCAAGTTGCCACCTACAAAGGTACAAAAGCCAGTGGTTGATTTTCTGTCACAGCTACCGGCCCAATCTGCATCAGAAAAACCAACCACATCATTAGAACCATTTTTCCTCATCCAAATTCCTTGACCTGGAGTGCATTTGAGGTATCTAAGTATCCTATCAATTGCACTCAAGTGACTGGTACGCGGAGCATGCATAAATTGGCTTACCATACTAACTGCAAATGCAATATCAGGTCTGGTAACTGTAAGATAAATTAGTTTTCCCACCAGCCTTTGATACTGTCCTATGTCAGATAGTAATTCACCTTCTTCTAACCCCAGTTTAACATTTGTTTCCATTGGGATACTAGCTGGCTTAGCTCCTAGTTTACCAGTTTCTTTTAACAGGTCAAGTACATATTTTATTTGAGATAAAAATAAGCCTTTGCTAGAGTAAGCTATTTCTATTCCAAAAAAATATGAGAGTTTTCCAAGGTCCTTAATATCAAATTCATTTTGCATGTATTGTTTGACATTTTTAATTTCTTCATTATTATTTTCTGTAATGATAATGTCATCTACATAAACAAGAATAATGGTGGTAGAATTATGTCTATGTTTAATAAACATAGAAGAATCAGCTGTGCTTTTAATAAAATTATTTTTTAACAAAGAAGAGCTTAGTTTGGCATACCATGCTCTTGGAGATTGTTTCAGACCATAAATTGACTTCTTTAGCTTACATACGTGTGATGAGTCCAATGCAGTATTATGTCCTGGAGGGAGAGTCATGTAGACTTCTTCTTCCAGTACTCCTTGAAGGAATGCATTTTTCACATCCATTTGGAACAAATTCCATCCTAAGTTGGTGGCTACTGACAACAAAATCCTAACCGTGCTCATTTTAGCTACTGGTGCAAAGGTTTCTTGGTAGTCAATACCATAGGTCTGGGTGAATCCTTTGGCCACTAATCTAGCTTTATACCTTTCAACTGTTCCATCACTATTGTACTTAATCTTGTATACTCATTTACACTCTACGGGTTTTTTTCCTTTTGGTAAGCAGACAATATCCCATGTATCTTTTTTTCTAAAGCTTGAAGTTCTTCTTTCATAGCTTTATGCCAAACGGGATTTTGTTTTGCTTCATCAAAAGTAGTTGGTTCGGTTTGATTGGTTATTGTTATAATCCGTAAAACTAAATTAATTAATTAGACTAATAATTAAGATTTGCGACTAATTAAAACCTAAATTAATTAGTTAGAGTAAATAGAAAAGTTACCTATTTATTTAGATAGATTGTTACAGAAATTTAATGTTTAATTTTTGTTTATTAAATTAGGTATTTTAACTTGAAGATTAAGATTTATTAAATTTGAAAATCTAATAAGAGAATGAATTGATAATTAACGAAATAAACTAAGATACGAAATTCCAATTGGAAATTTTGCGAACTTATATTTTATTCTTGCGAATAAGTAACTCCGAATTTAATACGAATTAAATACTAAATGCAATGTTTGATTAGTAACGAATTAATTATTCGAGATCATTGAATTTAACCTCTATTTGATTTCAATTATCTTAACCGTCCAAATTTTAACTTTGCACGAATCTTAAAGCTGGGCCTTTTATTTACCCCATCCCCTTCATTTTCTCTTCTCCTTGGCCTCTCTGTTTTTGGCCCCCGCACCCTTCCCTAAACCTAGAGGCCTCCCTCTTTTCGCTCTCTCGCTGCTGCCTCTCTTTGTGTCTCTGTGGTGCCGACCCCACCCTCTCCCTCTCCTCTTTTCTGGAGAAGGAAGCGAGAGAACTCGCCTTTGTCCTTTTGGTTGCGAAAGTCGCCGTTTGAACTACTCCTGTCGCGTCTCCCTCGTGCGCGACGGCTATAGTCGTACGACGGTCAGAAATCTCTGACGCCTTGACCGTTTCCTCTGTGGTGAGGCCCTCTATGGGGTTATATATCTTTCTCTCTCTCTTGGATTTGGGTTGTTGCTCTTTTATTTCGCTCATGTGTTGAGAATCAAAGCTCTCTCCCTCTTTCTGTTTGTCCTCTGACTCGTTTCGGTTATCAAAACCCTTGGGTTTTCATTGTACTCGGGTTGCGATTTTTCCTCTGTGGTGCTTTGCTGTTGGTGAATCCGGTGCTGTTGTGCAAATTTTCTGGAGCCGGGTGTGCTTGCTGATTTCTCTTTGACGGCCGTGAGGCGAGCCGAGTCACGGAACCGGCCAAAATCCCTTTTTGCCTTTTTCTTGCCCGGGTACTGCCTCCTCTCTATTTCGGGTAAATATTCGAGTACCATTTTGGATTAATTAGGATGCTTGATGATGCCTTGTTGAATTGTGCGATGGATCGTTGAATTGAATTTTTGGTGCTGAATGTCGAGATGTTGATTTTCTTGATTCGGACAATGACGAGTTGCGATTTCCTTTTTGACTTGTGTCTTCTGCTGGCTTTCGGTTCTCTCTTGTTTCTGGGAGCTCTTTGCCCTTTTTGACCAGTATCGGTACAGTGAGACATTGTAGAGGTGCTGTTTTGCCTCTTTTAATTTATCCTGTGTAGTATACTTGCTGCGATGATTATCGAGAGGTGCTGTACCAGTTGGTACAGCCCAGTGTTGCCACTGGTACCGAATCTCAAAACTGACTTTGAAATGACAGGGACCTTATCGTGATATTTGTAAATTGTTTGAGGGTTATTATATAAAAATTAGGCCCTGGTGTAAATTAAAAAGAGTAAGGGACTAAATTGCAACTTGGTGATTTTTGAAAGGTTAGGCTTCGGCCTAATTTTCTGTTGGGACATGACTTGGTAATTTAATTAGAATTTTAATTAATTAATAAATGAAGTAAGGATTTTTAAAATATTAGTTAAGTAATTAGATGTTTAAATCAAGTAAATATAGTTTTTATTAAAGAAATTAATTTGTAAATAAAATATGTTGTTAATTAATAAAGGACAATTAATTAACAACATATTATTATTTTTGAATCATTACGATTACGAATTTTTGCTAAATAGAATAATTAGATAATCACGTATTATTTGATATTTAAATTAATCGACTTGTACAAATTAGTAAAAATAATTCGTACGATTTTAGAAACTTTATAATAATTAAGTACTTAATATTTATTAATTACGTACTTAGGATTTAAATTAATTGTAGTTAAATTAAATAGGAAATGCACTTTTTATTTTACGTAGTTAATTTAGGATTTAATAATAGCTATTTAAATTACGTAATTTGTACCTTACGTATTTTATCGTAAAAATATGCAATAACTTAAGTTAAAAGTCACGACTTATTAGTTCAACAGTTTATCTTCGAATTAAAATATAATAAATATTTAAATTACGATAGATTAAATTAAACCAACTTGACCTAATTTTACGCTCAATCGGAATCGAATAAAATCGATCGAACCAATTGAGCATAACTTAAATAGTAGAGGAGTAGATTAAATTCGAACCATAGTTAATTAATTAATTAAATACGAACACTTAGTGAAATTCATCAAACGGGGTAATAAGGGTTACGAATAGTTAGTTTAGACTCTAATTAAGTTACGACTAAATTACAGGTCATTCGACCTACGTAGATTCCGATCTGTGGATCGATCCCGCTGACGCTTGTACAGGAGCAGACGAGGATTACGTGGATCCCGGAGGCTATTAGCGCGTTCTACCCCTACAGCCATCAGGTGTGGGATATCTGCATTATCCTTTCGTGGCGTACTCTTACCAGTCGACCACTTGACCTGACATTCGCACCTTTAATTTTGTAGTTGCATTAGAGCATGTTTAATCCTTTCTGAACTGTAATTTAGGATTTGCATAATCCCTTCTAAATGGAAAATTTACTGCTTTCTTAGGAGTAAAGTAATTTAATTAATATTATATTAGATTAGGATATTAGTTGTCCTCTTCTCGTAGAGGACAACATAGTATTTTAGTTAAGCATGTGCATTGGGGAGAGTGAGTAGAAGACCGAGTGACTGCGTTCCGGCTGGTTGGTATAAAACCGGTCGGCCCGTTAGCCATTGAGTCGAGGGACCACTTGGTTTCTCGGGTGGTCTTTTAGGAATACTATATTATTATATGCATTAAGTTGGTAGTATATGCTTTTTCATTCATTTTATCATTTACGTGTGGACCGATCTCGAGCCCAGAGGCACAAAGATGATTCGAGCTATGTCTCCCCTACATTACGAGCTATCAGTCTAGTACGGCTTCATAGCCCCAGGTCGCGTGTTGGGACCGTACGCCTCTGGAGGTCTCATACCCGGCGAGGATGACACGCTCCGGAGGGTCTCATGCCCAGCGCGCCAGTGTGCTGTCCTGGGGGTGGCATGGTGATGAAGGCTGGGGTGACACGTCACTAGAGGTCGCATACTCGTCCTGGATGTCACGCTCTAGTGAGTCTCATGCCCGGCGAGGATGACACGTCACTAGGGGTCGCATACTCGGCGAGGATGACACGCTCTAGTGGGTCTCATGCCCAGACCTGTTGTAAAAGGGTCTCACACCTTTGAGGGTGACACGCCTATCTGATTCTTGTCTATGGCCAGACGATGGAGCTCTCCCTACTCATAAGGAAACGAATTAACTTATTCTTACGTCATGCGTGTATGATTTATCTTATTTTATATGTTTGGATGAAGAATTGTTTTAAGGTAAAGGAAAATACACGGAATTTGATATAACCATCTGTTAGCGTGCACTGACCTGCGGGTCAACGTCTTTGGGATAATGCTCGATGTTATTAGGCATCGAGTATCATTGCACCCCCTGATCGCAATACTTAGATTATATCGTATTTGAGATAAAATTTCAAATTGGCACGGCACGGGGTGATAAATTATCCGTATTATTACTATATTGATTTGGACACCCAGTACTTAGGTACTGGACCCCAATTGGATATACCTATACATTCTCTTTGTATTTTACTTTGGGAAATCTTGGCATGTTGTCATAATAGGATAATCGCATCATATCATTACTATATGTATTTTTCTTTTGTAGATTATATGGTAGGTTTAATTACTGTAGCATATGCATTAAAAGTGAAACAATTACCGAAACTTACGTAGGTTACAAATTAAAATGTGCTTTGACTTAGAGGATCCCTGAAGAGATAATACTGGGTCACATACTGGGCGATCATTCGCTCATCCCCTCCTTTTTATGGATGTGGGCAGGTACAGAGTCTGACGGTCCGCAGCAGGAGGCGTCAGGAGCTGTCCCCGACGACCACATTGCCTGATATAGATTAGGGCCTTTTGTTTAGGGTTTTGCGAGTCCGATGTTTTTGTTATACGCATTGGACTCGATAGATTATGTATCCCTTTGACTAGTTTATGTTATTTTATCCTGTTGTGGACTGTATGGATATTATGTATGTATTTATGTTTATTTGATATTTATGACTATTGCTGTTTGTTTTATTCTGTTTCCGCTGTGCATTATTGTTTATATTTGTTTAGCCTTGCGTGTCATTTCGATTAATTGACACGAGGCGGGGACTGATCACACTCTAATCTGGAAATCCTGGTTTGGGGTGTGACAGTTATACTCCCTAAATAGGCCCGGTATTCTGGTGATACCTTTTTATAAGAAATATAATCTTGTTTTGGATACATCACCTGATGGGATACATAATCTCTTAACTTGACGGAAGGTTTGGTTTGTCGTATGGATCTTCTCACGGCAATTTCTTCTTGAGTTGATTCTAAACTTGACTCACTGTCCTCATTTTCTCCCCCTGAAGGAATTGCTGTTGTTTCGCTAGTTTGATCTTCATTCATAACCTGTTCCTCATTCATAACCTGTCCTTCAGTTGTTTCTTGTGGAAAAACAAAGTTATTTGGAGGCAACACAATTGGTTGACTTGGGGGATTTATTTGCTCATTTGTCTGGTAATATGATTTGTTTTCAAAGAATGACACATTTCTTGAAAAATAAACTTTAAAAAATTTCGGATCATAGCACTTATATCCCTTTTTTTCAGAAGAGTATCCTAAAAATATAGTTTTAACAGAATTTTTGTCTAACTTGTCTTGTCTTTTTATGTGTACGAAACATGTGCATCCAAAGACGCGAAAATGGTCAAGATCTATTTTTCTACCCTTGAGGATTTCTAGAGGACTCATGTTTTTTAACCTTGCACTTGGTAACCTATTTATAAGGTAGGTTGCTGTTAACACTGCATCTGACCAATATGTTTTTGGAACATTATTTTGAAAAAAGGAGTGATCTAGTGACTTCAAGAAGGTGACGATTTTTTCTTTCTGAAACACCATTTTGTTCAGGTGTATTAATGCATGTGGTTTGATGCAAGATTCCTTTTGATCTAAAGAATTCTAGAAAATTTTTGTTGACATATTCTGTTCCATTATCTGATCTAAAAATTTTAATTTTTGCATTATATTGATTTTCAACAAAATTAAAAAATTCTTTGAAACATGAAAAAACTTCATTTTTTCCTTTTAAAAGATAAACCCAAGTAGTACGATAGAAATCATCAATAAATGTGACAAAATATTTAAAATGGTTATAAGAATCAACTGGGGCTGGTCCCCACACATCCGAATGAATTAAATCAAATTTTGTTTCTGATATACTAGTAGATAAGGGAAAAGGTAATCTGGTTTGTTTTGCAAGCTTACAAACATCACAATTACTAGAATCTAGATTATAACAAAATAGTTTATTTAAAACTTGATCAGATGGATGACCAAATCTCCAATGCAGTAATTTGTCACGGTCTATTGAACTTAATGACACATGATATTTATTTATGGGTTCTTCAAGATAATAAAGCCCATTAAAAAACCTTCACCAATCTTCTTCCCTGATTCTTGGTCTTGAAATATCACTTCGTGTGGTGAGAATATTACTTTGCAATTCAAATCTTGTGTTATTTTGCTAATTGATAAAAGATTTGAATTAAAATCTGGTAGATACAAAATATTCTTTACATCTTTTGAGAAAAAATTTGTAGTACCTAAACCTTCAATTTTGACTTTATTTCCATTTGCAACAAGTACATGTTGTGATTCTATAGTTGGTATAATATTTTTCAGTTTATTTCGGTCCCATGTCATATGATCGGTAGCACCGGAGTCAATAACCCATTTACTAGTGTTATGACCTAGATTTGCAAGTTTCGGACTACTGTTATTACACTCTAAAGAAGATAAATTTGAATTATATAGTACAAACCTGCTGTCTGTTGTTGTAACAGACTGTTTAACTGAGTCAGAAGTTGATTTAGCTGCACTGTTGGTGCCACAGAAGATCCCATAAAATCTGAAGTCGGTTCAGCCTGCTGGATTGATTTCGGCCCTGTTTGTTTTATTGGATCCGAACCCGACCCTTGGCTCATTCCTCCAAATCGCTGCTCACCGCCACTTCTAGCGCCACCCCTTTCTCCTTTAGTCCGAGACGGCCGGAGATGCGGATGGAGTACCCAGCAGCCTTCTCGGCTGTGCCCTGCGCGCTTGCAGTGGTCACACCAGTCGGCTGCTGTGGTCCCTTTGGTTCTGGCCGCCGGGTTAGGGTTAGAGGGCTGTGCTCGAAAAGCTCGGTTCTCGGTGTTGGTTGATGGTGGGGGGTTCATGAGTACCCGACGAGACTCCTCCTGTTGAATTCTTGCCACCACATCATCGAATTTGGGCATTTCGACTGAGGCTAGAATTTGGGATCGGATTGCTTCGTAAGTTGTGTCGAGCGCCCCCAGGTAAGTAAATATGAGGTCCTGTTCGGATCTGTTTTGGGTTTCATTTGGGTCTGTTGTTGGTGGAAGGTACACATTGAGTTCTTCCCATTTGGACATAATTTCGGTTACTAACTCGTTGTTGCTTTGGTCGTTCTGTTTTATTTGGGCAAGTTCTTGTTTGAGGCTAAAAATATGTGCGAAGTTTCTTTGCTGGCCATACCTTCTTTTTGCCTTGTCCCAAATTTCTTTTGAAGTGTCGGAATACATGAGAACATTGGAAATTTTGGGCTCCATGGTGCTCAGTAACCATGACATGATCATCTGGTCTGTAGTCTCCCATTCTTCTATTTTTGTTGTTTCTTCTGCAGTTGCCTCGTTGGGTTTTGATGCTTTTGGTTTTTGTTTGGTTCCAGTGACAAAGTTTAATTTGCCTTTGCCACCAAGACCAATTGTGACAGATATGGACCAAGGGATGTAGTTGCTGCCATTGAATATTATTGTGGTGAGTTTTGTAATATCTGATTGTTGAGACATGGTTGAGTTTTGGAGATACTGGTATGTTTTGAGTTTTGCGGAATTTTGTTTGTTGCTGGTGCAGGCTTAATCCTGCTCTGATACCATAATAAAATCTGAGAGGGATGAAGTATGATGAACAGAAAGAATTTTGTATTATGAATTCTGATTTTACAAGCTCTCTATACATGTATTCTTATAGCCTATTCTATTCTATTAGCCGTTGGCTGATTTCCTTAATAAGAGATTGCTTGATCTCTTGCCTAATTACACCCTAATTACAGACTAAGTACCAATTATAGCTATACAGCTGTATTTTGCATGCTAGTCTAATTGTTGCCTATTTACAACCTATGATGAATCTTTTATGAGGTTATACTATTTCTCAACACATCTAACATATCAAGTATTTATACTTAATATACCAAGTGTGTTCCGAAAAAATAAAAAAATAAAAATTGAACCTGTTAAAAAAAAAAGGTTGTGGAAGTTAAAAGAAAAAAGAAAAAAGTGGGTTGGGAGATTTTTAGAAAACTGGAGATGGAGGGACCGAGGGACTAGACAATTCAACTAATTTCTTATATGTTTATATATATATAAAAACAAATAAATAGAGACTAAACGAGTTTTAAGCGTGTAGGTGAGCGAATGCACATATACATTGGTGGACATTAAAGAACCAAAAACACGCACAACACATGGTTAAGGTAGCTATAATAGCTAGCTTAATAGATGGCATTCATAGCTGGCAATGATTGGATAGTTTACCAGCATGTAGTTTTCATTGTTATATATGTATCCTCTTTTAAAGGCTCCTTGCACCTGGGTTTTATCAACGGAATTGTGGAGCCACTTGACTAACGCTATGCGGTGGCTTTGTGCTAAGATGGGATCATCTCCAGCATGATAATAAGTTAATGTTTCATAATTTGAAAATAATTTGGCAAAGTTTTGAAGTTATGATTCGAATATAGTACAATTAGAAAATATTCATTTTTATAATGTAAATAATATATCCAGTGCTGATATTTAATTATAGAAACCAAACAAAAAATGTTCGCAAATTAATTTGACTAACAGTATAAATCATATATTATTTGTAAAATTTGTCAAATCCGGGAATAAATGAAGAGGCGTTGATTCAGATATAATATATATTATTCGAAAAATGTTGTTAGTTATTATCATGATGTATGGCGATGTGTTAGATTTAAGTATGAATCAGACAGTTCACATTATTCGAATATAGAGATTAGTTTTATAGATATCGTTTTAGGTCGTTCTAGCTGTTGCATCAACATGTGTTACTTTAGTTTGCAGCTATATATAACAGCAACATAATTTTCTTAAACCGGATGCTGCTAATTGAGAATTTAGATACAGAATGATTTGAAATAACTCAATGGTCCGAATTTAATCAATTTAATCATCAAGAGCAAAAGATCGGAAGGCTTAGAAAAAAAAAACGAAAGTGAACTCTAGATCTACACCGTTCCAAATTTTTTTATTTACCATTTTTAAAAAAACATTTAATCCTAATTTCTGAAAAATTTCATATTTACCAGGACCACAGTTTCTGCGGTACCACCTTTTTGGTACCGCGGTTTACAGCTGCGGTACCAAATTAATACACTCAGTGTGATAATAAATGCACTACTTGTACCGCATTTTCAAACTGCGATTCCAGTATATATGGATTTTTTTTTTTTTAAAAAGGGTTAATTGGTTTAATTTTTTTTTTTATGATGGTCAATAAAAAAAATTTCGGACAGAGCTCTAGCAATTCAAAATTTAATATATCTAATGTAGGTGTTAGATTGCACTTGGTTTAATTACAAACATGTTAGCTATTTACGATAGTTAATTAGCTTGGTCTCAAACAACGATGCGTTATGCGTATGATGTATGATTGACGACTGATGTGAGTAGTTAAACCAACAATGTTTGTTTATAGTTGCACAGAGAAGCTTGTCAATTTTTCTGTTGTCGACGTAACATCAAACAATTAACAGAGGATGATTTAAATGTCTCTATTTTTTTTGCTTCTACTGTAGCTTCATTTTTAAAACGTTAATAACTCAAAATTTAAATCATAAACGTTAAAATAAAACCATTGGATGTGATCTATATTATTTTTTCTATGTACTCATAAAAAAATATCAAATTTTGGTTTTGTTTTTACGTGAATTAATAAGTTGAAAAATCAATGTTTAGAAATTATCCACATTAATAAGTTTTTACAAGCTCTTGATGACAACCAAAACAAAGTTGAAATGTCATAATTTTTTACACGTGCATAAATAAAATGATGTATATCATATCCAACGGTTTTATTTTGACTTTTAAGTCTTAAATTTTGAGTTATTAAAGTTTTTAAAAATGAAAGCATGATAGAGACAAAAAAATGAAGGCACTTGAACCCTCCTTCAATTAATAATTCTCCAAATTACAAGGATTAATTTTGTGTTTCAGTTGAACAGAGTAACCGAAGTAATAATCACGTAAACTTTTCAACATTTCGCAATATATTAACTTAATTTATAAACATTGGAATTTGTAACTCAAGTATTATTCATTTATTGAACGAATTTACATCCGCTACAGAAGTTGTATTATTATAAAATTGTGACATGTGATTCCGATCACTCGTTAGAAATCTCGTACAAATCTTAAAAATATCTCTCTAAATTTTTTATATCATTTTGTACACGTTTGATCTGAATCAAACTATCGAAATTACGTACCATAATTGATTTACCATCATAACATAGTGAATATACTCAAATTTCACAATGCATAGACAGAATAATTAATTCATTGATTTTGTGATTTAGTTATTTAACGAGGGTAATAACATTAATTTGGTGCGGTGTTAATTCCCACCGCTCTATTTTTGTTTCCTTCTTTACACAATGATGTGATGATATGCTCATCTCGTAAACAAGACACGAGAGTCTTAATCCGTCCATATAATTAATTGGTGTTTCTCCTGTGTTTTTCCCCATTCGGTGCTTGTGTTATTTCATATACAACTGTTGTTAGTGTCTAACTAAAAACGAACAAAATGGTACTATCACTATTCCCACTGCCCCACGCATTTATGGTTCACCAGAATTCTAAAATTTATTAGTTGATTAGACACCAGAATTAATTAGATCTGCAATTAGCTGACTTCATCTACATTAAAATTTTCTTTTTATTTCTTAAAGTTTGCTGACACTTCATATCCTCCTTTTTTTATATGTAGCGTAATTAATTTTTAACTTAAAAAGGATTCTTTTAGAGAAATTATATTCTAACTGTTTTTATTGGCACTCGGTTCCGTCGCTCTCTCTTCCGTAATAATAATTGTTGACGTGGCCGCTAAAAACAATTAAAAGCTAATTGCACAAGTGTAGAGGTTTAAAAATTAAAATTAACTTAATTTCTACAAAGACAGTTCAAATACCTCCATTTTATATCTCCGTCATGCCTCTATTTTTAAACGGTAATAATTTAAAATTTAAAACTCAAATATCAATATAAAACCTTCAAATTTGATCTATATCATATTTTTTTCCCGGATTACAATGATTAATCATTAGATTGGATCTAACTCCAGATAGCAGACTTGTTAGCCGCTCGCTAACAGACGGATGGAATTGATCCAAAAGTTAGTTCGGATAAAGCCATAAAAAAAAAAAGGAAACAGAGAAAAGCTATTCGAATTTTCGAAAAAAAAATGATTTAAACATATGTATACAGTACACTACATAGTGATATAATTAGGTTAGGTACACCGAGGCTTTCCCCAAAGAATGCTGCCATGGCGGTTGTTTATTCGTCTGCATCGGTTTTGTTATTTTCTAGTACTACTACAGAAAACATAATAAAATCTGAAATACATGCCGCATTAATTCCTAGGATGAATTGCGACGGATCCTGAGAACTAACATTAACCCGACTCTGCGAAGGTTTAAAAAAAATAAAAAAATTTAAGTGTGCTAATTTAGGTGGAGTCTTTTTTTTTCATTTCTATTATTTGCATTTGTATTTTGATTTCGAAATAAATGCCTTTTACAATTGAACACTCTTTTTATCCGATTTTAACAAAACACAATTTTTATATGAAATACACAATTAGGATAACAATATGTGAATACGAAACTTTCATAACTATTGAAGGTCAATACTAATCAACGTTGAATTGATGTATTTTGCAGTATTTTCTCTTTTCTAATTTTCTTTATTTGAAAAAAGGATGCATATTATAATCCATATTTGAAGAAATTATCAATGAAAACAAAAAAAATTTGGTAAAAGACTATTACTAAAGAGGTTTTAATTGAAAGCTAATTGTTGACGTGGCCGCTAAAAATGATTGATGAAGGGTTTAGATTTGTTTTTTTATTTTGTTGAATTTTTTACATTATTTATAACAGGTTTTTAGTAAGTATTTAAGTTGGATGTTCACAGACCTGTTTTCATTTCAATATGAGACAAAATAGATAAATATTGCTCTAGCATGTCTATTTTATAGGACATTTTTATTAACTACGTTGCTTCGAGACATCAAGCATTTATGTGATCACATCAATGCTAATACTGTTTTCGTTTTTTAATAGTTAATTTTTTTATCAATGCTAACTGTTTTCATTCTTTTCAATAGCTAATTTTATTTTCCTGATGTTTATCATATATTAATTTCTATTGTTATAGTTAGAATACTATAATATACGGGGTCTATTTTGTAAATATATACCTTTTTCATGGTTCGTGTGTCCGTACAAAAAGATTTCAAAAATTTAAGGTGCATATTTGAAAAGTTTCTTCCGTAAAATTTGATAGAAAAAAAAAGAAGCCCAAAATTTATTGTTTCCCCTGTAGAGAACCAAAAACTTTTTGTCCCTCTCTCCTCTTTCCCTCGCGGTGGCGCCATTAATGGCTTCTTGTGCTTCTCTTCTTCTCGTTACCTGAAATCCTTAACCTAACTTTATTTAGACATCAGCGCAACCTTCTTTGTACGAGATCTCAAAGAAATAGAAGAGTTTTTACTTTATCTCGCTAACTATCGTGGTTTCACTTCAGTACAGCGATCTGAGGTTAGTAAACTTTCTTATAATTCCGAGCCTAATTAGGTATGCTAAATAAAAGGATACACCTTCCAATGTAGCTTGATTTAGTATATATTGGTAGCTATTGGCTGAGATTTGCTAGTCCTTTATCACCCTAATGTGAAATTGTGAATTTGTGGGAAGCAATTTCCAGATTCTTATAAATTAGTAGGTTTATTCTGATTTTAATTTTGTAAAAATCTTGATCAAGAGAGGGAGTCAGGCTTGTTCCAGGGTCCTTTTGTTTGACTGCTCTCCATTAGTGTGAAAGCTGGAGATGTCCTTCAACAGCTAGGTTCTGCCATGTCAGCTTGTTCTCTCAATATGCTGATATGGCAGCAGCACACTGAAGGGAAAATGGAGGTCTCCTGCATCATTTTTGAATGGAGATGACCTGACTCTATTATGCTGATAATAGAGCTTTTGTTTAAAAGGAATTGAAAATTCCATTGGAAATCTACCATGTGCTATTAGGTAGTTAACTTGAACTTGTATAAGAAAAAAAGTTTTTCCAGGAACACAGATATCTTTCTTCTTGCTAAAGTATGGCAACACCCATTTCTTTAGGACTAAAATATTGTTAAAAACCATCTTGATTTTGACTTTATTATATGTTACACTAATGAGTTAGAAACTTAGAATGTTGGTATTTCTGCTGTCAAGCAACCAGACCACTTATTTGAAAGTTGGATGGTAGGTACTGAAAGGGTCTGTTTTGATTTTGAGATTTATAGCAGAAAAGGTTATATATCTGATGCACTCTTTTATCTTTTAGATTGGATTCTGACTTGGGTTGCAAGGAAGGAATGTAGAAGCAAAGTATAGTTATCGGAAATAAATATATAAAGAAATATGGAAGTAGAAAAGGCTAGTTCAAAGAGCAGTGGCTTCTTTAAAATATTTGATTGGGGTAAAAAGTCCAAAAGGAAATTGTTCGCCAGCTCACCTACCTCTGGTAAGTCTTGAAGGAAAATATTTTATTTGGGTCCTTTTAAAAATTAAAAATCACCATATACTCCTTTAGGATGAGAAATGTCACTGTACCACTAGAAAATATAGGATATATCTAAGATACTCCTGTTGCAAATTTTCTTATCAATTAAATGCCAAAGTACCTCTCCATTTATTACATGTGAAGAGGGCTGATATCATGCAAGTTATGGTACAAACGAGCAGCAATGCAGAAAATGTCCGCTTTTTGAAGAAAAATCTGTACAACTTGCGTGTTCTGAATGAGCGTGGCCAGCAGCCAATGATGGTACGAAATGATGTGGAAAACGTCCTTAGTCTCTTTCAGAATTAGATAAAAAATTGATGTTGATTTTGACCTCAAGCATGGTACCGACAAGTAAAGGTGTCTGACATGCCTTTTTTGGGCATATGGTTAGTCCATAATGGACTATCAAGTGTTTGACGATGTTGTTATTTCGCAAAGTGCCTACCTGCTTAATAAACCAGGGCAGAAAGAGGGGTATTTTGGGTTTCTCTTGATGACAGAAAGCAATGGATATATGAAGGGCATATGCTGTAAAATGTGATATTACAAGAGTTCATAGGCATGCTCACAAAATCACTGTGACCCTCATTATTTACAGAGTGTTCGCTGTTTTATTTTGCTCTTTGTAAATTTTTAAAAAGATTGATATTATTTTTTGTTATTTCCTTCTATAGATAAAATAACAGATGTGAAGGAAGCTATTGACAATGTATCGAGCTCGAGATCAAATGTGGTGGGCCCTTTCTCTCCATTATCTTAATTTGTCCTACCATTGAAATCTCTATGTCCCTTTTGCAAAGCTACCATTATGTACCATATCAATTTGTTGTTAACTCAATAGCACTGCAACCTGTTAATCCAAACCTACGGCCACTTCAAAGTTTTGTTAACTATCTTCCAAAAAGGGAGGGGTAGAAGTTAACTTGAATTTCACACGGAACAACCATATAGGAACCCTATTTATATTCCTGTTTATTCTAATACAAGTTCATTCTTAAATTTCTTAGGTCGAAGATGATGATGCAGCAGTTATGTCGAGCATTAGAGGAACAAGTGAGTGTTCTTCTTCAGTGACTGAAGAGGAAGGAATTATGAAAAGGCCCCCAGGAGTAGTTGCTCGGCTAATGGGTTTGGATTCCATTCCCATTTCAATGCAATCTGACCCACTATCTCCTCCTTTACAGCTCTGTCTACAGAAAAGGGCTGACTTAAGGCCTCACAAGATGCCAAGTAGCCCAATTGAACGGTTTCAGACGGAGATGATACCTTCAAAAATGGGTAAAACTATACCAGTTAGGTACAAGCCGCTGTCCCCAATAAAGAGCTCCGCTTTTGTATCAGGCCGAAATGCTGCTCAGATAATGGACGTTGCCTCAAGGATTATTGAACCAGGAATGAATTTGGCTCCAATGCGCGTTTACGATTCAGGATCACTTATCAGAGGGAACCCAAAACCTGTTAATAGAAGGCTAAGTGTTCTAGATGATGGAGGCAACTTAAATGGTGCAAAAGGAAAGAAAAAGGCAACTGTACCGATAAATCAAAGTAGGACAAATGTCATAAAAAGAGATGGCACCACAAACCCTAGCAGGACCAGTAACCAGAAAAAAACTATTCTAGTACAGAACAACAGGAAGCAAAACAGTCCTGGTACAAAAAATGGTACTCAAAGGTTATTGAATGGAGAGATCAGCTGTGCTGGTGATGCATCTTCTGGAAAGAATCGAGTGCCCAATAATTTAAAAGGGAGTAGAGATTCCAAGATGGCCAAGAAAACCAATTCTCGCACACGGAAGTTAAGCACGATCTCAGAGGCAGGCCAAATTACAAGTGCAAGTAATAATAATTACAATAATATATTGGTGAGAAGAAGTGAGAGGCATATCAACCACAATCTAGTGGTAGAGTCACAGCTCAGAAGTTCTGCCGTTACCAAAAGAATCGGTACAAATGGTATTAATACCAGTAACATTGTATCTTTCACATTCACCTCCCCAGTAGATAAACTTCATAAACACCGGGGCTCAAAAGCAGACTTGCCTCATACGGGTGTGATAGATGGGGATTACTTGGGGATTCTGTTGGAGCAGAAGCTGAGAGAACTGACATGCGGGTCCGAGTCCCCATACAAGAGGTCACTGAACATTGGTGAAACCAGAATATGTGAATCAGGGCTATTTGGTTCTATTAAAGCTGATGCTGAGGTCTTGTTAAAAGGAGAATCGTTTTCATCTAATGAGGGGCATGATATGAAGGTATTTCTGCTTGTAGTGTACTTGCATTTTTCTTGAATCTGACTGAAGTTGCTTTCATCTCCTACTCTTTATAATATTTTTTTCATGAAAGGTTTTGCCACTTGTGAGGTGCTTCATTGAACAGTTGGGGGACTAAGTTAAAAGCTATTTGGGATGATGTCAGGATGGTTCATGCTAAACCGAGTCCCAATTGCTATTAGGAATTAGGCAGCAAACAAATTTTGATAGGATTAAATGAGGATTTATTGCCCAACTAAGGGCTGAATTTTCCAATTGAGGCATGTCTTTTATAAAAAAAAAAAAAAAATTTGGATCATGTGAAGCTAACTTTGGTTAAATCAAGGATTTTTTGAGCAAACTTGTGTGCAACTTGGTTAATTTTTGTTATAAAAAGTATAAATTTGCAACTAAGGGGCCAATGTATTGTACTAACCTGCTCATGTACCAGATTACCAGTTGATCAGTTTTCTTCTTGAACTTTTTTTTTTATTGCGATTGATTTTCTTATATTTTGTTAAACAGGAGACAGAGAGAGAAAATGAAACAAGTGTCAGCAAAAAGGAGCCTGATCAGGCAAACAATTTAAGCCCCTTTTCCACACTAGAAGCACCTCCCTCGATGGAAAGCTGTAACTCATCAGAGAGCTGGGAAAGCTCAAGAGGTATATGTATTCTGTCTGCTAGTTTCTGTCTGTGCCAGCTGTGTACAGAGCAGTGCCAAGTCCATATGTCATTTTGTTTTTGTAAAATAATGTTGCTTCTGGTTCTAACCATATAGGGCTACAGTATTTCAAATTTCTAACCTATTACCTATAGTACCAGAATTCAACTCGTTAACAGAGCTTTGGTTACCTGTACTAAATTGCAATGGGTCCTCTACCAGCAATGCTTGCAACAACGTAGGACAAATCTAAGAAAATACTTCCTATGCTTTGTAATTCTGATTAGTGTAAAATATCTTACAGTTCTATGCTTACATTCCAGGAATAAAATCATGCACGTCTTTTCGTTTCAATGAAGTCTTAGAAGTAGAAGATGAAACTTCGCCATCGGAATCTGACTACTCACTTACCACAAGTACTGAATTACCTTTATCTGAGATCGCTGATAGCGCCATATCATTCGGAAACACAAATATGGATAACCCTGAATTAAACTTGATAAGAGAAATTATAAGCTCCATAAACATCACAGAAGTTTGTTGCAACGGCCTCCGCCTTGATGAATTAGAGGTGAAGGAAGAAGAAAGAGATGTCAAAATAAGCCGAAATTTGCTGTTTGGGTGCGTGCGTGAGTTTCTGGAGGCAAAATGTGGATACTACTTTGGATCCGGTTACCGTCTATGGTCTCAAGGATTTTTATATATAGGGAAATTATCGGCCGAGAAATTGTTTAAAGAGGTATGGGTTGAGAAGGGGGTTGATGAGGAAGGCATGGTGGATGTGTTGGTTGATGCCGATATGAGTAATAAATTGGGGAAGTGGGTTGATTTTGAAATTGAATCTTTCGAGGCTGGAGCAGAGATACAAAGAGAGGTTTTAGATTCCTTGATTGATGAATTGGTAGCTGATTTGTGGTAGTTTTTGTTTTTCTAGTTTCGGGTGTGTATCTTATGGGTTGACTAGTTTTTTTTAACCCCGTTTAGCTGTATATTTTTTTTAACCCCCCCCCCCCCCCTCCGAATTCGGATTGAGTGAGGTATCGCATCTCGTAGAGTGAGATCCAAACTGTTCATCTGAGGAGCTCTGTGAATCTAAGACAGATTCTATAAAATTTGACTTGATTAGGACCTCACTCTATCCCATGTTGACTGTTGTACCGTAGAGGTTGGAATGAACTCTGCTGTTATTCAAAAAAAAAAAGCAGGGTCTCGATTAGGTCCTGCTTTTTTTATCCCAATCATTTCAAAAATTTTCATTTGTGTATTTTGATAAAGAAACTTTTTTCATGCACGAATCTCAATGAATTTGATGGTTGGGATCAGAAAAACAGAATCTTGTTTTTCCATTGGAATAATAGCAGAGTCGTATCATAGATGTTATGCACCCGCCTTAATAAAGAGAGTAAAATATAAAAGGAAAGTAAAAGATGCATACAATAACACTTGCACATTCGGAATCCAGTTCTCCTAGCAATCAATTGGGGGATAACCGGTCCTTGGTCTTCTTCCTGTACTCTTTCTTCCAGCAGTTGATCTGCTAGCAGTGACGATGCAACCGGAGGGATGTTTGATTTGGACCAGTTGATCTCCTTGGTATCTGGAAATTTTGATTGGGACCAGACCCTTGTACCGTGCCCTACAAGTTTGAAGTTTGTCCCTTTAATGAAATTGAAATAACTTATAGTGCTCAACTCTCCGAATTCGAGAACACACGAGGAATCTTACGAGCAGCTCAACTTGTGAACTAAAAACATGACTTTTGAGTTCTGAGATATAAAATTTGGTAGTGACTACCAAGATTGTATTAATAAAATTGCTTACAACATCAGTTTCTAATTGTTACTACAGAGCTTATGTTATAATACCCCTTGAGTTTACAAGTGCTGTACCCTGAACATCCCCTGATACAATCGTTTTCTTGTTGCCACAACTTTGCATCTTCCGCAGCTCGGTTGGCAATTAACCAAGGTGATAACTTTTTGCCTCGAAAGATAACTTTATTACGTTGTCTCCACAGTGACCACAACACTGCCATGAAATTAATGATCCAAACTCTGCATCTGTCCACCCATGTTGCCACAACAAAAATGCCTGGATGCCTCCCAAATATCATTTTTAAAATGTGTTGAAAATATGAATTAGAATAGAGGGATTGATCTCAGTCATCCATCATTGATCAATAGGCTAGGATTAAAAGTAGAAAAAGGCAAATTCTATTTTAGGCAAAAGCACCAACGGTACACTGTTCATAGGTACCGAATATAGATAATAGGCAACGGTATAATACCAACGGCTAACTAAGACAGTGTAATATATATAGCAGCTCATTTGTACCGAAAAAGTTTAGATTGAATGAAATACATTTTTATCTCCTCAGATTTATACAATTCAACATGGTATCAGAGCAAGGCTCGATAATCCAATAATCTCCATAACTTCTCATAATCCAATATCAGTAACATAGAATACTGAAAAAACCACAAGAAGAAATTTCAGACAATAGCAAGGATGTCACAGATGGGGCAGCATTCAAACGAGGCTACTGTTCGCGCGAAAGCGCAACGCAAGTTTCAGTACGCTTGAGGGCGTACCTTTTAAAACCGCGTTTACACTTCACGAGTAAGGGTTGCAAGTGCACAACCCCTATCGAGTAGTATAATCGGGTATCGATCCACAGGGACGGGCAATTACTTGGTTAGAATCTACCAAACTCAATTAAAAACTAGAAGTGAGAAAGATTTGGTTTGGTATTTAATTTCCTAAAAAGGTCAATTCAAACAATTCAAACAATTCAGAAAGATGTAATAAAATGCTAGAAGAAATGTAAATTGTGTTTTGATTATGGATAAAAGGCGTTTCCAGGGTTTCAAACTTCATCTATGATCTGCCTCTAGTGGTACGGCCCGTACCAAGTCGGTACGGCTAGGCCGTACTTAACTTGGTAAGGCAAGGCCGTACCACTCTGGTAAGACCCGTACTGGCTTCCCAGAACAGAGCTTACCAGTTCGAGTTGATGCATTTCCTTGCTGGTACCTTGTGCTAAACTCTTTGGAAAGGTTCAATTGACCATACCTAAGGTTCCTAAGCCTCAACTGTCGTGTGTTGATTGCCTTTTAGGGATTTCTACACCTCAACTCTCGTGTGTTGGTACAGATCTACCCTAACTGGTTGATTGGAGACCTAAGGCACCCTCTAATCTGTCGATTAGAGGAGAATTCAACCTCTCGGCTTCAATTCGAACAAGTCTACCCTAAACAATTGATTTGGTTGAGAGATTGAGATGATCACATGACCTTGATAGGTTCGATCTAAACCTAGAGGTTCATCATACACAATCACAGCAATCAAAGCAAAAGATAGCAAAGAAATCACAATCAATCAATCAAAAGAGTTCATACAAGATACAAGTCAAAGAAAGTCAAAACAAATCAAGAATCCATCTCTAAACCCTAGAAACTAAAATAACTACTCACAGCACATGATCTGATCTAAAAATACAATAAAAGGGATAGAGATAGCCATGGATCGAAGGGATCGAGAGGAGGAAGCTAGATCCGTCGAGTTTTGCCTCTTTCCTCTTCCTTCCTTCTTGCTCCTAGCTCCTTAGCTCTCTTTCTCTCTCTTACTGTGCTCTCAAATAGATCTGGAATGGAATGTATGTCGAAATTGGAGAGTTCCCCGCTTTAAATAGCCTCTGCCAAAATTTGAATCTGTCAGGCCGCCTTTAGGTACGGCCCGTACCAAAGTGGTACGGCCCGTACCAAAGTGGTACGGCCTGGCCGTATCAGGCGTGATGAGCTGAAATCGGCTAAGTCCGGTAAGACCCGTACCAAACCTGGTAAGGGCCGTACCAGATCATCCCAAATCGTCGTTTCTTCGTGTGTTTTGCTCCAAGCCTGCAGAAAACAAACAAACACCCAGCAGTACCAAATTCTAAAGATATATCGATGAAATGCACATGATTCTGGTGAATTAGGGCACGAATCTGGTACTGAAACAGGCCTAAAATAGACTAAATATGCGAGGTATCAGCTACCAACCATTCGAGACTCACCAACACCTTGCTCAATGATAGAAACTATCTATCTTGGGCAAAATCAGTTACTCTATCTCTGAGTGGAAGAGAAAAATACGAATTCATCACAGGAGAAAAAACCAAACCAAAATTCACAGATCCAGCAAAACCAACAGAAGAAGAAAAACAGGCAACGCGACAATGGCAAGCCACAGACCACAAAATCATGGCTTGGCTATTAGATTCCATGGAACCCCAAATTTCAGACCTCTTTCTTCACAGCAGTACCACATCACACGGGCTATGGGAAGATGTCAAGGCTTTCTTCGGCCAACAACAAAATCATGCACACATATTCAAACTCAAACAAGAGATTCACACAGCAAAGCAAGGCACAATGACCAACACCGAATACCTTGGCCATCTCAAGAAAAAATTCGACGAACTCAAAATCTATAGACCTCTCACAACATACCTCAAAGAACTCCAAAAAAGGCAACAAGAGGATGAGATATTTGTGTACCTCGCGGGTTTAGGCGATAGCTACGAAGCCGTAAAGTCACAAATACTTCTCGGAGCCGAACTTCCCTCTTATTCAGCCGTGGCTGCCATGATACACAGAGAAGAGACTAGACGGGAGACCATGGGCGGTCCACAAGCCAAGACCGGCGAGGGACACGAGACCCACGGCCTCGCCGCTAGAAACTTCAAAAACCCTAATTTCCAAAATCGGCAAAATTCGAAAGAGAGATGCTCTCACTGTAAAAAAGAAGGGCACAATCATGAAAGGTGTTGGTTCCTCCATCCACACCTTCAACCGAAAAAGTGGAAGGCAGCGGCAGCCGAGAATATTGGGAGAGGAGGCTACAGAACCGAAGAGAGAAGAGGCGAAAGGGAAGAGAAAGGGTCGAGACCCAATCTCACAGCGCAAACCCAAACCCAAACCAAAACAGACCGGGTGTTCTCTGCGCAAACCCAAACCGAGTCACCTAATTTTTTCGGAAACGGGTCAACATCTAGCGGGTCGGGCGGTTACACTGCTGAAGATCCAATGCAGCAGATGCTGAAGCAGTTTTCGGTGTGGTATACTCAACGGAACACCTCTGGTTCACAGAACACCTCTGGTTCATGCGGTACTGTTTCTAAAATTCAAAATTTTAGTTTATTTGACCAAATAATTGTAGATAGTGGTGCCACCGACCATGTGTTTAGTAATAAAAAATTAATTACCAATTTAGACCCGACAAATAAAAACCAATATGTAATAGTAGCAAACGGTATGAAAACTAAAATCGATGGCATAGGCAAAATTAACCTTTTTAACAAAAAAATTGATAATGTACTATATTTAAAATCTTTTCCTATAAATTTAATTTCGATTAAAAGATTAACACAAGATTTTAATTGTGAGGCAATTTTCTCTTGTAAAAATGTTATATTTCAGGACCGGAAAACCGGGAAGACGATTGGGGAAGGTTTTCTTAAAAATGGACATTACATTTTGAATCTACAAAAATTTAGCTTAGGCGCTTCCGCAAAATTAGTTAGTTGTGATCTATGGCACAAAAGACTTGGACATCCCTCCGATAAGATTTTAACTAATATTGTAGCATTTCCAAATTTAAATTGCATCAATTGTGATGTTTGTAAAATGGCCAAACAAACAAGGCTTCCTTTTTATCATTCAAATAGTAGAAGTGAAGCCATGTTTAATTTGGTTCATTCCGATGTATGAGGACCGGCCCCAATTAATTCATATAATGGATTTAGATATTTTGTTATATTTATTGATGATTTTTCTAGAGCTACTTGGTTATATTTATTAAAATCAAAAGATGAAGTATTTAAATGCTTTGAAGAATTTCTAAATTTAATAGAAAATCAATTTGATACTAGACTCAAAATTTTTAGATCGTACGGAATTTATAAACAAAAATTTCACAAATCTTTTTAGAATTAAAGGGATTATACATCAAACAACATGCATAAATACACCCGAACAAAATGGAGTTTCGGAAAGAAAAAATAGACATTTGTTAGAAATGACAAGAGCATTATTATTTCAAAACAATGTTCCAAAAATATATTGGTCGGATGCCATTCTTTGTGCCACTCATCTAATTAACCGATTGCCAAGTAGTGTACTTAATAACAAAAGTCCATTAGAGATCCTTTATCAACAAAAATATAATCTAAAATATTTAAGAGTATTTGGTTGTGTATGTTGGGTAAAAATTCAAAGAAAGGATAAGTTAGATTATATGTCAACAAAAACTATTTTTTTGGGATATTCTTCTTTTAAGAAGGGATATAAATGCTATGATCCTAAAATTAAAAAATTATATTTTTCAAGAGATGTTATATTTTGTGAAGAGGAACCATATTTTAAAACCAAAAACATAATTGATGAGCCACACACTAATAGTCAAGTTTGTCCCCTAGTACCTCACATAAATGAACAAGAACTCTTAGACAACATAAACCATATCAATGATCATGAAGAAGAAACAAGTGAAAATAATAATAGTGACAATGACAATGAAATTGAAGAAAATTCGGTAGTACGAAGGTCATCAAGAATACCTCAACCATCTACAAGGCTTAGAGATTTTGTAACATACACCGTACAATACCCCATACAAGACTTTGTTTCATATGAAAACATTTCTTTGTCATACAAAGCATTCCTTACTTCGGTTAGTAAGGAAATAGAACCACAAAATTATCAAGAGGCCATAACAAAACCAATATGGTGTAAAGCCATGAGGGAAGAATTGAATGCCTTAGAAAAAAATGAAACATGTGTAATTGTACAATTACCAAAAAATAAAAAACCCGTAGGGTGCAAATGGGTATACAAAACAAAATATAGAAGTGATGGTACCATAGAACGGTACAAGGCAAGGTTAGTAGCCAAAGGGTATACCGAAACCTACGGAATAGATTATAATGAAACCTTTGCACCGGTAGCAAAAATGAACACCGTTAGAATTTTATTTTCTATTGCGGTAAATAATGGTTGGAACATATACCAAATGGATGTGAAAAATGCTTTTCTTCAAGGAACACTTGAAGAAGAGGTTTATATGAACCTACCACCCGGCCATAAATTGGAAAACAAATCTAATCTAGTTTGTAGGTTAAATAAATCAATCTATGGATTGAAGCAATCTCCACGGGCATGGTATGGAAAACTTAGCTCCTATTTAAATTCTTGTAATTTTAAAATTAGTAGTGCCGACCATTCCTTATTCACCAAAATTGATAAAGAAAACACAACCCTTGTATTAGTATATGTAGACGATATAATAATTACCGGAAACAACATAGAGAAAATTAGGAAAATTAAAAGTCAATTAAAAGAAAATTTTGACATTAAAGACCTTGGATACTTAAAATATTTTTTAGGAATAGAGGTAGCACACTCTAAGTCCGGTCTTTTTATTTCACAAAGAAAATACACTTTAGACCTATTAAAAGAAACCGGAAAATTAGGTTGTAAACCAACTTCTACCCCAACCGACAATAAATGTAAATTAAATAGTGAGGATGGTAAACCATTAGAAAACATCAACCATTTTCAAAAATTAGTAGGCAAATTAATCTATCTTACGGTCACCCGTCCGGATATTTCATTTGCGGTAAGTCAAATTAGTAGGTTTATGCATTCACCAAGAACTCCACATCTAGAGGCCATACATAAAATTTTTGAGATATTTAAAGAATAATCCCGGAAAAGGAATTTGGATGAAAAACAATAATTCTAATGATATATGTGGCTATTCCGATGCAGATTGGGCCGGAAGTTTCGATCGAAAATCCACTACCGGCTTTTGCACATTTGTAGGCGGAAATTTAGTCACATGGAAAAACAAGAAGCAAAGTGTTGTGGCACGATCTAGCGCCGAGGCGGAATATCGTGCCATGGCATCAACCGCAAGCGAATTAACATGGCTCAAGCAATTACTCAAAGACATGGGAATTACAAGCGATCAACCCATGAAGATGTATTGCGATAACAACTCCGCTCGACACATCGCTTCTAACCCGGTGTTCCATGAGCGAACTAAACACATAGAAGTAGATTGCCACTTCATTAGAGAGAATGTTCAATCAAAAGAAATAGAAACACCGTATGTTAAAAGCGAAGAACAATTGGCCGACGTTTTCACTAAAGGATTAGATCCTCGACAATTTGAAGATATTACAAGCAAGCTCGGATTGTACGATATCTACACTCCAAGCTTGAGGGAGGGTGTTGAAAATATGAATTAGAATAGAGGGATTGATCTCAGTCATCCATCATTGATCAATAGGCTAGGATTAAAAGTAGAAAAAGGCAAATTCTATTTTAGGCAAAAGCACCAACGGTACACTGTTCATAGGTACCGAATATAGATAATAGGCAACGGTATAATACCAACGGCTAACTAAGACAGTGTAATATATATAGCAGCTCATTTGTACCGAAAAAGTTTAGATTGAATGAAATACATTTTTATCTCCTCAGATTTATACAATTCAACAAAATGTTACAGATAAAAAAAAAATTGGATGGGCGCTGTGCTTCCTTGCTATGTTCGAGATTTTCGAAAAACTATGTAATTTTTAGATTTATTTCTTTTAAATGTTACAGATAAAAAAATCGGATGCGATCAAGAGCCGTTCGTAGTTAATCTTACTTTCTGGATCAGGTATACATCTCAATTGTTTAGGACACTGAAATTGGAATTTTTTATAACAGATAGAAAAAATATATTTAAGTTGAGTACTTTCATTAATTTAGTTTCTTAATTATAGAAAATCACGGGAGAAATGAAGCACCAAGTGTCATTTTCAGAAGACGGGGGAATGCCTAATTGTACAAGTCAGATACCACAATTTACAAGCGTTCATTGCAACCATGTGTGATGGTGTGTTGTCAAAGAAAGATAAATTCGATAAAAAATATGTAAGTCCATTTTATAGCTTTAACAACACTCAAGATTGACCATTAGACACCGGAGCACCTATAGTCAAACCGGACTCAACGAAAATTAATAAAGGTATTAGGAAGAAACACAAAAGAATTTCTATGGCTATGGATGAAATGAAAGTTCGAAGAAGGAGAAGCCAACCACCGGAGGGGTCAAATTCAGCAAAATCTTCATGTACACTTTCTCAATATTAAATATCGAATTTGGAAGGAAAAAAAATCAAGTAGTCCTTTATATTAAAATATAATTTATTATTTGTTAAAAAGATTCTCGAAAATTTTCATTCTCAAATTATTTATTACTTTGTTTTATCTTAATTTGTCCCAATTTTTTTTTTTATGGTTGCCGTTAACGTTAACAGATATATTAATTAAAAAAATTGAATTACAAATATAATTGCACATAGTCCACACTATTTATCTGTCTATCTATATCAGTGTTCTAAATAGCGCTGCTATAGTGTTTTTGGACCCTAAACGCTAAGCTATGACATCAAAATGCGCTAATTGAGCTACGGCCGCTATAGCGCATAACGTGTAGCACAAATAGCACGCACTATGCATAATAGGTTTTTTTAGGCAATTTATATGGGCTTTAAATAAAGACCCAAAAAAGTTAAATAAAAGCCCAAACCGAAATCAATTGAAAGCTTGTTGCTACATAATCATGATGCTTAAGATATTTTGAATAGAAAAAGATCGATAGTTTATGATATTACTATGGATATTTTGAACCGCAATTTGGATTTTGTACTGGTTCAATATGAATATTATAATTTCTTATTTAATTTGGTGTTATTTATTGTTCTATGAGACTTTATATAATGTTGATATTTAGTACAAATATATAATATAATTTTTGTAAAAAAAAAAACGTAGCATAGCTTCTGCTACAGTTACGCTATTCGCTATAGCTTTTTTTGTAGACTTCCCGCTATGACGCTATAAACGCTATTTAAAACATTGATATATATACACAGAGCACCCTATGCTAAGTATTAAAAAGCCCTAGCCGTTACAGCCCTAGCCCCAAAAGAAAATGGTGGAATTTCATGTATCCCCTCAAAAACATCAATACTACGTATTTCCTCCTCAAAAGTTTGTAATATCATATTTACCCTTCAAAATTATAGAAACTCACATATTTACCCAATACATTAACTTTTTCATTAATTTTAAATCCATCATCTATCTAAATTTATAATTCCCATTTTACCCTTATTAGAATTAAAAGAAACTAATGCACAACTCCCACACATCTCTCCCACATCTCCCCCACCTCTAAAATTTTCATTTTATCTTTGGCTCTTTGCAACTTTGCTTCTTAAATTCGTATTTACATCAGGAGATAAAACTGCTTGCATCTTGATTATGTATTCTCATACATATGATACTCTCAAGTGAGCAAAATTATTTACAAAACTTAAGAAGAAGAGCACCTCTCTTTGTGCCAATGCTTGCTTCTCTTCTCCAACTCCAGAGAGATTCTCTCTTTCTCCCACTCATTCTATAAACAAAAATTAATTTCTTCAACTGTGAGACTACTTCATTTTTTTTTCCATCAATCTAATCATTGCTTTTTAATGAGACTGTAGGTCAAACTTCGGAAAAAAGGTAAGTTGATTACCATGCACCAATAAAAGCAGACATTAAACAAAAATAGGGAAAAGGAAGAGGGCATTAGCACTTGCTACTTAATACATACCAGCCTTTGCTGGTACGGTACAAGACTATCAGATATACAAAAGTGAATACAGAACAAACCTGTAGCAGGGTAAGAAAAATGTAAGCATAATACATTAATTAATATCTGTTTTAGATGAGGAAATTCTTTGGAGCGAGAGAAGGCAGGGACACCATATCTTGTGGGTTGGTACCATGTGAAGTTGAAATCTTGATTCAGAGTGTACCTTCTTTTTATTTTGGTACAATACTGGCATATATTGTTGTAAATCATATTTATTATGTTCTAAGATCAAACTGTTTCTACTTTACCTAATTTTTAATTTCTGTTGTTACTGAACTAAATAGATCTCAAACGGAGCCTTTGTGCCTATTATCAATGATTAACTCTAAGCATACAAAATTTATCTCCAATTGTTGGGCTGCTCTGAAGTCAATTTCCCATAAATTGGATTCAGAGGTAACTGCCTCATTGTCATCGGGGACTAAAGGCCATAATACATTTGGCATACCGGATACTGTTTCGGTACCTAACCTTCATTGCGTACTGCAGTGGTACAAAGGCTCAGTTACACTAATGGTGCATATGTGGCATACACGACCTGTTGACCCGAAGAGGTGCTGATTTCATCCTTATAAACATATATCTGCCGTGTCATTCTTTTGCGTCTTTTGGGATCTTTGAGGGAAGGAGCATATATAAGTAAGCACTAGAGACTTCTTTCAGGCCATCTGGTATGACCAATTTTCTTTAGTTATGCTGATTAATAGTTACTTTGATTGAATGGTAGAAAAGGGAAGAAATCAAGAGAGAGGGCAGCGCTATAGATTGAAAGAAAATATATGTGATGTCTCTTGATTTATCCTGTTACAGGTTTTCTTTGGAGCGGTATATTTTGACGTTAAGGAATTCTGCTAAGCAGGAGATAGGTAATTCTTTGAAGCAGGAGAGAAAGGAGAGAGTGGAGAGAAAGAAGGGAGGGGTATAATAGTCATGTTTTATTGATTAATATTGTTTAGTAAATTTTGGAGTGTTAAATATTATTATTTTATTATTTTGAGTACATTTGATATACTATGAAGTTAGTATGGATAAATACGTGAGATTTTATAATTTTGAAGGGTAAATATGATATTATAAACTTTTAAGGGGAAAATACTTAATATTGAAGTTTTTGAGGGGATACATGAAATTCCCCCAAAGAAAATTATCAGACGCTTCCAACTAATAGAAGACACGAACGACTGTACAAGGAATTGGCTAAGCTTGATCCGTTCTGCTTCTTAATGGTACAGAGCACAGATTATAGATAACAGTTTGAGCCCCCTTCAATATGAAATCCGTATCCTCTCAGAATAGGAACCAACTCCGCTGCTCTCCAAATAGGCGAGCAGGACCTGCTCTTCCAAATCAGACCATTCATCTGTGTTGAGATCCGTGCATGAAAAAAATTCAACGGTCTGATTTGGAAGAGCAGGGTCCTGCTCGCCTATTTAGAGAGCAGCGGAGTCGGATCCCTCAGAATAAGTGGTGAAAACGGATCATACACGGAGCAGATAGTGGTAAAATCGTATCTTTTATTTTTATTTTTGGGATACGAATCGAATATTCATTAAAAAAATATATAAATATTATTAAAAATATTAAAATTTATAAAATTTATATAATTATAATGATGGATAAGATGATTTTTTTTTAATAATATATGTTAAATTATATGGTATATATTTACTATTTGAACGTGGATAATTGAAACTTAAAATCACATCTATATTCATAAAATCCGTATTATTTTCATTCTGAATCCACTTATAATCCAAATCAGTATTATACCGGAGTGGATACTTTTCGAATACGGATCCGAATAATTTCTAAATATTAGAAAGTCATCCGGATACAGATCCGAATAATTTTTAAATATTGAAAAGTATTATACCGGAGTGGATACTTTCTGAATACGAATCCAAATAATTTCTAAATATTGGAAAGTCATCAGGACGGATCCGAATAATTTCTAAATATTGGAAAGTCATCCGAATACGGATCTGAATAATTTCGGAATATTGAAAAGTGAACCGGATACGAATAATTTGGGATGGATCCACAAAAACAGAGCGGATATCCAAATACGTATTATACCGGAGTGGATACTTTCTTAATACGGATCCGAATAATTTCTAAATATTGGAAAGTAATTCGGATACAGATCCAAATAATTTCTAAATTTTGAAAAGTATTATACTGGAGTGCATCATACAGATCCGAATAATTTATAAATATTGGAAAGTCATCTGGATACAGATCCGAATAATTTCGAAATATTGAAAAGTGAACCAGATACGAATAATTTGGGATGGGATCCACGAAAACAGAGCGGATATAGCAGATATCCGCCTATATCTGGAATGCTATTCTAAGTTCTCTCGCCTCTCTCAAGACTTCGCTCAAAACAAAGAGTGAGGCTACGGTACTATGCATAGCACGGATTGGTCCGTGCTACTGCTCAATATTTGAGTTTTCAAAATCCTAACAGTCGATCCAAACTGTTCAACATGATAAAATGAATATGTACTTGCAAACCAAATTTTACATTTTTTTAATTTTTTTTACTATTTTTTTAGATAGGTAGAAAATCATTGTTTTTGGATGGTCCAGAATTTTCAATCAAGTGATTTTCTACCTATCTAAAAATATAGTTAAAAAAATTTGAAAAAATATAAATTTTAGTTTACAAGTACATGTTCATTTTATAATCATGTTGATCCGGATCGACCGTTAGAATTTTAAAAACTTAAATATTGAGCCGTATTATGCATAGTACCGTAGCCTCACTCGAAAACAAATGTTAAAAGTGAATCTTATATACTCTTTGTTCCGGTTTGTTTAACTCTTGTGGGACTAAACATATTTATTTATCCGGAGAGGCAAATGCTCCCGATATTTTTATTAAAACCCCCCAAAAAAACAAATTATCAAATCTGCTCCCACTTCAAAATTATAATTATTTCTACCCTAACCGCCCGTAAACTGGGCGGTCCACTTTTCCCACCAGACCGCCCAGCAACTGGGCGGTTCACTTTTCAACTTGACCGCCCACAGCCTGGGCGGTCCACTATTACAATCTGACCGCCCAGGGGCTGGGCGGTCCACTATTAATTTTTTTTTTATATTAAATTGTTGTAATGATTTGTTTGAATGTTTTATATTAAATTGTTGTAATGATTTTTGAATGTTTTATATTAAATTGTTGTAATGATTTGTTTGAATGTTTTATATTAAATTGTATGATATATATTTATTATTTGTTGACGATTATTTTTATATGTTATGTAATTGTGTAGTTTTAATATAATTGATTAGTTTTATATTAAGTTTGTTAATGTTTAAATGTTTCTAAATGGTAATCTAAATAGTAAGTATAAACAATAAAAGTAGGTAATCTAAATGGTAAGTCTAAACATGAAACATAACAGTCCAAACATGAAATATAATAATCCAAACTAAAATACTAGAAACCTATCAAACTAAAAAAAATATAAAAACCCTAACGGCGACGACGAGGGCGAGGTCCGGAGAGGTCCAACCTCTCAGGTGCACGGTGCTCTCTCTGCGACGGCGGACGCCTCTGGTGAACCTCATCCACCTGCATGTCATCGTGTACGTCCTCGTGTATTTAATTTTGAACAATTCAATCGTTTCGGGAAAATCAACAACCCGGACACGATAATTAACAATTCAATTCTACCAATCGTTCCAATGCCAATACAAGATACAAAATATAAATTAAAAACATTATTTAGAAACTTACCCGAAAATAATCGGACTGTTGCCGAGATGGCCGAAATTAGGGTTCGGGTGAGAGAGAGAGAGAGAGAGGAAGAGAGAGAGAGAGAGGAAGAGGGAGAGAATGGCAGAATAGAGAGAGAGTATGGCAGAATAGAGAGAGAGGAAGAGAGGGAGAGAGAGAGAGAGAGAGCTCTAGAGAGAGAAAGAGAGGGAGAGAGGGAGAGAGAGAGAGAAAAGCACTGCTGGGCTGGGGTGGGGTGTGGTTTCGGGCGGCGACGCGGGCGGCGGGAGAGGCTGGGCTGGAGGCAGAGAGAAGAGAGAGAGAGAGCCGCTGGAGGGGGCGGACCGCTTTTAAAAAAAAAAAATTCATAGTGGACCGCCCAGCCTCTGGGCGGTCAGGTTTTAAGAGTGGACCGCCCGAAAGCTGGGCGGTCAGGTTTTAAGAGTGGACCGCCCGAAAGCTGGGCGGTCAGGTTTCAAAAGTGGACCGCCCAGTGGCTGGGCGGTCTGGTGGGAAAAGTGGACCGCCCAGTCCACGGGCGGTTAGGGTAGAAATAATTATAACTTTGGAGTGGGAGCAGATTTGATAATTTGTTTTTTTTTGGGGTTTTAATAAAAATATCGGCAAATGCTCATGCCTTGTAAAGTGCACAGACCTGTCACGTGGCGACCTAATTTCACAGCCAATAAGAATTCAAATGAGGTATCCACGGATCACAATTCCGCACTCATATCTTTCATCCCTTTGATACCCATCTGACGCTCCAAAACTGTCCCGCTCTTTGTTTGCACCAGCTGACTTCAAAACCTCCCTTCCCTTCGTCCTTCCCCAATCAGATTTTGGCAAGTCAAAACAACCTTCCAAAATTATCAAAAATAAAGTCAGTTGAAGTATGAAAAATGGCATATAACTAAAAGGATTTTTTTTTTTTACAAATTACTATTACTAATTTAAATTATGAACTTGAATTATTCATTAATTTTCATATTTAAATTTTATTAATTAATATTTGTATCTTAAAATTCATATAACTTAATTATCCGACAATTATCCGTTTTGTATCTGTATTCGAATCTGTATTCGTGAATTATCCGCTCCGTATCTGTTTAAGGTGAATTTGGTTTTACATTTTGACATCCGTTTACTATTCATATTCGTATTCGTATCCGCTCATTGAAATGTGGATATGGATTTAGTATTAGCATTATCCACTCCATATTCGCTCCGTTTTCACCCTTATAGATATCTGTATCTAATTTTTTTTAATACGGATCGGATATTATCCACTCTATTTTCACCCCCTATCTAAAATACAGCAGCCGTTAAAATTAGCTTTCGAGCGAGGAGGGATCAAGTTACAACAAATTTAAGTTACAACAAAGTTATAATAATCATTTTCTACATTCTGAAATTCTAAATCGTCGATCCAAACCGTTCAACATGATCTCCACAATAAAATGTGCTTCCAGATCAAATTTTTCATTTTTTTTCATTTTTTTACTATTTATTAAGATGGGTACAAAATTCAATGATCTAAATTTGACTAGTTTTTGTAAAATACTTAATAAATAGTAAAAAAATTCAAAAAAATGTAAAATTTGATCTGGAAGCACATTGTATTGTGGAGATCATGTTGAACGGTTTGGATCGACGATTTGGAAATTCAAAATGTGAAAAATAATTATTGTAACTTTGTTCTAACTCAAATTTGTTGTAACTAGATCCCTCCTCTTCGAGCGATTAGATTTGGTGTCTATTTAGATATAAGGAGTCCATTTTGAAATTTGTGTTTTGAATACGAATCAAATAGTATCCGCTCTGTTTTCACCTCTATATCAGATACGGCAGTCATTAAAAATAGCTTCCGAGTGATTAGATTTGATGTTTATTTAGATATAAGGAGTCCATTTTGATATTTGTGTCAGATTAAGACTGGCGACTCAGATCTCATTGTACACGGTCAGGTATTGGACTGGATCTGAATTCTTCAATATGGACCGTCTATCTTTAATCGAAAGGTTGGTATATCAGATGGTTTAAACATCTCTGCGAAATCGACCTTCCAATAATCAGATTCAATAGAACAGAGGTCAAATATTTTTTTCAGATATTATTTGCCCGTTATTAAATTAATTTTAATAAATAATTTAGTCATTATCGATCAATATTAAAAGATAAGTATAGAATTGACAATCTATTTGTCTTTTCTGAAAAGGTGGATTTGTTTAGAAATTATTAAATATTTCTATCATTAGAATAACAAACTTAATACTTAATAACAGAAAAGAACTAGCATTTAATATAGTAGTGAAAACATACAGTCTTTATATAAGGGTTCATGAGTTCGAAATCCAACAAATTTCTTTTTTATTATAATAGCAAAAATATTATATAATTAAATAGCTTACCTTCTAATCTTTACTTACAAAAATAACATGAAAGAATAGAAGAATATTTTTACCTGAACCGGATGTAACCGTCTTTTCCTTTTCTTTTATTTCTTTAGAAAAAAGTTCTCTTTTTCTCTTTTTTTCCTGCTGTCCTTCTCTTTATTAAAAGGAAGTCGCTAAAAAAGCAGTGCCTTAGTGCAGGGACGAAAGCACGAGAGAGATATATGGGTGGTAGCGGCGGAGATTCGGCGACGGGAAGCCCGAGTTCGACGGGAAATGGCGGAGGAAAGAGGGGAAGAGATCCAGAAGATGAGGTGTACCTGGACAACCTCCACTCTAGCAAACGATATCTTAGCGAGGTCTCCTTTTTGTCTCCCTTGAATGGATAACTTCTTCTTGTACAGTTGTACCTAATACTAGTAATAGTTACCTGCCATGAGTTCTGGTAATTGACCAGTCAGAAGAATTTACCAGATTTTATTGGACTTATTCAACATTGCATTTTCATTATAATATCAAGCTTATTCTAGTATACTTGTGTGAAATCTTAATTCTTCTGTTAATTTATCTTACTTGTTTTTTCAGTTTATTATTATTTTTTTTAATCTTGATCACACCCTAAGTGGAAGTGTGAGTTCCAATATTCTGTTATTATCAGGATAATTTGTCATATAATAATAATTAGTTTTATGGATCTTATGATTAATTTCTAGCACAATTTCTCAATGTGTTTTCCCTCCCCCCAAGACTCAGCTAAAATTTGATCCTGCCTAAATGCTTGATTAAGCACTGGGAAAGTTCTAGGGGGGACATCTTGAAAACAAGGCAGATTCAGTGCGATCAATGGGTTCAATGGACCCTCTTCTTTTTGGAAAGAGTCCATATAAATGCTATTTTATAGTTTTAAGAAACAAATGCTAGAGATATCCTAGTTCTGATCCCAAAATGTGTTGCATTTTTCTGTATCTGACCCCCATACTCCTAAAGTATAAAATTTAAACCAACAATATTAAAACTCTTAATCATTGTACCAAAAGTGTAATTTCTGCCTCTGCCTGTACCTGTCTGGTTGGTTTGGTACAACACCAGCAAGTATCTGGGAGTAAGCTGGTATGATATGGAAATCAGAGATGTAATGCCTCAAATAAAAATAAAAATCCTTATCATTATTTTACAATACAATGCCATTTTGTTTTTCCAGATTATGGCTACCAGTCTAAATGGGCTGTCTTTCGGTGACACAATTGAGGAAGGCCTTATGGAATCCCCGGCTCGAGCAGAAAACCTCTTATATCTCAGGTTTGTTTATTTTTTTCTTATCTCAACTCTATTACCTATTCATTTTCTGGTGCTATTGCCCTGGCATGGGGATTTCACGAGGCTTTAGCACCCCCCCCCCCCCCCCCCCCAAAAAAAAAAAAAGAAAAAGAAAAAGAAAAAAAACTACTTTCTGTAATTTACTTTTCATGAAATGCAATTTGTAGTATTCCACTAGATGGTAATGAACAAATCACAAATTCACTCTTTTTATATTCATTAATTTAGTATAATTAAAAATGGTGTGCTCGGTTCTATGATAGTCCTTTAGCCAAAAGAGAAAGATTTATACAAAAGAAATTTCATATTATATGTAAAAAAATCTTCATTTTAGGGATGAAATTGCTTCACAATACTCACCTATGTCAGAAGATTCTGACGAGTGCCGATTCTATGATCCTATCTCAGCAAGCTCTCATAACCCAACTCAAGTTCATGTAGATGCCAGTTGTAGTAGTCCCAGTTCACCTCACCGGTACCAGAAAATAGTTACTGGAAACTCCACTTCCACCTCCAGTTGCAGTGCATATCCACTTCCATGCAACTCTCTCTCTACTGTCATCTGTTCACCAACTCGCCGTGGGAGCCATGAGTCAGAAGGTCGGTTCCCTTCCTCTCCTAATGACATGTGCCATGTGGCAGATCTAAGGAAAACCGCATTGCTGAGGTCAGTGCAGATGCGAGCCCAACCCCAAGCGACGCATAACGAATTGCATCTAAATCTGGGGCAGGAGATTGGTGTGAGCTCTGAACTGGAGGCGTCCAGTGAAAAATGTCAAGAGTACGAACCTGGATATAAGGGCCAAGAAAGTGAAGATGACAGTATCTGAGCATACCAAACCCAGATAATACTAGTGTGGTGGAGAGAAAATTGTAAAAAGTAAAGAAGAGTGGATATTTTTGCGTTATCCATGAGAAAAATGTGTCATCATTTGGAATGGAGGTGTTTAAGTGAGGTTGTGGCCAGTGACAACACAGTTACTCGGAGATGGAGAAGAGGTGATTTTTTGAAAGAAGATCTCTTTGTTTTTTTCTTATAAAATTGGTTCTTCTGTACTGGTATGGCTACTAGTACTAGAAGAGATACTGTTAATACTGTACCTGTTCAATGAAGAGGGGGCTTGTGGGTTCAACCACAGTACAAATGTACAATTTCTACAAAAACTATCTACAAGAAAGAAGCAAAAATCATTTTACTTGATGATACTTCTAATGCTCGGTAGTGTATAACTCAGTAACACCATTCTATTAGATTAATGGTGCTAACTTGATGTTGTTTTTTTGAAACGTCCCAAAAATTTTATGTACTTTTATAATATTCTTTTTGTCCATTTTATTCGTTCTTTTTATTTGGTCTGTAAGCATTCATAGTAATTTGAATTTTTGCTTTTGAACTTGAATTGTGAAGCACTTTGACTCGTCTGAGTCTGAATCAAAGGTAAACAATTTCGCTGTTGCATGTTAACTTTGTTTGTGGTTCTTATATATATGTGCATCTCTTTAAAAATAATAAGATTCTAAGATCGCATTATAGATGTTGTGTGGTGGGGATGTTGTAAAATAAAAAAAATAATTATTCAGTATCTGGTGCAAGTGTCAAGCACAATTATCAAATGGCTCAACCTCCCCGTGAATTACATAAACTTTTTCACACATCTATCGCGCCAATCACTGGCTCTTTTTGAATTCTGATGCTGCAACAATGACAATGAGGAAGAGTTTCCAGTTCATAACCTTTTTCTAGCAAATTGATTAAATATATGGCAATTCTAGTTCAATTTCAATGGTGAAAACCCGAGCAGGATGAACAAACTCTTAGTGGCAACCTTTTTCTGGGTTTCTACTTGAATCGACCAAATAAAAAAAAATCAGGTGGATCACATTACTATCAAGCAGATGTTGTTTAGTCAATGCCATGCAATTATCTGACTCTAAACCCATGTGTATTTATGAGCAATTCTTTCCTTTCTTGTGCATCAATAACTTGTTAGCGTCGATCCGGTTGAAGTACTTTCACTAATTAATTGTCCAATAAGGAGCCTTGCTATGCTAATCATTAAAGAGTGCCGCTCGATTTAGAATAGGCAGCTCCGATCGAGCCACCTTAATTGTTTGATATTATGCCAGTATCAATGCGGCATCGGCGGTATCGTAAGAGATAGAATACTTTCAGTTAAACCAAAGTTTTTTCAGAGCCTATGTAAAATGAAGAGGGTTAAAATGCATTATTAGTTATGTGCTCCAACTTATATTTCACATCTTTGTATTTAAAGTTCAAACAGTTGATCTGAACCGCTCAACATGATCTACATATTAAAAAGTGCTTAGAGATCAAATTTTATATTTTTTTGAAAAAATTTTACTATTTTTTTAGATAGGTACAAAATCACTGCTTCTGGACCATCCAAAAACAAATGATTTTGTACCTATCTAAACAAATAGTAAAAGAAATTCAAAAAATATAAAATTTGGTCTCTAAGCACATTTTAATATGGATATCATGTTGAACTGTTCGGATCGATTGTTTGAACTTTGAAAACGGAATTAGAGATGTGGGGTATGGTTGGCACACAAAACCAATAGTGCATTTTAACCCTACTCATGTAGAATACAAGGGTTTACTTTAAAATTTGTGCAACCATAAATAAACAGTCCGGATCTGAATTCATTATACTCAGTGGGCAGCGGTGTTATCGTAACAAGAACCGCCCGATTCTGAACAGGCAGTTCCGATCATACACCTAGTGGCGGACCCAAGAAGGATCAGGGGTAGGCAACTCCTGAATTCGAAATTTTTTTTAGACCCAGTAGTATTTTATACTTGTGCCTACAACTGAATTTAATTCACGATCCAGCAGAAGAATATTGCGCGGAAAAGAAAGTCAGTCCAGACTGATTCACGTAAAAGAAAGACAAAAAAAGACGTAGTCCGATTCGTTCATCTACTTAGAAGAATCGTTGATTTGTTAGGAGAAAAAAGAGGTCTGCTACTAAGGATATAAATATGTACCGTGCCATGACTAGTCATGTCGTAACTTGGATTACGTGTCGTGTTGTGATCAAATTTGGAAGGATAGTCATGGCACGTGAATGGTCACAACACGTTAATCACGCCGTGACGTGTCCAAACGTGACCGGTCACATTTGTCACGTTTAACTATTTTTTTTTATACTTTAGGTTAGTTTATTTAAAATTCAACATTCGATTAAGATCTAACAGTCTTAATTACACATGACCATATGTCGTGTCGTGACAAAATCTTTTGTGTGACGTGCCTTGTTGTGCCAAATTTTCGAAAGATGGTCACGATACGTAACCGGCACACATGCCGTGACGGAACCGTATCGTTTCGTGACGTATTCGGTCGTGACTTGTTTAGATCCTTATCAACTACTCAGATCCGATTCGTCAGGAGAAAAAAATTATATTCTTATCAATATTTTGTGCCTAACCATTGATCATATCCTGAAAACAATCTTCACCATGACCGTCTTACCAAAGCCCGCAGCTGTTATAGATGTAAATAAACAAGAAGTTACTTGTTTGTGTGTGTGTGTGTGGTGTGGGGGGGGGGGGGGGGGGGGGGGGGAGGGGATGGGGTTTGTCAGAAAGAAAATGAACGAGTTTCCTACAGAGACAAAACTTATGCGGAGAAAAAAAAATAGTCATAAGAGTTGGAAATATGTTGACAATAAATTAATTTGAAAACTTTAACAGTAATTTTTAAATTAATTGAGAAAACAATTAAAAAACCAAAAGAATTGAAAGATCAATTATGTATTAAATTTTGTATAATTTAAATATCATTTGATTTTACAAAAGAATTATCATTGGAGAAAAGTAAATATTAATTTTCGGGGGGTGTTCCGAGAATCGAACTCGGGACCTCTCGCACCCGAAGCGAGAATCATACCACTAGACCAAACACCCGATTTTGTAATCCAATTGTTACTAATTATACTACCTCTTTATTCAACAACGGTGAACCCTCTGTCACACGCAAATTCTCTCCGTCAAGAAACGAGAGGAAATTCGCGTTATTCCTCCGCTGATTGGAAGCCAGCGAACAGGACGAATAGATTTCAATCAGCGGGATTTGTTGAGAAGTAATTTGCGGAGGTGCAAGTAAATTGACGTCTCTGTCCTCGTCTTCCTCCCTCCAGTTCTAGTGGAAGAGCGTGAAGACCGTCGGTGGCGGTAAGAGCTCCGATAAGGTCAGGCTCATCCTTCTCTTCTTCTCTATACTCTCAGTTCCCTATTTGTTTTACCTTCTCTATCATGCAGTTTTGATCCCTTTCTGAACTGAAACCCTAGTTAGGTTTTGAGTGGCAGCTCTTGTAAATAGAATGAAGGTTGTGAGTGTTCTTGAGACTCTTACAATGAGTTCCTTATCTTCTAAAGTTGATTCTTATCAAGGAATTTCATTCTGAATCAAATCTATTCACCTGGCAATCTATTGAGATTTTGTTTTAGTTGTTTGCAACTTATAGATAGGTTTAGCAGAGCGATAATTTCTACTGATTTTCAGTCCAATCTGTGGTTTTATTGGCTGTGGTTTTAAGTCTTATCATTAAATTTAAATTTCAGGTCTTGAGAGTTTGTTTAATTACACTGACAATACAATTGAAGACCAAGAAAAATAAAAATCCACTTTGTATGGAAAGCTACATACTTGGCTCTGATCAGTGCATAACTAATAACTAATAAATCTGTTTTGGGCTGGTTTGTACCATGTAGCACAAGACCATTTCTCTAGTTTAATGTACTTGATTCATCATGATCTATTTTAGATAGCTTCAATTTCATTGGAGAACAGAACTAAGGAAGAGATGCCAAGTAATGTGAGTTCTTTTTTAATTTCTTTCTTGTTTTTGCTGCTGCTGCTGTTGTTAGTATTTATTGTTGTTATTGGAATTGTTTGTGTTACCATCATTTTTTTTATTTGTTTGTTTAGTTCGTTCAGTACTTCAGTAATCAAGAATCTTATTTTGATCATTAAAAATCACAAGATGCATAATAAATTGGAAATCATTGTAAGATGGTCATATGTTTATTTCCTGCTTCATAATTATTGAATTTCAGGATACAAAAAAGGATTTAATATTTCATTTCAAATGAAAAATGAAAACAATAATAATTTTTTGTCCCTTCTTTATGTATTGTTTAGCCTGTAGGTGTTGACAACACCTTTAGAAAAAAGTTCGACAGAGAAGAGTATTTACAGCGAGCTCGTGAGCGAGAGCAAGAAAGGGTACATTCAAATTGTTATTTTATTTTCACCATTTACTTAAATTCTTCTATAGATGTTGTATACTTAGCTAATTTTTTTTATCATTATTTATTTATTTGTTTTGAATATGATAGGATGAGGATGAGCATCATAGGGCAAAAGGTTAGTAGCTGGTTTATACCGTCCTACTTCTGTTGTATTAATCTTATGAAATATTTTCAGTTTTCTACAATGAGAATTTTGATATGATCCTTGCTCTGCCTTTTCTCAACTTTTGGGTGGCATATACAAGGGAAAGGGCCTCTTGTGCAAAGGAAACCTTTGAAACAGAGAGATTATGAAATAGACCTTGAATCTCGTCTCGGCAAGACTCAGGTTGGTTCATATTTTCCTCGCATCTGGCAAAATATTCAGCATTTTGTAATTTTGTTATTTTTGAATGTATACTAAAAGCAATCATCTCTTGTTCTCTCTTCTGTAGGTTGTGACTCCAATTGCTCCACTTAGCCAACAGGTTTGTCCTTGATTTGATTCTAACCTATATCTAGATATTCTATTTGAATTATTTTGCTAAGCTTAAAACTACACATTGAATTTATATATCCAAATATGTGGTAATATGTTTTCCACTAAAGATGTCACACAAACATTTGTAATATTCACATTATCTTTTTAAACTTTCCGTGGTGTTGTGGAAAATGAAATAGCAGTCAAGAATTACACATTGATTGGTACAAAGTTCTTACATTGCTAGAAGTGCAACATATTGCTTTAGAGCCTTTATTATATATAGTGAGTATGCACTTGGTTAACCAAATAAGAGTATTCATTTTTTACTTGAATAATTGAATATTCTTGGATATTTGACAGGCTGGATATTACTGCTCGGTTTGTGAGTGTGTGGTAAAAGATTCAGCCAATTATCTTGACCACATCAATGGGAAAAAGCGTATGATTTATTTATTTATTTATTTTCATATTTTTATTCCGTCTATTATTTAGATTTCGAATTTATGTTTCTGACTGGTTATAATACAGATCAGAGAGCTTTGGGCATGTCAATGCGCGTAGAAAGGGCATCTCTTGAACAGGTACCTCATTTCAACTTGCTTTCATATGGTACAAAATGCTTAATTTTTTACGAGGTCTTGCGCACAAACCACTCAAAACTCCAAGAAAATGGAAAAAAATGAAATGAGTATTGATAGTAATAACCAAGAAGTTTGATTTAAGTCGATCAGTACTTCAGTAATCAAACTGATATTCAGTGCAGTTGGTATTTAGTTGGTATACAGGAAGAGTTGTTTTTGGCCTTCAATAATTGAGAGAAAAAGAACTATGTGAGCGGCTTTCTGTTTTATGTGCTTTAGTTTGTTGGGTATATATGTCAATTGGTATGCTGGTACAGCTCGCTTTAGTTTGTTTCTAGTTCTTTTTGTCATATGCTTAGCTCGCTATTAGGTTGTTTTGGTTTCTTGCTTTAAGCAATTGTACCTGTTATATTTTGTTTCTATAAAGATTGATGCTGGTGTGCGACCACTTTCCTAGAAAAAAAGAAGAAACGAGATAAAAATGCCCTATAAAATTGATGTATGAATAGGAAGAGATTTTTTGTGCTTCTTAACCTTCACAAACTTTAATAAACCAAGTGGTTTATAATTCTGTGCTGCCTTTTGTTCTCAAATAGCATATTTTCTTTGTAGGTGCAACAGAGATTTGAGTCGCTTAAGAAGCGCAAACCTGCTGGTACTTTTAGTGAGAAAGGTAAGCAATTACATTTACTGAATACCTGTAGTCCTATACCATTACTAGCACTATTTGGTTCAGTACCAAGTCATTTGCTAAAATTAATTAAAGGTTGTGCAATTGGGCACCAAGCAAGCTGAGCAACATTGTTAAGTAGTATTCTGTGTAGCCAAAATCATTTGGTATTGTAGTACCAGTGTTAGCATCCTTTGTTTTACTTTCAAAAGAACTTAAGGGTGTTTGCATATCATGCCATAGTTGTTACATTTTCTTTTCTTATGTTATGGCAAAGATATACATGTAATGAAAATTTCTCCATTGTGAAAGATTTGGATGAAAGGATACAAAAACAGCAGGAAGAGGAGGAAGAAAGAAAGCGGCTCAAAAGGGAAAGGAAGAAAGAAAAGAAGGTAAAAAGCTTTCTCTCTCAAGTTTTGCACATCACTTTTGAAACCCCAATTTACTATACCACAAGCAAGAAGTTCATGCATACTCCTATTGACTCATGAAAATCTTTATTTATGAAAAGCATTTGACTCTGTTTCACATTATGTCACTTCATGAACAGAGGGAAAAGTGGGTTTTGAGGTGTCGCATTATATCACTGTCATTATACTGTTGGTCCTGTTTTTGTTTTTGAAGAAACCAAAGCAGGTGTTGTGATAAAATATTCCATGCTGTACAATGGATTAGAGTTAGAGCATGGAATTTCCATGCTGTAAAGAATTAGAGGCCTTGTGTTGAGCTTTGTAGGGTCAAGCATAGAAATTTTCATGTCTTAGTACATAAAATAAAATTGATGATTTGTTGGGTATAGGAGAAAGAGAAAGCAGCAGTGGAAGAGCAAGAGGATGTGGATCCTGATATTGCGGCTATGATGGGTTTTGGTGGTTTTTCTTCTTCCAAAAAATAAAAAAAAATATGTTTTAAGATTTCAATTAACTTTGTTCCCCTCGAACTTCAAATAGTAGGTATTTTATGTACCAAGGACGTTGGCTACTAATTCCCCTGGTGTTTTCTCTCTCAATCTCTCTATTTAATTTTTGTCCTGCACTGGTTTAAACATGTGGTTGTTCAAGTAAATCTCCGAGTTCTAAAACTGATGTACTCAAAAACGTTTAATATTTGTTTTTTTAAACAGAAAACATCACCACCAAGCAGAACACAAAAGGGGCAAACTGCCTTGTTGAAAACAATATCGTCTCATGGAAGGTTGATATCTGGAAATATTTGTTTAAACAAATAACAATTGTATTCTAAGATTTTTAAGAATATCCGAATGAGCTTATTTTTTGGAGGTTGCAACTATTCTACTAAGTAATTCAATACATTGTGCGCTAACAGTAGTCAATCATCACATTTTGCATTCACTTCTACGTTTCTTGATATCACATTCAGCTCTTCACTAGCACAGCAACACAATTTTAAAATGTATACAGACTTTCTCGTTTCTACATCTTAGATCCTGCGTTAACCTCTGGAACGCTGTCCCATAAAAAGTTACTTTAGTGAAAGATAAACTTAAACCAAAACTATATCAAATATAAAACAGACGCTGCAGAAAAATACGTCATTCGATGATGTGGACTAAGGTTTCAAACCCATTACCTGACATGGAACCATTACATACCATGATTATAGTTCGTGTTTTACTTTCCCCTTCAACTCATGTTTTAAGTTTATTAAATTTTAACTATGTGCAACCTAACAAGAATATGAAGCAACAAAATACCAGAAAGTAACACGCCACTCACACCACTCAATAAAAAGAAAGGAAAAATAAAAAGAAAAGACCTTTGGCAAAATAAATGAAATGTTTTAGAATATGACAATAATGAATGGACTATATCAGACTTAGGCAACAACAATGATGATCAAAAACTAAGCTGTGCTTATTTTTGTCTCGGTTTCGAAATGATGAAAATTGAATGTTCGAGTGAATATGTACGTACGTGAAGACCATCAATGCCGTTGTTCCCTCACATAGCGGATTTCAAGCAAATTTTATTTCTGCATCACAAAAATTAGTAGGATGCCTCATTACGTTTTTCATGATAAACCCATACCAAATGGATCAAGTGGCAATAGATATGCAAGATCATGCTCAACTGTACAAGCTGCGTGCATGCATGTTCTCGATGCATGTTCTTGCGTCTTGTCAATAGATATTTCATCTTTAATCATAGCCGTTGAATTTTCTTGCATCCTGCTACAAGAAAATTTATCTTCAATATTATCTTTCAAACATGGTGATGTCCCATGAGTTGGAAATTCACACTTAATACTATCTTGCAAAAGTGAGAGCATCCTATCGCTAGAAAGACTAAATTGTTTGATGTCATTCTTGAAAGTTTCATGTTCAGCAGGAACACATAAATACGCTGACAAAATGGGTAAAAATGAGCTCGGACAAAATAAATCAAAACCAAAAGAATCATTGTAGAAAATTAGCACGCCGATAGGATACGCAGTAGACACACAATTCCACCTCTCATAAACCAAGTCTCCATTTGAAGCTAACAAAGGCAGATCAAAAATAGTTTTCACCACCTTGCACGACCTTTGTAGCAATTCTCTTCCAACCATATCCGTGTTTCTAACTTCAAAAATAATGTATGTTGGTAGGATAGAGTCAGGAACATTCGCAAATAAGACAAAATTTTGCCATGGTTCTCTAGGCAGATTGATTGAAGCAGGGTACACCAGGCTCACCATATTTCGACTCCGAGCGAAAGGATTGGAGTTCCTTTTGGTTGGAGATATAGATACTAATTACCGATACCACAATGACGCACTTAATTAGCAGTTCAGAAATAAAATACTTGATTAAATATATCAAATTTCCAATCAGTTATAGCAAAAACTAAGTAAGTATTTCGATAAGAATAGGCAGCATCTAATTTATTAAGGGGCAAAAATAGCCTGGTTGTTAATTCAGTCTCTTTATATATATAAAAAAACAAACTAGTATAACTTCGTACGTAATCTTTCTCAATCTCTATTTGAGAAAAGACCAGAGATAGTTCTGCAACTCCTTTTTGTTTCTTTTTCTTATGAACAATTCATAGATATGGAAGAGTATCTTTCATCCCTCTTTTAGAAAGAACAGCCCAAGAGAAATATATGTTATGTTATTCCCAGCTCAATATACTGAAATTGTCACTCGGAAGTCGGACCTTTTTCATGGGGCGCCTTCATGTGCAGAAAATATTATACGCTAGATGATGATCTTCCACAGGACAGCTTCTGTACAAACTGATCAGAATCAATTCCCCAAATTTGAGAAACGAAGAAGCAAGGAATGATTCAGCAGTCCATATGGAATTTATAATTGACAGTACAAAAACTCTTGATCGGAAAATTATTCCAAAAATCACGTGTCAAGCATCAGTAATATGATGACATTGAATCAAGAGATCAATTTAGGCCCAAATTAGTTAGTCGCAGTTGGGGATTGTTGGTACTAACTAAACCTCTCACTTTCTCTGTCTCTTTCTTCCTCTCTAAGCAAAAGCAAGATGAATATTTGGAATGAAAAAAAATATAGAAGCAAGGTGGTGCTGTCTGGCAAGAAGGCAGTGGGGAACCAAAGCTTTGCGAGGTAACTACGTAGTATTATTAGTAAATTTATTAGAAACAAACAAAAGTTTCAAGATTCTCTAGTATCAGATTCATTGACGTGTGTTATGATCTAATTTACCAACTTTTGGTTTTTCTAATTTTACGAAAAAATTTCAATTTTTTAAATTTTGGAATTGGTTTGGTAATTTATCAGAGAAATTAAATGGATTTAGAAATTGATCGGAAATTTTGGAAAAAGATTAAATTGAGAAAAGGAATAAATATTTTTCCTTAAATACAAGTTATGTTTCCCATTATTCTTTTCATCAGTTTTCACCAAATTTGAATATTAAGCATCTTTTGAGCATGACACAATAAATGGAAATTAATACAGCCAATCTTTTTCTAGTGTTAAGAACTAATGTACAAATTACAAAAACAAAATTAGAAAAGCACTGAACTGAAACCTACTAACAAGTTTTTATTTTCTTCTTTTCCTGTAAAATAAACATAGTAAACAACAAATTATATATCAATAAATTAATGAAGAATATTCTTCACATATAGGAAGGCAAATCATGTTTAACTAGCATTCTAGCAATAAAACCGAACCTTCCAACAAAACAAAGGTATAAATAAAAGGAAAGGTGTTATCAAATAGTTTGTTTGGATTTATCAATGGAATAGTGAGGTTAGCAACTAAATCAAGATTCGGAACAACCGCTAACTCAACAAATCAATGAAATAGCGGAATAGAGAGTTAACCCAAGCTAACACAAGAGTTTGGATTAGCTACTTTTTCACCTAAACACAGAATAGCGATCTACTTTTTGCTATATATTATAATTAAGTATCAGTTTGAGTTTGATAAATTAATCCAGACTAGCAAGGGCCAGATGCATCGCCGATGCTCATAGAGGAAGCACAGTTTGATGGAGTTGTTGGTCAAGTTGTAAGCACAAATGTCGCGGGCCAACTCCTTGCCTCATTGTCTGGGCTGCCTGGCACATAATCCCACCATTCATCACTGAAATAGACTATCTTCTTTTATTTCTCCATGTATATCCTGTTTTGCAAGCGAAATTGAAGCATTAGTACCCACAAAAATAGCTTGTCCATCCAAGTCCTTAACCTGTTCCCATTTGCTTTCATCTCTATTGCCACCAATGAGTCTAAATAACGTTACATCATCAGTTTCCGGGAAGGAAATAAAATCATATTTCCTTATGAGAACTCTACCGGCACAATCTTCTGCAAGGTACAGTTTGAACATACTATTCTCCTTAAGAAATGGTGCCGATATCTCGGTGATCACAAAAATCATCATCATTACTAAATTCAACCTCGTGTAATGCTCCAAAATTAGTCAAGCAAAGAAGCTTGCCGTTTCGACAGAACATGATATCCATATACCATTGTTTTTCTCGCAAGAGATTCCATCTACATTCGCCTGGTCTAGCGACTACCAATTGTGATATACAACCAACAAGTGCTGCCGCCACAAAGTTGCTCGAAAATACCGAAGGATTAGAAGAGACAATGACTTTTTTGAAGGTGACTTGTCCAAGATAATCATCACATGTATAATCAAGAAAAGGAGAATCTTGTCTGATGAATCATATTTATGATCATGGGTTATTACAAAGAAATAAAGGGAAATAAAAAATTTCTGTAGGCCTGGTCAAAGGACCAATCATGCGAGCAGGCATCTTCCCTGAATTTTTTTTTTTTCTTACATTTTTCTTTTAGGATGTGGACTAGCTCTCTCATGAATTGCATTACATTTCAAATGAAATAATGGTATACATTCAAGAGCATTGGTTTCAAATTGGGTAAGCTACGGATCAGAGCCAGAGTTAAGAAGCACAATAATGAAAAAGAAATCATCTGTCTCACTTGTGAACTTCAAATGTTCTACCAACACAGATACAAGAAAAAGAACACTAATTGCCATCCAAAACAACAGAATATAAAAGGACAGAAAGGATAAACTACAGCATCCTTATAGTAGTAATGCCGTATTGCACTATTGCTCTTTTGTTGCTGCTGCATTCTCTTATTCTGTGCTCTGTTTAGAGCTCATCCTGAAATTCCAAGGAAAGAAAAGTTATCCTTGACGTAAATGTTCTTCTAACAACAACAAAAATAAAATAACTCGTTATGACGAGTACTTACAATTTAAGAATGTTTTCAACCCCAAAATTGTCATTTTGTTATGACCGGTAGTGTTTATTTTTCTTTTTATGTATAATTAGCAGCTCTCTGTGACTCTGTTCCTTGGGATCAATTATGCATGTCACAGATTCCCTTTTTTCCCCTAATTGTGTTTGTATACCCTGTGTGTGTGTGTGTAAGGCGTGGGGTGGGTAAAAATACATGTTGAGCTTCTTTTTGCTTGCTGTCATCTGATAAGGTTTCTTCAATCTTTGTTTCGGCTTCATCCTTCGGTTCTTCTTCATTTTTACCTTCCGCAATTTCTGACTCGTCATCCTTTCCTTCCTGATATTGAAAGAATTCCGAGATGAAATAGAATATAAATTAGAATAATATCTGAAAATTGATATTTGTGATTACTCTTGAAGTTGGAGTTTATTAAAGTACCTGCTCTTCCTGTCTCTTTTTCTCAGCCTCCTCGTCCTCTTCCATCTTTTTCCAAGCCTCCTCAAATTGAGCCTCCTCAGTCTACCCGTATATACAAAATTAAAATATCAGAATAATTTCAACATAATTTAATTGATACAGAGAAAATTTATAATGAAGACATGTTTGTGAAAGGCTCATACATGCTTGTGTTTGCCAAATGTTTCCTCGGCAAGCTTGAAGGCATACTCAGGATCATCACATATCAAGATATTATCGAACAAGGTGCCAGATTTTACCTGAAATTATAAAGAAAGAGAAATTAGGTCATTACCATTAAAAAAAAAGAACAATCCAAGAAAACTAAGAAAATGGTGTCATATATCACACCTGCCACAGCTCAATGCCAATGTACTTCAATCTGGAATAAGCATATAGATAGGGATCATCCACAAATTCTGTAATTCAAAATAGAATATTTTAATGTCTATGTTACCAAAAACAGGATAGAAATGGCTAAAAGCATGGATTCAATGTACTGATACAAGATGCCCATACCAGGGTTATCTAGCATGGGTGTCGTCCATTTTCCCTTGTAGTTTGGGTTCTTCATTTTCTATCAAAGAGAGATAATCCAAAGAAAGACACCAAACTTTAAAAGCAAATTAAAAAGAAAATAGTATGTTGTCAGATACAGATTCTGACTCACAATCGAGAACCGCAATTGAACCAAATGATTGGTTGCTTGAACGACTTCTCAAATCAAGCTCAGATTGAATAACAATGGTGAAAGATAGAGGTGGAGGTGAAAAAGTATCAATTCATATTTCATTTCATAATCCAAAACCGTACAAGATAAGGCCTTATATAGGCGATGCTATAACAGAAAGCAAAATGCAAAAAGATACAGTGGATTGCGCCAATTTACCGCGCTTTGCCACGTCAGCTCAACTTGCTGACAATTCTAACAAATTTCTCTAACTGCTGCCATTCAATGCTTCTCCTGTTTCTTCGAGCGTTATCTTCTCCAGTTCTAAGGATCAGGACCCACGTAGCAGCTGCTTCCTTCCTTAGCCGCTTTATCACCTGACCCCTTAACTGGGCCTTCAATCAATGATACGGCTTCTTCACTTGGGCTGTTCAATTCACTGTCCGAAGCCCACTTGAAGCCTTCCCTTCCAACGGATAGTCTGACCAAGTCAAAATTGACATCTCGCATCCCCAATTCAGCTCCTTCGCCAACGCTCTTCTCTGGCGATCCTGACAATCCCCTCTCCTTCAAACTTTTCTCGACCTCGAGAATAAATTGAGGATAAATCTGAGCAATAGAGTAATACTCCTCCCAAGTGGCATCTTCAATTTCCTGGTTATTCCATTGGATTAGTATCTGAGTTATCGCCGCATTGCCCTTTTTTACCATTCTTCTCGCTAGAATGCTTTGAGGCTCTAACACAGTCTCATCACTTGGCCCTTTCAGTGGAAGACTCGGAGATACTACCTGATCCTTGCCAATGTGCTCTTTCAGCTGAGACACATGAAACACTGGGTGAATCGAAGATCCAACCGGCAAGTTCAGCTGGTAAGCGGTTTCTCCAATTTTCTTTATCACCTCAAAAGGTCCATGGTATTTAGGATTCAACTTTTGGTTCCCCTTCCCAGCTACTGACTGTTGCCTATATGGGTGTAGTTTCAAATATACCCAATTACCCTTTTTAAAATGCCTCTCACTTCTTTTCTTGTCAGCAAAATGCTTCATCCTCTCTTGAGCTTTTCTCAAGTTCTCTTTCAACTGCCTTAATGTTTCCTGCCTATCTTTTAGCACTGCATTTACTGCTTCAACCTCACTCTTAGGAGCACTCCCCAATGCTAGTTGAGGGGGAGGGTATCCATACAAAGCTTCAAAAGGGCTGGTTTTAAGAGTACTGTGATAAGTAGTGTTGTACCACCACTCAGCCAAGGGTAAGTATTGTGCCCATCTCTTCTGTTTGTCATAAACCATGCATCTTAGGTAGGTTTCTAGACACTGGTTCACTCTCTCAGTTTGTCCATCACTCTGAGGGTGGTAGGCAGTGCTCATGTTGAGCTTAACTTCTAACTTTGCCATCAACTCTTGCCAAAATCGGCTAGTGAAAATAGCATCTCTATCGGACACAATCGAACTGGGCAGACCATGGTACTTATACACTTGATCCAAAAACACTTGTGCTACATCAATAGCCTTGTAGGGGTGTGCCAATCCAATAAAATGTGAGTATTTGGTCAACCTATCTACAACCACCATTATCACCTCCTTCCCATTAGATTTTGGCAAACCAGTTATAAAATCCATGCCTATACTAGACCAAGCTTGATCTGGTATAGGGAGAGGTTGTAAGAGTCCAGGTGAGTGAATCAGTTCATGCTTATTGATCTGACAGTTGTGGCAGGTTTTAATGTACTGATGCACCTCATCTTTCATCTTGGGCCAATAGAACAATTTTTTTATTCTATGGTATGTAGCAGTTACCCCAGAATGGCCCCCTATAGTTGAGTCATGCAAAGCTTGAATAATTTGCTGCCTCCATGTATCATTATTCCCCACACAGATTCTACCCTTGTATCTAAAAATACCTTGGTGGTGTGTAATCTTGCTGACATCAGCTTCTCCTTCTTTGCTGCCCTTTTTCATCTCCTCTTTCAGCTTCTCCACCCATTCATCTCCTTGATAGCTGTCATTGATGTTCTCCATCCACTTGGGTCTAAGCTCAGTTATGAATTGCACAACAGCTTCTTCTTTGTTTTCACTTTCAAATTGCCCTTCTCTTCTACTTAATGAATCAGCTACTATGTTGTCACACCCTTTTTTGTATTCAATAACAAAGTCCAACCCTAGGAGTTTACTCAAACCTTTGTGTTGTGTGGGTGTGTGTATCTTCTGTTCTATCAAGTGTTTGAGGCTGATATGGTCAGTTTTAATGGTGAATGGAGCTCCCATGAGATAGTGTCTCCATTTGGTAACAGCAACAATTAGGGCTAGGAATTCTTTTTCATATGTGGAAAGATCTAATTTTCTGGGTCCCAACTTCTGACTGATAAAAGCTATGGGTTTCTTCTTTTGCATCAACACTGCCCCAATTCCATCCTTACAAGCATCAGTTTCTATGGTGAAGGGTTGGGAAAAGTCAGGTAAAGCTAGAACAGGAGCTTGTACCATGGCTTGTTTGAGGTGTTGAAAGGCTGATTGTGCTTCTGAATTCCACCCAAATGCATTCTTTTTTAGTAGTTCAGTCAATGGTTTGGAGATGATTCCATAACCTTGAATGAACTTTCTGTAATACCCAGTCAACCCTAGGAAACCTCTCAGCTCTTTAATAGTTTTTGGAACTGGCCACTGCACCATGGCCTCAATTTTCTTTGGGTCAGTTGACACCCCCCCATTTGCAATCACATGCCCTAGATATTCAATCTTTTTCACACAAAATTCACATTTGCTCATTTTCACAAATAGCCTATTGTCTTTGAGGATTTGTAAGGTCAATTTGAGGTGGTTTAAATGGGATTCAAGGTCTTTGCTGTAGACTAGAATATCATCAAAAAATACAAGGACAAATTTTCTGAGGTATGGTTTGAAAACTGAATTCATTAGTGATTGAAAGGTAGCTGGGGCATTGGTTAAGCCAAATGGCATCACATTGAATTCAAAATGGCCATCATGGGTTTGAAAGGCTGTTTTGGGTTTATCAGACTCAAACATTCTGATTTGGTGATACCCCGATCTAAGGTCTAATTTTGAAAAATACACAGCCTCTTTGAGTTCATCCAACAAATCATCTATGATGGGTATTGGAAACTTGTTTTTTATGGTATTGTCATTCAATTTTCTAAAATCCACACACATTCTCCAAGACCCATCTTTCTTTTTGACCAACAACACTGGAGAGGAATAGGGACTAGAAGAGGGTTGTATAAGGCCATTTAAGAGGAGTTCATTTACAATTTTCTCAAGTTCAATTCTCTGAAAATATGAGAATCTATAGGGTCTTAGATTGATGGTTTTAGACTCTTCTTTTAATGGAATTTTGTGGTCAATGGTTCTGTGAGGTGGTAAGGTAGTGGGTTCTTGGAACAGCTCATGAAATTCAGTCAGAAGGGGTTGAACCAGTACCTGATGTTCCTTTTTCTCTTTGACTGTTTCATCCTCCACAGTGAAAAGGTGAGCCACAATCACTTGACTCCTTTTTTTCCTCTCCTTCTGTAAATCAACATCATTATCTATCAGTTTCACTTCAGCTGCTACTTCCTCAATCTTGAGATTGACTGGTTTGCCCTTATGGTTCAGGCTGATGCACCCTTTCTTCCCATCAATTGTGAGAGGACCCATTTCTGAAATCCAATCCATTCCTAGTATGAGATCATATCCAGGTGTGTCTAGCACTCTGAGTTCATACTCAAAATCATGCTTTTGCACTTTAAATTTCAGCCCCTTGCAAACTTGGTTAGATTCCATCCTAGCCCCATTGGCTACTCTTACTGACATAGGTTAAGAGTGAGTTGTTTTTAGGTTCAGGTTTTGCACCACAGTTGGATTTATGAATGAGTGGGTACTGCCACTGTCTATTAATAGACATATGGGAATGTGGTCAATAGCCCCCTTGAATCTCAGATTTTTTGTATATTTGGAAGGGTGAGATGAGGTGTGGTTTGTGCAAATACTAAGGGTGGCTTGTTCCATCTCTTCTTCTTCTCCTCTCTCTACCATATGTCTTTCTACTAATTGGTCCTCAATTGCCCTTTCTACTTCCTCAGTTTCTTCCTCCTCTTCCATCTCTAAGGCATGCAACACCTTGTTACCACATTTGTGCCCATAAAAATACTTTTCATTACACTTAAAGCACAATCCCATGCTCTTCTTTTGATCCATAGTCAGTTGACTACTTGGGCCTCCTATTTGCTTCACTACCACCTGTGAGTTATCAATCCACTTCCTTCCTCCTGTTTCAATTGGTTTTGGGTTTTTGTGGTAGGTGATTTGTTTAGGAGCTGTCATTCTCTTGGCACTGGTTTCAAGGGTAGTTTCTATTTTTCTGGCATATTGGATGGCATGGTTCAAGGTTCTTGGATTGAACAGATCCATAGTGCTTCTAATCTCTTCTTTCAACCCTCCAATAAAACTTCCTACATAAAACTCTTCATGGTCAATACCAGTTTTGCACATCAACCTCGCCTTAGCTCTGTTGAAATGTGTGACATAATCATCTACTTTTCCCAATTGGAATACCCTTTTAAAATCTTCCATCGGGTTACCCAACTCATCGACAAAATAACTCATCAGCTCCTCTTTCAAAATTGTCCAAGGTGGATTCGGATTGTTAATCTTCAAACTTCGGTACCATTCCCTAGCATCCCCAGTAAAGTGCATGGTTGCCAAACGAGTCTTATACATTTCAGTTATCTGATAAAACTGAAAATAAAACTCAGCCTCCTCAATCCATTCTCCTGGATTAACTCCTGTAAAAACGGGAAAATCTACCTTAGGTAGGTTGATCCTTTGGATAGGTTGATTAAAATCACCCGATCTACCATGAGGTGGTGTCATGTTACTCGAGTCACCTTTTTCAAGATGAGCAGCGTTCATCAAGGCTTCCAGCATCGTCATCATCTTCCCCATCGTATGCTGGTTGTCTGACAATTGCTCGTCAATTCTTCCCATTCTGGATTGAATCTCAATCTGGTTCGACTCTGATTTAGCGATTCGATCACTAATCAGACTAAAGTTCGCTTGTTGCTCCTCCTCAAGTTGCACTGCGCTTTTAGCTCGAGTGGTGGTCATCGCTCTTTTGAGTTTGGTGTTTCTCTTCTTCCCCAGCTGTGATCTTCGGCTCTGATACCAAATGTCAGATACAGATTCTGACTCACAATCGAGAATCGCAATTGAACCAAATGATTGGTTGCTTGAACGACTTCTCAAATCAAGCTCAGATTGAATAACAATGGTGAAAGATAGAGGTGGAGGTGAAAAAGTATCAATTCATATTTCATTTCATAATCCAAAACCGTATAAGATAAGGCCTTATATAGGCGATGCTATAACAGAAAGCAAAATGCAAAAAGATACAGTGGATTGCGCCAATTTACCGCGCTTTGCCACGTCAGCTCAACTTGCTGACAATTCTAACAAATTTCTCTAACTGCTGCCATTCAATGCTTCTCCTGTTTCTTCGAGCGTTATCTTCTCCAGTTCTAAGGATCAGGACCCACGTAGCAGCTGCTTCCTTCCTTAGCCGCTTTATCACCTGACCCCTTAACTGGGCCTTCAATCAATGATACGACTTCTTCATTTGGGCTGTTCAATTCACTGTCTGAAGCCCACTTGAAGCCTTCCCTTCCAACGGATAGTCTGACCAAGTCAAAATTGACATCTCGATGTATAAGGAAATATTATTAGAAATATAAATTAAATACCCTTTGCTTCCACGGGCCATGGTATTCTGGGTTAGCAATTTTTGGGGCAGTCCATTCACCGTCCTCTTCATCGTCCCAATCATGAGGCTACCATAAGTAAATAAAATGATTTATTTTTATTTTTATGCAGTACTGAGAGTGAACTAGTAATATGACAGGAATGAATATAACTTAGTGATTACCTTCACGGCATTAGTGTCCAGGATTTCTTTTGGGATATCATCATACCCCTACAAAAAAAAAAGTTTACAAAGATGTGAATAGTTTGATTAATTATAAGTAACGCCACAGTATAAAAATGTGCCTATTTGTATTATGTGAACTTAGACCAAGTTACATGTTACCTCTGGCTTCTTATCGTCTAGATCAAGAACATACTCGTCTTCATCCCAATCTTCAGGCTGTCAAAATGTAATGCACATGTTCCGAGATTTTTTATTAATATTCAAAGTTTAATAGAAATTAATATTTATGCTCAGAATTCTGAGTTTTCGTCAAAAATGCCCAAGCTGGCCACAAAATAGCTGGCTTAAGCTCCCCCCTAAGCCGGCCATTTTGTGGCCGGCTTACTCGTTTTTTTTTTTTACACAAATTATTTTCTTCTTATATACAGTGTAATTTTATTTTGTTATTGTATTGTAATATTATTTTCTTAACTATTTTTCTGGATACTTATGTCACTCACACCGACTCAATTTATTTTGGGGATGTGCCAATTAGTGTGCCTTTAATCTTTAAAGCTTATTTTTGTTGTTTAACGCACTTATTCAATTATTTTAAATATTTTTCTGTTTATTTTTTATATTGTACTACTATTTTAATGTTGTAATATTTTCTGTTTAGCATTATCATGATAATTTATCTTATCTGAAAAATATAAAAATAGTACCATAAAAGTACACATACAAAAGAACCGAAATATAGGATAATTCAAATATACCAAACATAAATAGTATACCAAATATAAATAGTACAAAACTAGCGACGATACAACTAAAACGGAGAGGGGGACCATTGTTAACGCGGTACTCCGGCGTTCGCCCGGCGCTCGCGCGGCCAGGCTCTGTCTCTCTCGGTCACCACACTAGCATCGGCAGACCTGAGTATCTGCTCGGCGGTATCCCATCTGTCATCACCCGTGGAGACTGTCGGTACTGACGGAGGTGTACCGAAGCTAGATGCGGCAAACCCAGCCCCAAAGGCAGGCTGAGTATAAGACCCGCTACCACTAGCCTCTCCATCATACGGCATCTCTATGCCATATCGGGGTACTGCCGGTGCCGACATGAAATCCTCCTCTTATGCCCCGAAATCATGGAGACTGTACGAGAGGGACTCGAGATTAGTAGTATCGATCTCCTCAGGCGGTGGCTGTGGCGGCATCTCTGCCGAATCCTGCAATCATACACATAATTTAGTAAATTTGATCTGAATGAAGAAAATTATTAAAACCTGACGGATACTGAAGTATGACATACCTGAGTCTGAACCGGACGTCCATGCTCGTCGTACCATGCCGCCCATCCAGCGTTGGACAATACCCAACGATGGTAGTCCCACTCTGGATGCGAATCGGGGGAAGGTGGCATCTGAGACATCCTAACCGGGCTCTCGTCGGGTTCGGTTGGATCTATCTCACGCCGGTTGATGTTCTCGCCAGCGTCTCTCAGCATCGTGATGATCTTTCCACCGTGCCCGGCATCCTCAACCCAGTTTGCATTCTTCTTGAGGGTGCGATACTCAAGATATCTCCAGTTCTTCTTTCCCAACATGGCGATCCCATGCCCGCACTCCTTGATCAAGGACAGAAGCTGAAAAAAAATTATTTTGTCAGATCAAACCTTGATGAACTATTAAGTTAGGGAAAAACTATGTAGTTTTAGGTGCATTACATGGCGAGCCCATGTGATGCTGTTGGGATGGTAACCATCATCGGTTTTGATCCTATCGCGGAGATGGGCACCGTAATCGCCCTGTAGATCGACACTGGCCATGCAGATCTGTGTGTACCAAACATCGTACCTCAACTGGGGATCCTCCTGGGTCTGAACGATTGCATCTGGCTCATGATAAAAGTCCAGATACTGGGAATCCTGCGCCGTACTGTAGTAGTCTGAAAGATGGGTGCTCCAGTCCCAGTCTAGTCGCCCTTGGTGGTTCATCCTGTAAGGAAGACGTTAGTTGCAATACAAAGCTATCAAGTAATATGAGGTATTTGGCAATAGGATACGACTTACTTGTGCAGGTCTATGAACGTGGACCTCGGTAACGATGGATCTGTGGGAATGAACGGCCCTAGTCCAAACTGACGGAGTACCCGATCTGGGTAGTGGTGCTCCACTACCCAGAAGTGTATGAGTGGACCTCTGTATAACCACATATCCCGCTCCTGCTCCTGGAGACACATCCCCGGCAAGAGCTCCTCCGCGTACAACTGATCGTACGGCCTCCACTCAACAAGACGGCAGGCAAACTCTGAAGCTCTGACCGGACTGGCCTGATCCCAACGGTACCACCGTGGGTCTGATCTGAGTAGTGGTGGTAACCGTGCCACTTCTTCCCGTATGCCGGGCATCTCCAAGTATTTGGCGCTCCCCAATCCGGCGCCTCATTCTGGATAGGCCGACCCACAAGTAGCCGTGACCACGACCAGTGCTGAAGCAGGAGTACCGGCCCGTACATCTGCTTCGCATTTTTCTGCATTTTCAAGATCATTAGACGTCAGTGTATTTGGATGGTTTGATTGATTAAATAATTTACTAAGAAAAGAGTTAGAGACTTACCTCACTACTACAGCACATGTGGGAGTACAGATGGGCTAGGACAGCCCCACCCCAGTTGTACGGCGACGGCCGCTCAAGGTCTGCCAGCACCGGGAGATACATCATCGGCATCTAGTCACCGCTGGAATCAGGAAACATGACAGAACCAAAAAGGTCCATCACGTAGCCCCGTGTATATCTGCAATACAAAACATATAAAAATTCTAATAGAAATAATTTATAGTAAATGTAATAGAATCCTCATATTGATTAATAGAAACAAATTATAGATTTTACCTCTGAATCTCCAACTCGGTGGATTCTGCCGAGAGACCCACGCTGAAGTGCTCATGTAATCTCGTCATCCTCATATGAAATTTGGACTTCCTATTTTTCCCAATGAGATAGAGAGAATCAGCTCAAGATTTAGATTTTTCTAAACTGAAAAAGCCAAACTGACCAAATTCTAAATGGTTCAAATCCATGCTTGGATTTTGGACTTAAAATGAAGAAAATTTTATATTTGGATATTTTAGAAAATATTCATATTTTGTATAGAATTGAACAATATGTGTAATTTCAACATTTAATATATATTCATATTTATTTTTATATTCATATTTATTTTTATGATTATTAAATGGTATTTGTGTATGTATTGAGTTTTGATCTTTTAAAATTTAATCTCTCTTATTACAGTTCAACTGAACAAATCGAAATTTACTTTGGTTATTTTGGTTCGGTTACTATTTGATTGACAAGTTTAATTTTGTAGGTTCGGTTATATATTTTAAATCCGAATAAAATTTTTGTTTAATTATTTTAATTCGGTTTTAATCAAACCGATCCAATGAACACCGAATTTGTATCCTCTAACTTAACTCAAATTTTGAGTTAAGATCTGGACCGTTCGATTTAAATCCGCACTAATATTAAAGGGCTATAGACGTGGGTTGAATTGGCTCAAATTATAATTGTACGATCCGAAAATTAACTCAAACGATACGTTAGTACAGATAATGCAGATTCACTAACACCCTACTTTCAATTGCTCGTTGTGGGCGGAGCCACTATTATGCAGGGTTATCTATCTTTGAATTTTGGAAAATAGTACTTTGGACGTGGACTACTGGACTGGGTCTATCTTTAAACTGAGCTTATTCCTGAACTAATTTGTCGATTTTTGGATAATTATCTATTTCAGACATCAGACTTGGTATATAAAATCTAAAAAAATATTGGACTTGATTTGCCTATTCTTAATTTCAACTCTTACTCGGCCCATGACAATAATACAATCCTTTTGTTTTGTGCTTTGGTTGGATAGAAATTCCCATTAAAGATCATCCCCAGGGCTTGTTCGGATGTTCTAACTTATGGATATATTATTTTTGTAGGCATGGAATTTTATTAATCAATTTATAAGGACTTATGTACGAAGAAATAGATGGTGAAAAAAAACTTAGGTCTAAGGTCTTTGTTCAGATAATCTTGCGTAATTATTTTCGTTGATATCAGGGACAAAAGTAGAAATTTGAAATTGTGGTGACTAAATAAATTATTGTAGTGTAATTTTACTTTATAAGAAAGACTAAAGATATAAATGTTTCTATAATATTATAGACCAAAGTGTAATTTTTAATTTATAAAGATGACTATCGTGAGGTTAGCCATGTTAGTCGCTAATCCAATATTTTATTGGAACAACGGAATACTCGCTAACTCGAGAGAGAGCATAGAAATTAGAATTCCGGATTAGCATTATTTTTGAGTTAACAGCTTAGCACTATTTTTCACCCACCAAACATAAATTTCACGAATTAATTTACAAAAATCTATGAGCAAGAAAAAAATCATAGAAATAAATAGGTTTAAGTGATTTTCTTTCCATTGAAATGGCAGCTTTAAGGAAAATATTTTTTTTTAAGTATGAGATGAGAGTCAAAATCATATAGTTGGTCTTCAATGTAGACACTAGAGTTTAAACATGCAATCTCCTGCTAGAAAAGTAATGCCTTAACACTAAATTAAACATGATTCTCGATTTTTTTTTTAAATTGTCGAAAACAAATTTTTCAGTTTGTATTGAGGAAAAAATAATGTGTCAACTATTATTATTTGTGAAATGTTTCCGAATAAGATAAAGAGAAAGCATCTTACCAGTATTCGATAAGTATTTTCTACTAGACTAAAAAATTTACATACTTATAAAGCTTGTTTGATACATAATTCTCGCTATTTTGACTTGTCGTATGTGCTAAACACGAAGGATATGTTTTAATAATAGAAAAAAGGCACTAACATGTTTGGATGGATGAGCAATTGTTCGAAATAATCGCTAAATCGCTAAATCATGTTGTTTTGCTATTTTAATAAAAAAAATTAAGAGTTAGGCTATGGTACATTGTAATGCGCGGATCAGTTCGTGTATTGAATTCATATTTTCGTTTCAAAGTTCAAATAATCAATTTGAACAGTTCAACATTATTATCATATGGAAATATACTTGGAAATCAAATTTTATATTTTTTGAAATTTTTTTATTATTTTTATAGACAATTAGAAAATCACTTGATCAAAAAAATTTGGACCATTCGAAAGTAGTTATTTTCTACCTACCTAAAAAATAGTAAAAAAAATTCCAAAAAATATAAAATTTGATCTCCGAGTATATTTTCATATGATAATAATGTTGAACGATTCGGATTGATTATTGGAACTTTAAAAACGGATATATAAATTCAATGCAAGAACCAATTTGTACATTGCAATATACCATAGCCTCACTCAAAAAATAAATTAGCAACTTTTGCAAACATCCGAATCAATCGATAAGTACAAAAAAAGAAGTGAAATAAGAAGAGACTCAAGTGTAAAAAAAAAAAAAAATTTACTACATGATTTCATTTTAATTCTACTTTTTATTTTGAACAAGTTATTTTAATTACACCCCTTTCAACCCATTATTCCAAGACAATTTAATACTCTTCCACTATTACCCCACTGCCGAACTCCCCCTTTGCTTTGGAATTCAGATCCAATGCAGTAAACCCAATTTTTGAGTTTTGATTCAAACCGTCCAAGGTGCTCTAACACGAATCTTAAAGAACCTGGACCCCACAAATAATACTGGCCCCGCGCTACCACCGAATAGACACCGTACACGTCTAAACTCAAAAATTGGGTTACTTTAGGGGATCCGGACTCTTTGCTTTGTGGGACAAGTATCTTCTCCGATACTGTAAAAGATTCTCTTCGTTTGAGATTAACTCTCAGATGCTTTGAGATTCGGACTAGCGCAGAGGCAGAATTATTGAGCTTTGAGATTCGTGCCAAGTTAAAATGAACGGTCCAAATCCAGTAATTGTAAAAGATTTCCTACTACGGTAGCGGAGTGGATGTGAATTCTTGCTTTGTGTTGAAAATGTTGACATCCGATCTGCACGGAAATAGACGTGCATGGATATTCGTAGCTAATATTCTCTTTGATCTCATTCTCACCACCAATTACCGAGATTAAAAAAATAATAAAGTCACGTGGCCGTGGGTCTAGCAGAAATTGTACAGAAATCTTTCTTTTTGATTGAATTTTTTTTTCTCTTATAAGGTTCTTCTGGAACGAAGTTTGGTGAGCAAAAGACAATTTATTGAGAGCGGAGACAACTTATTGGTATAGCGAATTAGCGATGATCAACAACGGCAAAATCTACCAATAGGAACCGGTTGCCTGTGTAATCATTTGGATGTTTCCCTCTTAGAGTAGAACTAGGGTGCTCCTAAGCTCACCAAGCCCTTCGTGAGCGCGACTCTAAAACCTATCAAATTGATTTCAAACGACATTTTCAAACCGTTAGATGTTCAATCTATATTAAAATGTGCTTGGAGACCAAATTTTACATTTTTTGGAATTTTTTTACTATTTATTAAGATAGTTTGAAAATCGCTATTTTCCAATGGTGCAGAATTTTAATAAAAACAGCGATTTTCAAACCATCTTAATAAATAGTAAAAAAATTTCAAAAAATGTAAAATTTGGTCTCCAAGCACATTTTAATATAGATTGAACATCTAACGGTTTGAAAATGTCGTTTGAAATCAATTTGATAGGTTTTAGAGTCGCGCTCACGAAGGGCTTGGTGAGCTTAGGAGCACCCTAGTTCTACTCTTCCCTCTTAATTTAAAGTATAACAATCGGATCAGCATTTTCTCCGTACAACTGTACATGAGCGTAGCATAATTTTTATAGGTGAGACGTAAAAGATTTTACTCGTAAAACTAATAGGCTGGCCTGTTGTGAATTAATTAATTTAATATGTATATTGTTTAGAAGTAATTGAAAAAAAAATTAAAAATATGTGAGCAAAACTAGAGTGTGATGTGCTCACCAAGAGGGATTGGTGAGCACACATCCAAAAGACTATCGAATTGACTTCGAACTACGAATTCAAACCGTTGAAATTCATGTACGTACTTCGTGAGTGATGCATGTACATATAAAAAATTTAAAGTTTCGAATTCATTTAGTACATGATCAAGCGGTCAAAACAATGATGAAAAATGAATACATAAAATAATTTAAAAAATAACTCATAAAATGTTCATTGTTTTGACCGCTTGACCATGTGCTAAATGAATTCAAAACTTTAAATTTTTTGCATATACATGCATCACTCACGAAGTACATGAATTTCAACGGTTTGAATTCGTAGTTCGAAGTCAATCCAATAGTCTTTTGGAGGTGTGCTCACCAATCCCTCTTGGTGAGCACATCACACTCTAGTTTTGCTCAAAATATGTAACAATTTGATTATACATAAACTTATATTCAGATTTAAAAATTCAAAAATAGACAGTTGCCTATTCCTAATTCAATGTGACTATGTTACTGAAAGTGTAGATAAGAGTGTTTTGATTGACAACATAATTTTTTCAAATTTAAAAACTGAAAAATTATAACTCAGATTATTTGGTATAGTAATTGCATTACGTGTTATCATTTTCTGATCGAATTTATTTATTTTATACAATGTGTCATCACTCTTTCGATCTTGAGGTATTGTCAAATTTAAGATAAACAAAAGCAGAGAACATCACACTGCCTCAATTCCTCCCTCCTTGATTTTATATCATTAAAATTGGTTTTTTACAATATCTATTTTCGTTCTTACATTCTCTATTCTGAGAGGATCATAAATAATGACTTTTAGAGGTGCACAACTCACCTCCGTGATTATTGAAATAAATCAGAATACAAACTAAATCTAGAAGTCAATTACACACTACCCAAATATGATAAATATAGCAAATACATAAGATGCAATCCAGCCGTATATTAGTCAAAATATTCTGTTGATTTCCTTCTCCATTTTTCTCTGGATCGGATGTAGAATTTGTTGTACGTATCAGCTTGTAACTTCAACACCCTCCTTCAAGCTCATACGTAGATATATCTGCCATACCCAATTTAGTAAGAGATTCATTGAATGCCTTGCTCGATATGGCTTTTGTGAGCATATCTGCTAGTTGCTCGTGTGATCTCACGAATGGTAATGAGATAATCTTAGAGTCCAAGTTCTCCTTGATAAAATGTCTAGCAACTTTAATATGCTTTGTTCAGTCAAGCTGCACTGGGTTATGAGATTTATCTATAGCAGCTTTATTATCACAAAAAAGTTTCATTTCGGTATCAGGTTCAAAACCCAATTATGTTAACAGTTTTTTCAACAACAACAGTTCACAAATACCTTTTACCATCCCTCGGAATTCAGCTTCAGCGCTAGAGAGTGTCATTACATTTTGTTTTTTACTCTTCCAGGTTACCAAGTTTCCCCCTACAAAGGTAAAGTACCCTGGGGTGGACCTGCAATCAACCACACATCCAGCCCAGTCAGCGTCACTGTAAACAACTATTTCCAAGTGCCGATTTTTCTGGAAATATATTCCTCTTCCAGGTGCACCCTTTAGGTACCTAAGAATTCTCATTACAGCCTCCATGTGCTCTTCGCTTGGAGAATGCATAAAACGACTAACAACACTCACTGCATAAGCTATGTCAGGTCTAATATGAGATAAATTAATTAATTTTCCAACCAACTTCTGGTACCTTTCTCTATTTTTAGGTTTCTCATTTGGGTCTATATCCAATTTTAAGTTTTGAACCATGGGTGTATCAGCTGGCTTACAATCTATTATTCCAACTTTAGCTAGAAGATCTAGTGTATATTTCCTTTGAGAGAGAAAAATACCTTTCTTGTTACGAGACACTTCTATTCCAAGAAAATATTTTAAACCACCCAAATTCTTCATTTCAAATTCTTTTGATAACCGTGTTTCTAGTTCTTTAATCTCCACATGATCATCTTATGTAATAATCATATCATCAACATAAATTATTAGCACAACTATTTTACCTCGACATTTTTTAAAAAACATCGTGTGGTCCGATTCACTCTGAGTGTACCTATAACCTTTCATTGCCTGGCAAAATCGGCCAAACCAAGCTCGTGGTGACTGTTTCAATCCGTATAATGCCTTCTCCAACTTGCACACTTTCATAGTCGTCTCTGGGTACCAATATCCAGGTGGGATGTCCATGTAAATCTCCTCATTTAGATCACCATGTAAAAATGCATTTTTAACATCAAATTGATGTAATGACTAGTCTAGATTTGTTGCAAGAGATAAAAGAACTCGAATAGAATTTAATTTCGCAACAGGTGAAAAAGTTTCTTGAAAATCGACACCATAGGTTTGTGTATATCCTTTTGCAACTAACCTTGCTTTATATCTTTCGATCTTCCCTTCTGCATTATATTTTATGGTATATATCCATTTGCACCCGACTGTTTTCTTTCCCTCTGGTAATGTCACCAATTTCCACGTACCATTCTTCTCTAATGCATCCATTTCTACTTTCATTGCTCTTACCCAATTATGATCTTTTAAGGCTTCTTCCAATTTTTCTGGTATAGTTACCGAAGATATTTGGTTCACAAAGGTTTTCAGAGGTTCTGACAATTTTTCAGTTGTTGTATAGTTAACAATTGGATATCTTATTCCCTCACTTGTTCCATCCTCCGAAATGTACCGGTTTGGTGGTTTCCTCGGTTACTTCTAGGTGGTAATTTAAAGATAGTGTCCGGGAAACTTACCTCAGGAATATCCTCCGGAGATCTTGGCTATGGTACTTTATCGGATTGAGGCGTGTGTCCGTTCGGCCAAATTCACAATCTTATTTAATGGGGCAGGGGACGGCTTTATTAAACCTACTTGGGGACTGAGGCAGAGGTGTGCCATGTCCCCGTACCTCTTCATAATTGCAATGGACTCTTTATCGAGAAGAATGGACCTAGGGCTTAAACAAGGTCGTATAGCGGGGCTCAAAATAGCAGCAACAGCACCGCCAATGGCATGCTCAATGTTCGTTGATGACTTGCTATTAATGGGCTCCCTGACAGACAACGAAGTGCGATTTGTCTCTAACACGCTGCGGCAGTTTGGCACACAATCCGGAATGCACATCAACCAGGCAAAATCAAAGGTATGGTTTTCTAATAGTGTTATTATGCAGGACCTCTGGTGTTTCAGTCGTTACTTTGATGTGCAACAAGCGGCTCAAGATGAAAAATACCTGGGATGTCCTGTTTCAGTCTCCGGTGCTGGCTCCTTTGATTACCTGGTGTAGAAATTCAAGAAAAGGCTCAACCAATGGAAGGCCAACTACCTCACCCATGTTGGTCGCCTTGTGCTAATAAAGTCAGTCCTTGACAGTATGCTGTTTTATGCAATGGGCACAGTTATCCTCCTAGCCAAGGTGGTCAAGAAACTTACAGCGCTGGTATGTAATTTTTTCTGGGGAGGAGGGGCGGACAGCAAGAAAATGGCATATGTGGCTTTGAAGGAAATTACAGTCCCTAAAGGCATGGGTGGCCTGGGGCTAAGGAGTTTGGTTGAGATGAATCAAACACTGGTGTTGATGAATATTTGGAAAATTGCATCGGGTCATAACGCGCCTTGGGTTTTGGCATTGAGGGCAAAATATTTCCCAAGATCCACGTTCATGTCGTGATGGGTCAGAATTAGAGCTAATAATATTTATAACCCTAATTGTCTACTTTACAATTGATTCATAAGCGCATGAACCTATCGTATAGTATAGATCAGGGTGTCGATCCACAGAAATCTAAATTAAGAGATCTAACTATAATCAATTCTAGGTTTTTAGTGATTTTTGTTGTTTGTATTTGATTGATTGAGTTGTTTAGTTGTAAGAACAATAAAAACAGTAAATGAATGTTTTGTGTACAGAAAATGAGCTTCCAGGGATCAGGCTATCTATCATTTCTATCTATTTAACCTAGTTTCTGGTCACTAATGCAAACGCATGCAGTGTTGTCACCAACCGTATGCAAGCGCAATACTTGTCAATTATGGTTTCTAACTCCAATCGGTGTCACATGCGGTTTGATCAGAATCGTATGCGTCATGTACTAGTATCAATTGCAAATCTGAGAGCTGTTAATCCTACTCTAGTGCTAATCACAGGTACTCTATAGCAACCTAAATTAAGAAGGACTGGTAAGGGGATGGTACCCTAACCTTGATCAAGCTCATTTTGTTAGTGATTTTACGTAGAATTTTAGCTTAGGTTTTGTCTTATTTTCTCACCTTTGTGTTTAATTATTCTGTGAAAAATTTACTGTTGCCCTATTTTATGTTTTAGTGCAGGAACCATGTTTTGGGGCTATTTTACATTATTTGGAGCAAGAATCGGGTCGATCAGAAAAGCGCAGCTCATCGACTAAGGCTCTGGTACGGACCTTATTAGCCAATACGGACCAGAACCCCAGTGTGGACCAAAGAAGGCCAAATATGCATTAACTCCTGTAGCGACACAGTGGGAGTATGTAGGGAAAGGCTCTAGGCTAGCAGGTACATTTCGAAAAATTACTAGCGATCTAGAGACGATCTTACCATTTACAAGTAATCAATCACACGTAGTTTATGGATCATGTCACACACATGATCTAGCAGAGTGTTATAGTCACACCTCTCCAAACTAATGGAGCGTGAAACAGTTGTCTGTGCCTTACCCTCCCTTGTCACAGTTTCCAAAACAAGAAACCGCAAGCTTCGCACACCATGGTGTTGATCGAGAATGAGAGGAGATCAATGCTAGTTGTTTGTATCTTCTCACCATTGCGAATCCAAAAACTAGCTCACTACTTCAAACACTTTGAATAGATCTCACTGAGCTAATCAACACGATATCTAATTTTTCTCACAAGTTCGAATCTCAACTTAGAAAGGAGATGAACGAAGAGATCAAAATCTAGATCTAGATCTAGATCAATCTCAATAAGAGAAGAAAGAGAGAAAGAGATCAAGATCCTTCGAAGAAGGAGCAAGAGGCGGCGGCGACGGCGTGCCCGACCAGTGGAGGGAGAGATGGCAACCCGAGGTGGTACTCAACCTAGGCGTAGAGCGGCACGGCTCAGTGGGTTCAACCCAATCGGCTCCAAGTCGATTAGCGAAGGGGGTGCTGCGGCCGACGGCTCTCGGTGGTGGCGCGGCGAGGGAGAGGGGCGGCCTCGGCTTGGGGTCACCCTTGCTTGCTTCATTGCTTGCTCTTGGCCAATAGAGAAGATGAGAGGGAGAGATCTAGATCTACTTTTCAAACTTGTGAAATGGATTGGCTTGAATGAAAGTGGAGGGATGACACATATATATATATATATATATATATACTTTCACATTTACCACAATGCTCTTATATAATATCAAAACAAGAAGACACAATATAAGGACATATTAGTAATATCATATATTAATATATATTAATGATCCATTGGACCATTGGTCCATCCAACTTTCATTCCAAATGTTGCTTCCTCTCTAAGCAACATTCCTCTCATATTGTTGACCAGGTCAACAGCTCAATTCAACTCTCTTTTGGTCAAACCGTTTGACCAACGTTTGACCACGTTTGACCATGGTCAAACCTCCATTCAAATGGCCGTATCTTTTGAACAATAAGTTCAAATCGCGCATACCACATATCCATGCGCTCGTCTACTAATCCTTTATCCTTTGGTATAATCTAATTAACCAAACTAGCAGGATTAATAAACTTTAATATATGTTTAATCCAATTAAACATATACCCTCAAATAATCAAATTATCCTTGGTACAACCAGGTACCAAATTGATTTGACTATTCCTCATATCTCTTATAGTGTTGATTAATATAATGTCCTATATTATTTGATTCGTTGTGCATGTTGTTTCCAACATCTTAGCACGGTGTCATAAACCCGTATGACATCTCGACCAAGGACCTTGTAGGTGTGACCTGCTTGGATCTGTATTATGTTGGCAACTAGAAAAATATTTTCTAGTTGATCAAGATTAGCGTCTAGCAACACATCTTGATTACCCAATTATACAGACGATATATAACCTGACAGTATCACCAATCCAATGTCGACAGTGCCTGATTACACTGCCCGTGTTGTTTCCAATATCTCATGATTGTCTAATAATGAACATGAGATAGGATATTGTCATTCCTGTTGTATCATCGATTATGTTTCTTGATCTGTGAGTAGTATATTATAATCCATGATTAAACTATTCAATCATGGTGTGCACATATAATATAACTCTATCAAGAGGCCCAGAGACATCATAGCTTACTCAGCATTCATCAGGATGCGAATAAGGGATATTCATCCTATTGACATACGCGAACTTCTCAACATAAGTTCTACACATAGAGAAGATGTCTTTATCGCTCCCTGTTACGGTGAACGATTAACACCAACCACTGATGTGCATACCTTAGGCAAGAAAACCAAATGTCTCAGACATAAGACAACGACACCACATGAACATTCGATGACATAACACATAATTCAGATGATGTTCATGAATGGTCAAATCCGACAACATATAACTCTTATATGCATCTGTGATATTAAACCGGTACGCTACCGCTTTAATCTCTGATAGCTGGATCAAATGTTTAATCATTATACTAGTCTCAGGTGTAATTAGTGTTCCTTGCTAATTACCTTGACCAGAGATACTTAAAAGTTCATTACTTTTAGTCATTAGTTGCTACACAATCTAACAATTAGATAAACCACAAGTAATGCAACTTATGGCAACAAATTGACTATCGTCAACCAATCATATGAACAAAATTACAAACAAAATGTTTGCTCTAGGACACCCGACTCTATCATAGTATGGTCTGTATTAGCCAATACGGACCGTACCCGATGCACCCTTTGGTGAATTTCATGACAACTGTATCCAGATCAGATTACTTGGCCTCCAATCATCTTCATGCACCTTTTCGCCAATTTTGTGATGGATGGCTAATTCCTAAAGAGAACATAGAACACTCACTTTGGATAAATTTATGAGTCTTCTACATTCCGAACTAGAACTAAGTCCCTTCATGAAAGTTGTAGACCTCGTTATCTAGTTTCCAACACAACTTGAATTACCTTAATCGAAGTCCAAATGACTGAGTTATGGCCGAAATACAAACTATTGTCAGGACCTCAATACGGTCTGTATTAGCCAATATGGACCGTATTCGGCACTGACGTTCCTAACAATTATGACACGTTTTCAACTCCAAACCGTTCAGAACTTATTCAGAACTTGAGGGGCAAGTACAGAAGCATCCCTAGGCTTGTGGGGAGTCTATATAAGCCCCCCAAACTGAAGGAAACTCATCTCCCCACTTGGAGGGGTCACACCCTTTAGATCTATCTCATATATTTGTATCTTTGGTTTTATATTTTCTTAAGTGAGAAGAGAGGAGTGTGTAGAGACTAAGTAGGAGGGTACTTCGTGTATGGTTGTATCTTTCTCTTATCTATTTGTAAACATGCCGTTCAGCGGGTAAGTTTAGATTTTTAGGGTTGGCAGTAAACCTTGTTACCCATGATACTTTGATATATACTTTTATTTGATCATTGTTTAGTTTGTTGTTCGATTGCTTTTGCACTTTATGTTCTATCTTACTTGATTTTATTTATTAGTCTAGACCGTCATGTGATGACCATACATTGAAGTTAGTCATCTTTGGGCTAATCGAATTAGGATAAAGGAGAATAAAAATACTAGATTAGTGGTGGAAACCTTAACCGGAGATACCATTAATTAGATCAACAAAAGTATACATGGGAGTCTCGACATTCTCAGACGAATGTCGCATTGTCGTGCCTTACCATGGGGACACCCAACATGACCAAGATAGTAAGGTGATATACCCAATAAGTGAAGTCTGAATTCTTTTGGGCTAGTCACAGATCTCCTTGCACTAATCAAGACAAGCCTTAACGGGATCTCTTGATTAGTAGGGTGGTTTCTAGGCAAAAGCGGTAATCACTAAATTGGATTAGAAACTCTCATACAACAACTGAAAACCAACATCAAATAAGGTAAAAATCAAAGAGAATTGAAGTAACAACGGTGTGCCAAAACCCTACGAATTCACATCTCTATCTTTATTTTACTTACTTTTAATTTTTGCCAAATACATTGATAAAAAACAACAACTCTTTAATTTTTAGATTTTGTCTAGCCTTTCGAAAAATTGTGATTTAATCGCTTAAGACCTTAAATCTTATTCTCTGTGGATCGACACTCATTTATACTACTCGATAGGATTATGCGCTTATAATCTGACTCGATAGCAAACCGAGTTATAAATTTTATTAGCCTGATCACATATACACCCATCAAACATCACCCTAATCAATCGCATTACGATCAATGATAAGTCTCCGTTACCAAGACTAGAAGGATTTGAGTTCACAGTTATGTCCTTTCTTTATGCCTTCTGTAGTTGAAATAACCGAGATTACCCCACTATAAGTCTATAGAACGCGACGTTCGTCTGTAGATCTATATTCCAATAGATTTCTAACTGAGATCAGACCACAATGGATCAATAGGTACGTCTATTTCCCTTATTGGATCTTCGATAATTGTACCCTATTTCTAATTGGTCAACCCTATACGCCATAAGCATTATGGTGTAGCTATCACCATACAGATGAGGTTACACGCACCAAATTAAGTACTAATACAAAGTATAAAGTGCAAAAATAATTCAGATCAAAGCAAATGATAAATGTAAATAAACCTCTAGATTAAATTCATAATAATTCAAGATTACATGCCTTCACCCTAGAATGGTGTTGCTTAGCAGCTCATGGCGAGGTTAACAACACAAGATAAAAAAAACATAATTAAAGCAGTAAGAGAAAGAGGAAACATAAGGAGTACACCTAGAGGATCTCTTTATCTCATACACGCCGTCTTTACGTCTTGTACCTCTTTTCTTCTAGTAGAGCTTTACACGTTTTCTATTCTCTATTCTATTCTAATGGCATATGCTCTCTCTTTTGGAGAATCCTAGATCTATTCTATTTATATCCTATTAGGTTCTCTATCATGTTTAGATAAGAAAATGAGTTGTAAGTTGTTTATCATGTGTTAGTGGGCTTAGTGGAGCTTGGATACCAAGTTTAGTGTTGTAATTGTTGTTCTGTCAGTTATCTCATACGGTTGCCTAGGTTACAGCGGTTGAGCATTTCATCCGCATGGAATTCCTACACTGCGTATTCTGATGCACCTGTGTGCGGTTTGGTTGCCTCTGGTTGCATGCGGATTAAGGGTCAACAACATGCTGGTGCCAGTATGTCCAAAATGCTTCATTTTATGCATGTTTTAACTCCAAAAACACTAGAAAACCTGCAATCTTACAGAATCAAGTAAAATGATAAAAATAATCTGATTCTACCTAAATTGGACATTTGTAATCCGATATTTGGCAATATTTCAAGTTAAGTGATAGGGAAAAATGTGCTTAATTCAGCCCCATCATGTCGTCAAACCGCATGTACAACTGCTCCAAACTATGGCAAAATCTGGTACAGCTCAAACCGATTTTGTATGACCACATGGGGTGGAAAAATAGTACTGGGGAAACGATACCGGTATTTTCCATGGTTTCAGAATTGGAGAAGTTACATTGCAGTGACACGGGAGCATAAAAATGCTATGGTATCCTCCCTCATCAACAGCGACACTGGTGGTTTGGATTTCGACAATCTAGTGGACTTATTCAGGTTCCAACAGGCGCTGCTTATCTCTCTGTCACCGGGATCCACACATGCGACACAAAACCGGCCCGATATACTCCTCTTCACCTATGCAAAAATGGGGTATTCACTATCAGCAAAGCATACCAGCTTATCAAGGGGGGCATGGGATCAATTTCTGACAAGAACTATTGGATGACAATTTGGGATGCCAAGGGAATACTGCCTAAACTCAAGTTGTTCTTATAGAGATGTACCAGAAATGCCTTACCAGTAAAGGAGGTTTTGAGCATTAGAATTCAGACAGTGGACCCCACTTGTCAACTGTGCGATGCGGAGCGAAAGACAATCAGGCATGCACTATTCGATTGCAGTCTTGCAAGACCATGTTGGGCATCCTCATACCTTGGATTAAGACCTGACAATATTCTAGGAACTTTCCATCAAGTACTGGACTTTGTGCGCGCACAAGTGACGGAGGAACAAATGTGTCTCTTTATATGTGTTGCCTGGGCAGTATGGCAGCTGAGATATGATGTAATCCTGGGAGGGAAGCAGCACAACATCCACACATTCAACCAGTATTTCATCTAGACAAAGGAGGCGTGTCAAACCCTGGCGCGGTCGGCTGTACCAACTGCTCAGCAATCCTCAGTCAACAACTGGCGCAACATAATGATTAGGAATCACCAGAGTTTGCCTGTTACGTTGACGGATCCTGGTCAGAGGATGGCAGAGCGGGTGTGGGGCTATACATCACGTGTCATGGAGAGCCAACCATATGGTTATCACAGATGGTGCAGGCGATGAATCCGACACAAGTGGAAGCAAGAGGTCTGCTGCAAGCTTTCACAATCCTACAGCAACTTGGCTGCCAGCAGGGTATAATTTCCTCAGACTCAATTGAAATTGTGGACTCGTTCTCCAACTCACCGCCCCTTATACATGACGAGTCCGGATCCCCTAAAGTAACCCAATTTTTGAGTTTAGACGTGTACGGTGCCTATTCGGTGGTAGCGCAGGGGCCAGTATTATTTGTGGGGTCCAGGCTCTTTAAGATTCGTGTTAGAGCATCTTGAACGGTTTGGATCAAAACTCAAAAATTGGGTTAATGCACTGGATCTGAATTCATACATGACTGGAGGGCCTTTGATCACATCTGGAGCGCTTGGGACATTCAAACCCAGATGGCAGGGCAGTGTAAGGTCAAACATCTTAGGAGGGACAACCAAGAGATCCGAATTGCGCACACTTTGGCTAATCAGGGAAGGCTAAATAGCTGGTCCAGGGAAGGAACTGGTGTACCGGAAGTCAGAATTGAAGAGCTGGAATAGAGTTCATAAAGGATATGGATAGACATATAGATAGGAAGAGTTGTTTGTAGGCCTACGGGCCATTGCTGTAACAAAAAAAAAAAATGTTGTACAAAAGCTAAATTTGAGATTGTTTAAGTAGTGCATATGATGGATTCATTGGAAATAAATCTGCAAATAGATGCGTTGTTTAATTGACTAAAAAAAGAAAAAAAAAAAAAGCAATCCAGCGTGTTGTTTTTGCTAAAATTATTTTTATGAAAGACGTCAGTATTGAGGATGTACGAATATTTAAATTGCCTTCACATAATTTTGGAAAAAATGATTTGGAGCAAGTTTCGGGGTGCTTTTTTGTGTGCTCGAAGCTAATTTCTGTTTTAAAATGGTCGGATTAGTGGCACCCAACTGAGTTACTAGAACTTTCTTTTCCCTTGAATTAGCAACCCCGACGCTGAAACACGTCGAAAAAGACACGTGCTAACTTTTTATTGGCCTAAATCTACCACGCTGGCAAAAATTACACACGTAAGATTAACATTGTTTGATAGGTGAACTGGGTTCTCTAATCATGATAGACGACACCACTGAACCAGAGCGTTCTTAAAAGCTTCTATCATTATCGTCTGCTAAAAGTAAAAAATTAGGTCTATAATAAATATAAACCATGTTCCTTCAAACATATAGGCCCACTGTATCGCATCACTTGCCTTTTTTATCCAAACTGGGAACGAGCCTGAAGTTTAGAAATACAAAATATAAATGCTCCATGACCACGATACTAAGCAAAGTTCCTCTGGTACTTCCACCGTAGACTCCACGTATCAGTGACATGATACGCTCTTCGAAATGTGAACCAAGTTCAACCAAAATACTTGATTAATGTAGTCTTACCCACCGGTAGGAATAGACGCCTTCTTATATATATCTCCTATTTACCTTGACCTTTCCATAGAGTGAGAGAGAAAGGGAGGCCCAACTCATACACAGGCATGGCGATCTGCACAAGTTCAGTGCGTGCCATCGCAGTCATTTCTGCCTTGGCGTTTTCTCTAGCCCTAGTCGCAGCTACCGAGGTCTACTTTGAGGAGAAATTCGAAGGTAAAGTTGCATATCCACCTTCTGTTCATCTTTTCCTTGCAGATCGTGTGAGATCGGTAATTGTAAGAATGTTATCGGTGTAAATTTAGCACAGCATAGTTGATCCGTACCTATATTCTTGTATTTTACTTTTCAACGGCAATGACTGTTGTTTAAATAAACTGTGGTGATCGGGATTTGGCTGATCTATTCAAAATATTATTCAGCATTTCGATCTGCTTTAGTATTCGTGAAATTGTATGTTCTTTCTCTTCCATTGGATTCGTTTGTGCTTCTGGGAGGTCTGAACTGTCATGCTTTTAGACTAATGGTGAGTTTCTTGTTCTTAGATCCTCGCTGTGAGAAACTTGAATGGAAGTTCGATCTCAATTTGATTGGATGTTTGTTCGAGCTCAACTTTCTATGACGATATGACAAACCAGTATATGTGATAGTTTAATTATTTGTATGGTTTTCATCATCATAAATGATTGACATTGTGTCGATCTGATTAATCATGGTAGAATTTCTGTGTTCTCTGATCTTAATGCGAAGTTCAGCTTTCTGGAGGTTTCTATTTGTAATAATATATATTATTTAGATAATCTATAAGGATTGCTTTTGTCTTAGGGTTTAGGGTTTATGCAATTAATTATCCATTATTGAAATACAGATTTGTTTTGGTCCTCATTATTTGCTGATTGTGTTTTGTCATTAAGTAGGTAGTTGACCTTAATTAGTATAGTCTTTGTTGGATCCAGATCTAGATTGTCCTGTGGGTCCATTATGAAGTTGGTTTATGATGATTTGGATCTTGTGATATTGACAGTTTATTATGGCTGTTGACTTGTTTGATTTCACTTTTAAATTTATATGTCAAATCAGAAATCCAAAAGCTTGTGATGATCTTTATTTAGCATGTATAGCATGCTTTTCTATATAATTTCTAAAAGAGTTGGAGCTTTTCTGATTATGCAGATGGCTGGGAGACAAGATGGGTTCAATCAGACTGGAAGAAAGACGAGAACATAGCTGGTGAATGGAACCACACTTCTGGGAAGTGGAACGGAAGTCCTGAGGATAAAGGTGTGAAATGTATAGGGTATAGACGAGCCAATAAAAGTGTTTGCACTTTTATTGGTACCAATAATACTTGTAATACCTGGTATTACAGGTATTAGTATTGTTAACAATAGAAGTATTTGCACTTCTATTGTTATTGGTACCTGTATTACCTGGTATGTTCTACTATTGTGTGAGGTGTGAAGTGTATAGGGTATAGACGAGCCGATTAATCGAAAATCCAAGCTGGCCTAATGAATAAACAAAGAAAAAGTCTTAACATTTTGAATTCAAAATATGCTTCTATAGAGTTTCTGATTATGAATTTTAATTTTTTTTTGTTTCTCTTTTTAACTTTCAGGAATTCAAACCTCAGAGGATTACAGATTCTACGCTATTTCAGCTGAGTACCCTGAATTCACAAACAAGGATAAGACTCTGGTTTTGCAATTCACTGTGAAACATGAGCAGAAACTTGACTGTGGTGGTGGCTATGTCAAACTACTCAGCGGTGACGTTGATCAGAAGAAATTTGGTGGTGATACCCCTTACAGGTAGTGCTTTCTGTCCTATATATATTTATTTTATATATGCTTAATGTGTCCAGCTGCATTTTTTCTTCTGTAGTATATGAATTATGCCTATTATTGTGGCATGCCTCTATTTGAAACTGATGCTAGATTGATAAAATTATTGGGCTCTTATCAAAAAAATTTATCATGTTATCTGGAACACAGTTATTTACTTGTAAGATCGGTGAACCTAGAATGCAAATCCTAAATCGTCTTGTTTCATATTTAGTTAATTTGGGTTATACAAAAGAACACCACCTGGTATGCAGCAGGATCTTTTCCATTAAGAGTGATCTACCACTCGAATGTTGCTAGTGTTTTCTCGGATGGAAATGAGGTTGTATTGTAATTACTCATACAATTAAAGTATAACTAATATATTTAAATGGACTATTGATGCAGCATCATGTTTGGGCCAGATATTTGCGGGTATAGCACAAAGAAGGTTCATGCCATATTTACTCGTGATGGTAAGAACCACCTTATTAAAAAGGAGGTACCATGTGAGACCGACCAGCTGTCACATGTCTACACACTTATTGTAAAGCCTGATGCTACCTACTCCATCCTCATTGACAATGTCGAGAAGCAGACAGGAAGCATCTATGAGGATTGGGATATCCTCCCTCCCAAGCAAATCAAGGATCCCGAGGCCAAGAAGGTTAGTATAGCTTGTTGGACATACATACACCTATCTGTTAACAAGGGTTTCTGTTACCCGTTTTTAGTATAATTTTTTGTGCTAATTATGATGCAAATTGGAGTCTTAGTTGTAAGTTCAATAGTAGGGTACAAGCTCAGTCAATATTGTCTGATGAGTAGCATTTTGTGACAACTGCACAAAGTGTAGCTAACACACACACACACACACACACACACACACACACACACACGGATATATTTTTGTGGGGCTGGTGAGATGCTGATTTATGGAAGGGCAAAGAAATGTATGACAACCCGGAAGATTTTATAATCTGAAAAGATTCAGTTTTTGGGAATCCAGAATCTGGTTTGTTTACAGTGTATAAAAATATCAAAGTACATCTCGACTAAATTTCTGTTCCTGTTTAACAGCCAGAGGATTGGGATGACAAGGAGTATATTCCAGACCCCGAGGATAAGAAACCTGAGGTACAATTAATGTATTTAGAATCTTTGTTACTTATTCTAAGTTCAATTCATCAGAATTAATCTGTAGATTCTTTGTTGCATGGGTTGTAGGGTTATGATGATATCCAGAAGGAAATTGCTGATCCTGATGCCAAGAAGGTACAAATGCGTAAAAATAAAATCAATAATTTCACTAATATCAGAAACATCTTTTAATTTTATTTATTATTTCATAATTATCTTATAGCCTGATGATTGGGATGATGAGGAAGATGGTGAATGGACTGCACCAACCATTCCTAACCCTGAGTACAAGGGCCCATGGAAACAAAAGGTTTCTTTCTAAACTAATAAAGAAGTACAATCGTATATTTATTTCACTTCTTTTCTTTTTTTTATCTTTTTATTTTGAGAAACTTTAGGATATATGATAACACTCTCTTGTTCTTATAGAAAATCAAGAACCCCAACTACAAGGGCAAGTGGACGGCTCCATTGATTGACAACCCCGGTACTTGATATGCTTTTTAAAAAAATTTGTAATATCTACTATACAGCAAAAGAATAATAAACAAGAATAATAAACAAGTAATGATAATTTAATGATTTCCAGATTTCAAGGATGATCCTGACATCTATGCTTACTCTGGCTTGAAGTACATTGGTATTGAGCTGTGGCAGGTTAGTTTAAAACTATTCTTTGTATTTGTTTGTTTTTTAAAATTTTGCAGTCATGTGCTGCTGTGCTTTACACTCTTTTATTCAATTATCCAGGTAAAATCTGGAACCTTGTTCGACAATTTCTTGATATGTGATGACCCAGAATATGCTCTGAAGTTTGCCGAGGAGACCTGGGGCAAGCACAAGGATGTACGTCTTTTTTCTCCCTTGATTTATTTTTATTAATTAGATGTTTGGGTTTTAGTGAAAATTAAATTACTGGTTGTTTCATTTTTGTTATTTTCTAGGCTGAAAAGGCTGCTTTTGAAGAGGCAGAGAAAAAGAAAGAAGAGGAGGTATTTGCATATTTTACCATCTCAGAATATCTTTCAATAATAGTGTGCAAGGAAATAAATTAGTTAATTTGATATAATTTTGTCCCATTGCTAAATATCAGGAACCGAAGGAGGATGATGATGCTGATGATGATGCTTCTGATGATGATGCTTCTGATGATGATGACTCTGATTCTAAGACAGAATCTGCCGAGGAGGAAGCTGATCATGTATGTTAAACCACGTCTTACCTTTTGCAAATAATTGGACATTCTATTTTTTTTATATAGATTGGTTATTTTATATAAAAAAAAACTAATATAAACTTATGACATATAGCCTGCAACCCTTTCTCAATTTTTTTCCTGAAAATGCTCATACTTTCCTTCTTCTGTAAATGTTCTCGGGAAGGGGTGTGGGAGGTAACTTTCAGAATTCCTTTTTTATTTTTTTTGGGGGGGGGGGGGGTTATTATGGTTATTTTCAGAAATTCAGAGGGTGTGAGAGATACTTTCCCTTGGTATGATATTTTTTTTACAAGTTCTCCCCTTTTATGCAACCATTGCTTAGTAAATCTTCATCACTTGGATAACTTAATGAATTCTTTTTTGCTTGTTTGATTACCAGGATGAGCTATAAAAATGTACTCAGAAGAATGACTCCTTGGAAGAGTTGAATTTTTTTTCCTCTTTGAGACATAAAGCCTTTTGCTAATTTCTTTGTTTGAGACTATTTAGATTTATAGCTTAGTCTATGCTGTTTCTTTGAGAAGTGGAGACATTTAGAAATGTGACAAGATTTGCGTTTTGTTTAGTGTCTTGTTTCCCTGGATTGTTTAATGAGATTTACTTCTCAATATTTCATCTGCATTTTTTTTATTTTTACTAGTCCAATGAAATTTAAAGGGGAAACACTCGTTACAATTCACGGCCTCTTACCTTTCCAAGTGGTGCGTTCACTCGCAAGCCCTTTAAATGCAGAAGGGAAAGTTAATGCGACAATCATTCTTTTACATTTTTTGTATACAATTTGCAGTAGTTTAATACAGCACACTTACAATCCCAACAAAAGGGGAAGTTAATGCGTTCACTAGTTACAATTCTCTTGATTGTTGGATACTAAAAATTAAAATCTCACCCTCCCCAACCAGGTTACTCGGATCCCCTTTTCAAAGCCACTTACAATCCCACATAGGGGTGGCAAAAAAGCTCGTGGCTCGACCGTGACTCACACATGACTTGCTTGCTAACAACTCGCTCGTTATTAGACCGAGCTGTTAACGAGTCAGCTCGCCACTAGCTTGGTCCATAATTAACGAGTTCAAGCTGGGGACTAGCTCGCGAGCTAGCTCGATTAGGCATTAATTTGTGAATTTCTATGAATTTGTGTGCATTTTATACTGTCTAGCTCGATTCAACTCGGTTCAGCTCGATCTAAAAAGTTTGTAGAATTTATTCTTCTTAAAACAAGATCCATCTAGACCCAGTGAGTCAGCTCATCAGCTCGCGAGCTAGCTCGGACTAGCTTGTCACGATTTCAAGCTGAGGTTTTAGCTTGGATGCTCTAGGTCCAGCTCACTCGGCTGTAGCTCGGTTCAAAATTAACAAGCTGAGCTAGAACCTAGCTCGGATCGAGCCAACTCGTTTCCACCCCTAATCCCACACAGGCGATTTGATGGTGGTGAACGTCTAATTTTTGTTACGATTTTAATTTTCCTCCTTTTAGGAGGATAACACTTTTGTCTATTCTTATAGTAATAACATACCAGTATAAAAAATGTACATTAAGAACTTGACAACTGGGGAATAAAATGTTGAATATCGGATTAATAATGTAGTTCCCATTGAAAAGCACAAAACTTAGATTTGATGGGACACAACAAATGCGTCAAAGCCCATCAAATACTATTTCTGAAGCACAAAAAAATATAGCAACATCACAACCCTGACAGCAGAGCCTTGTGCTTGCTAAATGTAGGGATGGTATAATTTTTCCTCTGTTATTTCAACACTGAAATGAAAATTTCATTAATTTTCTTTGTGAATATTAAAGTTGTAATTTTAAAGGAACTTAGCTTTAACCATAACTTATTTTGTTGTTTTTGAATTTCTAGCATCTCTAAAATTTTTGAACTATGGTAACACTCGGTGTCAGAATTTGGGCTCCAATCCCGCCAGATAGAATAATCTTAAATTATTTGGAGACATGAGTTACTTTTTTAGACCACCTTCATTTAAAGTGAAAAAGTGTATTTGTCAATTTTATTTTTAAAATAACTAAATAAAAGGTTAAATAAAAAATAAAATAAAATAAAACGTGTGAAGTTATTTTTTTAAAATATTGAATATTATAGTATTTTTATGAAAAAATTGACTATTTGAGAAGTTTGTATGGGCACACTAGAAATTCTCCCCCAAAAAAAGTGTAAAGTATGTGTGTCAGGTAATTAGGAGTAAATTTTCAGGCCTGATTAACTGTTCCTATAAACTCGCCTCCTATATAATATTTATGATATTTTTATGCATCTTATATTGTATACTTATTGTATCGATGTACATCAATTTCAGTTAAGACATGTTCAAGTCAAAATGTGTCTCGACAGCCGTCAATAGCTATTTAAATATTGCAGACTCCTTTTGCGAATCTTTTAAAATGCATACTTATTTTTCAGTGCGACTATGATACAAATGCATACTTGTTTATTGCAACAAAACACACTTATTCCAATTTTTTTTTAAAGTTCACTAAAATATTTGGGGTTGTTTAGAGAATGAGGGATTGGCGCTTGCATAATACTATTATTCTTTGTCAGAGCGGATGAATGAGTCTAGTTTTAATTAATCATTGATTAAATGTAGTTTTTAAAATCTTAAATATAATTAATTTGAGTTTTGAGTATATTTAATATATATTTAAGTTATATTGGATAAATATTATTTTACTATGAAAAAATCAGATTTTGTTCTTTAAACATTAAAAAAAAAAACTAAGTTGATCTCCGAACTTTTATTTTTATTTGTTCTCAATTCTCCAATTTTGAAAAGATAACATAGTTGTTCTCTAAACTTCAGTATGAACTTGATTGATTCTTCAAGTAAAAAAAATAAATCAGAAGGATTAATTTGTCAAGAGTTGACCTTTTTTTTTTGGAAAGTTGAAGGGCCGAGTTAGTGAGCTTAATTTTAAAATTTATCGGATTAAATCCAAACATTTAAAAATCAATCAACTTTATGAGTGATATGCTGACATGTCAATACAAATCAAATTAATTTAGTAGAAAGCAAAGCGGTAAAAAAATAATGAAAAATAAACGTATTATAAATAACTTATAAACCTTATTTTTTTACCGCTTGACTTTGTACTAAATTAATTCAAAAAAATATATAAATTTAATATATAAACGCATCACTCGTGAAGTAGATCGGTTTCAACAATTTGGCCATTATTTAAAGTTATTCCGATAAATTTTGAAATTAAGTTCATCAAAAAGATTGCTGAACTTAAAAGTTCATTCCAATAGGTTTTGATGCAACTTAAAAGTTCATTCCAATAGATTGCTGAACTTGTTTTGTTATAAAACAATATTTAACGTAAGTAAAAGCCGACATTTTTATTAATATCCAAAGTTAATTACAAATTAATAAATATATCCAGAATTTCTTGGTTTTTCGAAAAATGTCCAAACCGGCCAGATTCTGTCCGGTTTCCTCAATTTTTTTTTACACCCTGGAGAGTCCATTTGATCAATATCTAATACTAAAAATTCGAATTTTTTGTTTAAATTTTTTGTTAGATGAGGAGGGTTCAAATGCCTCCATTTTTTGTGCCTCTACCATGCTTCCATTTTTAAAAACTTTAATAACTCAAAATTTAAAACTTAAAAGTCAAAATAAAACCGTTCGATATGATCTACATCATTTTATCTATGCACATGTAAAAAATTAAAACATTTCAATTTTGTTTTGGTTGTCATCAAGAGCTTGCAAAAAAACGTACTAATGTGGATAATTTCTAGACGTTGATTTTTCTACTTATTGATTCACATAAAAAAAAAAAATTGAAATGTGATAATTTTTTATGAGCACACAGAGAAAATAACATAGATCACATCCAACGGTTTTTATTTTGACTTTTAAGTTGTAAATTTTGAGTAATTAAAGTTTTTAAAAATGGAGGCATGGTGGAGGCACAAAAAATGGAGGCATTTGAACCCTCTTGTTAGATTACTTATTTTGATGTATAATTAGCATATTTATACTAAAATACGCTAAATTACTTGAAATCATGTTGAATTACACAATATTACATTAAATTACCCTAAAATACGGTAAATTATGGTAAATTACATATGAATATGGATGATATCTTTACTGAGAAGGCGGAAAACGACGACGAAACTTCAAACGGCCATAAAACGGTGCTCGAGTGTCCGATTTCAGCAAATGACCACTTTTCAGAAAGCTTGCAAAAATACGCATCAGTGCCGGTAATGCAAGGAAATGCCAAATTTCAAAATTTAGAATTGCCAAAAAACAAAGGGAAGAGCCTCAAAACTTGAGTTGAAGTTTCCGATCAAGATTTTCATTTCTATTATTCAATCTAAGTAGCTCAGTAAATTAGTTATATAATGAACTTGTAGAATACCAATTTTTACTATTTTTGGAATTTTTTTACTATTTTTTATGATTTATGAAGGATGGCACAAAATCGGTCTAATTTAGCGTAAATTTGCGTAGTTTAGCGTAATTTACCGTATTTCATTATAATTAGCGAAATTAGTGTAATTTAGAGTAATTTAATGTAATTTAGTGTAATTCAACATAATTTAGCGTAATTTAATGTAATATAGTGTAATTCAACATAATTTTAAGTAATTTAGCGTATTTTAGTATAAATATGCTAATTATACATCAAAAGAAGTAATCTAACAAATAATTTAAACAAAAAATTCAAATTTTCAGTGTTAGATTTCATTATCTTACTCTTCATAGTGTCTCTAAAAAAAAAAAGAGAACAAACCGGGCAAATTCTAGCCGGTTTGAACATTTTTTGAAAAATCAAGAAATTCTGAGTATATTTATTAATTTGTAATTAACTTTGGATATTAATAAAAATGTCGGAAATAAAAGTTTAAAGATCAATTCAATTTTTTTTCAATAAAAATTAGGGTTTTTCGTTTTGATACACCGGTCCGGTTGTGTCAATTTATTTTATGGTTTACATATCACACTAAATTGGAGACCTGCATCACTCTAGTGGACAAGTATCCTCTCCATTACTATAAAGATTCTCTTCACTTTCCAGTTTGAAATTAACTCTCATCCGCTTTGAGATTCGGGCTAGGGGAGCAATATTATTAGACTTTGAGATTCGTGCCAAGTTACAAAGATTCCCTACGACGGTGACGTCTGGTACTCTTCGGGAATATCTGATCAGAATGCCCACGGCGATAACTATGGTCTCGGTGCTCTAGGTAAAATAAAAAGTCACTTTAATTTTAAATTTATTTTTAGTTTTGTAAGATAATACTAATTGTCTTATTTTTAATGTTTCAGGCAAGACGAGACGCATGTTTCGCTCCAGTGGGTCGAGCAGTAGTCAGTCGCATTCTTCACAGTCATATTCTTCTATGCCGCCGGCTCCGCAGCTCACAGCAGAGCATATCGATATGATATCTGCTCAGGTACTTGATAGGATGGAGGATCGGTTTATGTCCAAGATCACCGAGCTTTTCAGAGCTTCTCAGGTACGAAATTTGATATTTCAGTTCAACTTCAATTGTGATTCCTGAATCTTAAATTCTAATTATATAAACTATTTTTTTAACAATTTCACAGGGAGGTTCGGGCTCGCAGCATGCCTCGAGGCCCGCTCCTCAAGATGACGAGAATGATGATGAGGATGATGATGAGGATGTTGGTGGTGATGGTACTACTTAGGTTTAGATGTTTATGGTGACGGATTTTGATAGATGTTTATGGTACTACTTAGGTTTAGATGGTACTTGACATTTAGACATTTCGACATTTATGTTTGTATTACTTGACATTATGATTATTTCGACATTTATGTTTGTATGTTGTATGTTTATGTTTATTTGTATTACTTGATATTACGACATGTATGTTTATGTTGTATGTTGGTACGTGTCGTACAAACTATTAAATTGTGCAAATTTAAATAATATAATAAATATAAAAAACTTGACAGAAGAGTATCAGCGACCGGTTTTAAGTATCAGCGACCGTAAGTATTTGTCTCTGATAATTTGTGCATCTGCGATTATTTCGATTATCAGCGACCGGTTTTAAGTATCAGCGACCGTTAAATTTGATCGCAGAATTATTTTGCAGACGTCAGAAAAAAACGACAGCGACCAAAAAAATTTGGTCGCAGAAACTTATCAGTGACCGGGTGACGTATTATCAGCGACCGGGTGACGTATTATCAGCGACCGGTGACGTCATCAGAAGAGTATCAGCAACAATGCTTACAGCGACCGGACTTTCAGCGACCGAAATGAGTATCAGCGACCGGCTCCTATATTATCTGCGACCGGGTTTCCGGTTGCTGATACTCATTTCTGCTGTAGTGTACGGTAACGGGGAGGATGTGAATTCCACTCGAGTCCTGGATCACATCGACAGAGCAAAGAGCGAAAGAATAGCCGAAATGCCAAACTAATCCTGTGCGCGCGTCAGTGCGTGGAGAACGGAGTAGGTCCGATGCCCATCGGACCTACTTTTAGGTTCAACGCCACGCTGACCGTCCGATCTTTTATAAGATTTGTGCGAACGCAAATTGAAACATACACGCACAGGGTTTAAAGCATTTCGCACGAATCTAAAAGCAAATCGATGGTGATTAAACCCATCGAACCGAGGTAGGTCCGATGCCGTCCGATGCCCATCGGACCTACTCCGCATCGGACCTACTCTCAAGTCCAGTGCGTGAGAGAGAGAGAGAGTAGAGAGAAAGAGAGAGAGAGCTGCTAATTAAAAGGCACAAGCGAAGAAAGCAAGGGGGGCAAGGAGATGGAGAAAATTACGATTCGACCATACACCCATCATCGCATGATCCTTCATCATAACCATCCATCCTCTTCTCCTTCCTCGAGAGTCCGACTCCACCTCTCAAAACCCGCCTCTCTTTATTTTCTATCCCTCAACCCTAACCCTAAATCCGTCCCCTTCTTTCCTTTCTTGATTGATCTTCTCCTCCGCGTCCATCTCCCTCGCTTCGCCTCTCCCGCCTTCGGATTAAAGGTTTCGCCATTGAGAGAAGGTATCACTTGGTAAGTTTCCTCGCTTCAATGCAAAAGTTCTCTGGGCTTCTCTAACGCCTTTTGAACTTTTGTTTAATGGATCTCGTTGAGGCGGGACTCTTTTAAAAGGAGTAACCACTATCTCTATTCTTTTATTGCACGGAAAAATTACAGATAGTTCTTTATTTTTTGTGCTGGTGAGATTTCGTGCTGGTTTTCCAGTTGCATGAATTAGCATTTGCAAATAAGGGTTTTCCAGTGGATCAACTTAAGCTCTCTATCTCACATCAAATCGATTTGCTACTCCCTCCCTCCCTCCCTCCCTCTCTTTCGCTCTTTTTCTCTCCCACAATCCATCTACACTCTCTATTTCTATCTAAACTTGCAGGAAATTCAAATTAGCGTAACTATTGAGTCTTTTTGTGTATACTCTAAACCAAGTACGTTGCTAATTGGCTGATTCATTGTTTTGCTGAGCAGACTTGGTTTGATGGAGGGCCTAGCAGGTTTTGGATCCTCGTCCAGCAATGCAATATCCAAGAAACCTAGGAGCGCAGCCCCAAGGAAGCCCAGGTCCACTGAAAACCTAACTGCCACACCTCACATTGAATCAATATCTCCAGCTCTACACCACGACAATACAAACTTTACTGAAGGCTACAAAAGAAAAGCAATTTACTTAAATACCTTCTCTTCATCTAAGAAGAACAAGAGGGAGGAGAGAGGTAGAACTGGAAATGTACCAGGTTCAAGCCGATCAACTGAAGGGGCTCTGGCACCCGCTAACTGGAAGGGTGCGGCCCAGCAAGATGAGTATGCAGGGCTGGGTTTGTCAGCCGAGAATAAGTTGAGAAAGGTGAAGTTGAAGGTTGGTGGTGTCACACGTACCATACATGCTAAAACTGGTAACGAGAATGGTGAAGGATCTGCCAACCGAAGCAAAGCTAAGGTCTGTCACTAAGCTGACACATGATTGTAAGGTAGATTGGTACTGGTTAAATACAGCTTTACACTGGCATTTCCTCTTTTGCCCATCGGGCACACCGCGGGAGGGGGGGATGTGCTTTCATTCTAATGTAACAAATTGAGAGTATTTAAATTCTTAGTTTAGGTCTGCTTTGGCTAGGGGTATGCACCAGTACTGTTTAATATTATGTATTCCTTGTCATGGTGGTACAGTGATACCAATCTTGTAAATACCTTGATTATTGAATAATCATCTAGCCAGTATGTAAGGCGGCTGTACTGGTACTGCTCTTTACCAATATTTTTTTTGCCTTTTATAAGACTTGAATGTTGCATAAAATATCTGTTACAATAATCACTACCTTTAACTCATTCAGGGAGAATATTGGTTTTCAAATACCGGAAAGGGCAATACACCTGACAAATGCAATGCTGAGTCATCATCGGAGCCAGTACGCAAAAGCCGTAGGGTACCCAAGAGGCGGTCCTTGGACAGCAACATTGAACAGGATCATGAGGCACGGTATCATGAGAAAATTAGGGTTTCAAAAACTACAACACAGCCGAATACAGAATTCGAGGACACACCAGATGAGGGGTCGAAGAAGCGCAAGGTCTCAAAAGTAAATAATAATAATAATAATAACAATATTAATGGTAATAGCAAAAGTTGTAACAGGACCTCAAATTATGAAGTGGACGAGGATTTTGTGGTGTCACGGCTGGGTAGGGATAGCAATAATCGTAGGAGGCACAAGGAAATTGAACAGAGTGGTGGTTTTATTGAGGGCGAAGAAGCAGGGTCTGACGGTGGTTCAGATGCAAAACTGACAACTCGCCAGAGGGCCATGCAAGGGAAGGGAGGGCATGGAGATTCATTGATCGAGTTTCCAAATGGATTACCCCCAGCACCTTCTAGAAGTAAGTGCAGCTCTCTGGCTTCATTTTTTGTCCAAGTTTTTTAATTTTTCTGTTACAGCGCTACAGGTTCTTTTTGCAATATGTTAAAAACTTCTGTTGAATCTGAAGTGCAATCCTGTTTCTTTGTCCTTAAGCATCTTTATATTACTGTCTAGTCCTAAACATTCAGACTAAATTTCTTGAATATCATGGATTTTTGTAAATAACGGTTTAAATAGCCATACTCTTTTGATACTTTGGACAACCGGTCAATGTTTTGTCACTTTAAGAGGTTGCTTTTGATGTTGGGTTAACTGTTTCTCTTGTCAAACAAAAAAATGGAAACTGAGATTAGAGGCGCTGATTAGCTTAAATTTCAGGTCAGCAGTTAGCTGATTTTGTGTTATTATTCATGGTCAGCCATTACCTGATTTTAGTTAATAGTCTCACTAAATCTGCACTCTTCTTTAATTAATCAAACAAAATTTTCAGACATCTAGTTATAGAGTATATTCTGCAAATTGAATGCAAAAATATTGCTATGGTGATTACTTGCTGACCTTCTCTCTCTTATGCTTTGCTTAATCCACACCATACTGAGTTTCAAAGAGTGTATGTAAGATTCATGTAACTTTAGACAAAATTAGTGGTTCTTACTTGTTGCATGTAACTCGACTTGCAGAGCAAAAAGAGAAGCTGTCAGAAGTGGAGATACAAGCTAAAAAGGCAGAGGCAGCTCAGAGGCGTAAGATGCAAGTGGAGAAAGCTTTAAAAGAAGCTGAGGTTCCTCTCTTCTTTGATCGTTTTTTTTTTATAAATATAGTTATTAAATATTAATTGTGGGTAACCTTTCTTGTAAATGAATAGGCTGATGCGATTAGAAAGATTTTAGGGCTTGATTCCGACAAGAAAAAGGAAGAGAAGAAACAGAAAGAGCGGGAAGTGAAAGTAAGCGTTAATTTGTGTGATCTTGTCATCTTCTGAACCTTCTTTTGAGAAACCTAAACTAGCACGAGGTGCTCTGGTACTATTATAAATCTCAAGAGAAAATAGAAGAAACATACTTTTTCTTTAATTAATGGATTTATCCTTTGGGACAATAGTTTTATTTTTCTATCCTTTCATTTTTTATAGGAGAAAGCGGCGCAGTCACAGATATCAGCAGGTAACATAATTAAATGGGTAATAGGTCCCACAAGCACTGTTGTTACCTTCCCTGATGAGGTGGGCCTACCAAGTATATTAAACTCCAAGCCGTCCAGGTAAGATATTGAAATTGAATATCCGGAGCTTGTTGTTACTTAACTGCTATGTTTTTTCCTTATTAAATTCCTTGTCTTCAAGAGCACTTGTTTATATTGCTCATTTTGGAAATGTCACTTAAATGCAAATACATTTCCTTACCAGGGGTAAATTCCTATGCAAGGCCTGCAAATCCCCGGTATACCTGCATAATTGTTTGAAATGTCCTATCACCCAAAAGAAAAACTGATTTAAGAGAAAAAAATTATGGTAATTTTGAGAAAATAGAGGGCTGTATATCGAAGGGAATGTTCCAATATTAAAGTAAGGTCATACTGGAGACTTTTTGCTTGCAGGGGTAGGAAATTTTTTCCTGAGTGTTTGCAGAGGACGTGTAGGAATAGTTCTCTTTTTTAATGGTCTGAAAGACTGATTGTGGCCCCCCAACTATTGCAATTTGTTCTATCAAGCCCTTCAACTTTTCTTGGTTCAATTAGCCTCTTGAACTGTTGGAAGTAGTTAGATTTGGTTCTTTTGGTCCAGTTGATTATCAAATTAAACTTGTAATCATGATTTCTGCGAGTAGACATAAGGTCATTAGACTCTAGAGTTATTAAGTCCTAATAAATGACTATGTAGTTATTAGTTAACATGAAATAATTGAAGTGTCAATTTTGCGAACTGAACCAAAGAAGAGTTCAGGGACTTAATTGAACTACGTGCAATACTTGAGGGCCAAAATCAGATTTACCTTGTAAATTAAACAAGGCTATGGATATACGAGCTACCATCGTAGATTTGTAGCTTCCAGGGGTTAAATGTACATGCTATATGGCACAAAGATATACTTAAATTCAGGAAAAGAAAAGTAGCATCTGAAGAAGGCATTTAATTTATATATGTTGTTCAGGGAGCACTCCATGTTGTATGAGGGGTAGACCCTATGGCATTAGTTGAGAGGCAACAAATGTAGAAATATTTGCATCCATATGGGATAAATATAACTATTGTTGGGGGGGGGGGGGGTGATGATTTGGCAATGAATGATATAGCATGGGAACATTTCCCATTACACAATACTTGCTAATATTGAAAACAACAAAAAGATAAGTTCTTGCTTCTTAACATATTATGCTTTTCCTTGGTTTAGCTATCCTCCACCAAGAGAGAAATGCGCTGGCCCATCATGCACAAATCCATACAAGTACCGTGACTCCAAGTCTAATTTACCTCTGTGTAGCCTTCTGTGTTACAAGGCTGTGCAAGGAAGTACAAGTGTTCATAAACTGACATGTTAACAAAGAGGATATCTGGAAGACCTCGCAGCCAATGCCTTTTCCGGCAAACTAATCAGCTCATTTTTTTTTGTTAATTCTCTGTACTTCTTTATTCTTTGTTATAAGTTTTTTTTTGTACCTAGGCCTAGGAATGATGATAAATTAATTGAGCGTTGTTTTTTTGGAGCTTTTAAGTAAATAAATGCTTAATGATGATGATTAAGCTTTAGGATATAAATTTCCCCTCATTTCATTGTGTCAAATTGCACAATGGATTAAAAGTAAAGCCATCATATGTTTTGTTCAGTGAAGTTTAATTAGCGTGCATAATTGCCTCCCAAGTCCTAAGCATTCACAACATGCGTTAGTTGGTTAGACAATTGAAATCTCTCAGTTGAACAAAGCCTGAGGGGAATTCCTCTCAATGGCTAGTTTATGCAGGGTCCGGGGGACCTGTTCAACAAGTGTATTTCACGTTTAAATTGATGATTTAAATTGGAATATTGAAAGGAAACTCATGATTGTAAGTTCAATTTAGTTTATTTTGATCAAATTTAAACTAAATTGTATTTCACGTTCAACATGATTATTAGTTGGGTGTTCAACAAGGTGTATTTAGGGGTTGGTTGTGAAATCGCTTTCTTTTCGGCTATGTTACATGGATACGGGTATCCCGATATGGGATACGGTGATACGGTAATTTTCAACACGAAAAGGGTATCGGGTGATATGATACGGGTATTGATATGGCAATATGGGTATCAACATGGCAATATGGGTATCGATGTGATACGGGTATTGGCTGAATAGAAAGATTCGTTAACATGTAAATGCTTGCTGCCTTGGCCTTGCAAATCAAATACAACTATTATTCAAACCGGAAATGAATTATAATATTGCATAAATTATTTAATTTGCATCTCAATTAACTTAGCTTTTTTAATACTAATACCTCGTAAGAATTTAACGGAGTTATCTAAAACAAAGTCGTGTGACATTATTATGGAGATAGAAAATTCAACCCCTTTTTATAAATTGTGAAATTGAAGGAAAAATAAAAGGTGATAAATTAATCCCCGACAAAGAAATCTTCGAGTAAAAAATAAAATAAGTAAACAGTAACATACGAAAATCATGACATCCTCTCGATCCACATTTAACACTTCAATCCCTAGAGATTTAACAACAATGGGGCTATAGCTTATGCAATTACAAAATAAGAAAATACATCGATGTTCAAATATTAATGAAAAAAATAAATATACAAGGAACAACAAATCTTGTTTAACAAAATATATCCTCATTGCATTACATCCTCTGAATCTAAAAAGAGGACACAACTCACCGCGCATGCAGCTCTCAGGCCATGAGATTTGCCGCCTTCGCAATGGCGAGGCAAATGCTGTTCATCTTCATGAGCTTGGAGTCGGTATCGTGCATCAAGGACGTGATTTCAAAGTCATCGAACCCATTCTCGCATGTATCGTAATCAGTACCGACGGTACTTAACAAGCTGTTTACAGTTCCCTTGTCATTTGCCTTGAGAGCACTGTCAACCTGGCCGAGATTATACTTGGCATCATCATAGGAGGTCAAGCAGTCATTGAGAGCCTCCACAGCCAACTTGTCGGTTTTCGGGTCTTTCACATACTTCTGGGCAGTCTTGGTAGCAGCATCGGTCTCTCGCATGAGGGCCTCCATGGCCAGCTTCAGCACGCCAGTTGCATCATGCGGTACCTGGATAGTGCCGACAATGGGTTTGATCGAGGAGAAGCACAAGTCTGGCTCATCGGTTTTTGCACAAAACGACTTGATGACTGCTGTAAATGCCGCGTCGAATGCACCGCCGATAGATCCTCCTGCACGGGGAGTAGGTGGTGGGGTTATAGTCTTCTTGGGCTGACCTGCTTGAGGTGTCACAGGTGTGGTGACAGGGGGTGTCGCAGGCGGTGTCTCGGGCTTGGTGACAGGGGGTGTCGCGGGCTTGGCTACAGGCGGTGTCTCGGGCTTCGGGGTTGGGGAGGTAGGTTTTTGAACAGGAGGGTCAAGGGCCTTTTGGATTAAAGCATAGTAGTCGGGTTCAAGAGCAGAGATGGGGACCGCATAGGCGGAAGAGCGGGGGAAGCAGGTGGCGGAGGCAAGAGAGGAGGAGATGGAAAGGATAGCAAGAAGGAGAAGCGTCGACCTCATTTTCGCGTTTGGAGGGGAGAGAGAAAGAGGAGCAAAATGAATGAAGAATAGAAAAGAGATGTAGAGGGAAGAGGCGCGTTTTAAGGATAATGGGAAGATGATAATTTTAGAGAGCGGTGGTTATTTTCATGATTAAATTCAGAAATTGTAGCCGTTGATAGGTACCTAAATTAAGAAAGGTTGTACAGGCCGCTAGCTTGGAATTTGATTCGTATTTTTTATTTTTATTTTTTTGACTGAAAGATGTAACAGAGTTGTTTGTTGCCTTGTTGGTGTTAAGCAACGGGAACCCGTTATGCACGTTTGATTCAACACTTGAGAGTAGGTCCGATGGGCATCGGACCTACTCTGGTTCGATGGGTTTAATCGCCGTCGAATTTTTGGGATAAAGATTTTAACAGAGTATTTTGGCTTCATACGGCGCACGCGTTATAGAATCAAAACAGCGTTCCATATAGTTTGTGCTTGCATCAAGTCAAAACTATTCTGTTAAAATCTTTAACCAACTTTTGGTCGGATATAACCCGTTAAACTGAAAGATGAACAAATTTTCTGTGGGTTGGAGGTTTCGGTAAGAAATTATTGTTGGTGCTTTATTATGCATGTTGTTCGAAGTTGCACGGTTGAGACCCTTTAGCCATCAAATCAGGAGATGAGACCAAATGAAATGGACTGTTAAGTTCATATTAATGAGATTTACTTCAATACACTGTTTTAGTGAAAAAAAATATTTAAAATTAATTTTGACCATCCGATAAAATAAGAACAATTTGAAAAATTAAAGATGACCGGTTACAATTTTTTTATAACAAATATCTTATAGATAGAATGAGAAAAAGAAATGTTTTCTGTTTAGTTAATCTTGATTTTGACACATTATGGAAACTCTCTTACCGAAAACACATTTAATCAAATCAATGACAAATTCTATACTTTTTTTTTATGTACTGAAGACTCACTTTATGTTAATCTTTGAGATTGGTTCTATGCTAAATATTTGAGATGAGTGATAATGATCAACAACCATGAAAAATGTAGCTCACATATATATTTTTAATTACCGAGGTATATAGCAATCCCCTTTCGCATTTGCAATTCTGAAGTATTTTGCCATGTTTAGTTACATGAGCCTACTCGTAAAGTAAAAATAAAAGAAAATCTGTAAATCTTCGTTGGGTAGGTGTTCTCTAAGTAATTTTGGAGAACGGGTAGGTCCGATGGTTATCCGATTTACTTTTGGATTTGATGGTCTCCAGAACTGTCCGATTTATTTTAACATCTGTGCGCATGAAAATTGACGTGAACACATATAAATATTAAAATGAAGAGCACGTATTTTAAAGCGAATCAGACGGCTCTGAAACCCATCAAATCTAAAGTAAGTCCGATGCTCATGGGACTACTCGGCAGTTGTAATTTTGATCCTTCAATGGCAAACATTTTTCCCTTAGCTAATATCCTATTTGTGCGCGCGCAAATAACTATAGCTAACATGTTTTCTACTCGCAACATATTGGTACGAGCAAGGTTCTTGTCGATCTCAACCGACTAGATTTCAAATTAGTTATATCTAAATATAGAGAACTCTAATCACAAACGACTAGGGCTGGCAACGAGCCTGCTCGGTCCGAGCTAGATCAAGCTCGTGATTTGCTCATTTTGGCAACTAGCGAGCCATGAGCAAGTTAACATTAGGGTCCAAGCTGAAAAAGTGGTTCGTGGCTCGCTCGTTTTGACAGCAAGTGAGCTGAGCCAGCTCGTGAAAGCTCATGGGCCAAAAGTCCAAATGTATTATAAAGTCAAGTACCATAAATTAAGTTTGCAACTAAATTCATACATTTCAAAATATCAAATTCCCAAATTCATGCAAACATAATTCATAAAATAAATTCATGCATACCAAATTCACACAAATTCAAACCTAGACTGGACTGAGCTCTCAAAGTTGTTAATTTTGGACCGAGTTAGTGGCAAACTGACTCGTTAACAACTCGGTCCACTAACAAATGAATTTTTAGCAAGTGAGTCCAATGCGAGTCATGATCAATTCACGAGCTACGAGCTTTTTTACTACCCTCTATAAAAAGTTGGAAACAGATATTCATTTGATTTTCAAAACATGGGCCAATAGCAAGCTTGAATTAATGCAGCTTTTTACTTTCTATTAGCCTATAATAAAAGCACTTAATTCTCTCCCAATACAAATCTTTCAGTTTGACCAATGGTCTCCATTACTACTACTAATATCTATTAAAGAACCAATTTTTTGACCAAAATACAAACAAAATGATGGGAACATCAAAGTCTTAGTACTTGATAACTAACAATTCAAATCTTAATATTAACAATACTCAAGTCTTTATACTGATGAAATAAACAAGTTTTTAATGCCATTCTCCAAAAACCTCAAAACCTAACAATTCAAATTTTAATACTAGCAGAACTGAAGAAGCCTTATACTCAGGGGCGGATCCAGCATACTGCAGGTTGCCCTACCCTGGAATTTCAAAATTAGTTTCCAAACACTAGGTTTTTGGATCTTGCCCCACCCTGGAAAAAACAAATGCCCTACCCTGTTGAGTTTATTTCTCGTTCTCCATGCACAAAGAATTAGATTTTGGCAATCAATTTTGCCCTCTTCTCTTTCTCCTCTGTAAATTTTCTTTTATTGCAATTTTATGTTGATTTTCGAATGTGTTTTTGGAGAAGAAGAGATCATTCGTCTGCATAGACGTGGAGCACATGAGCCAAGATACTGACATACTCGGTTTTCATAAACCAAACGTAGCAAATAAGATAATATAATGAGTAGCCCTAGTTGGCTTGGATTAGTGGGCCCACCAGTAAGATTAAATAAGAGAGAACAAGAGGTGCGCAACATAATGTATTGAATGATCTGGGTGCAAGCCAACCAGCGTCCCTTTTTTTTTCCGTTTTCTTTTCATATGCTATTTCTTCTTCACCATTCCATAGTTATTGGATGCCTCCATTTTCTTTGATATTATGAGTTTGCTATTGACTTTTCATTTTCTTCTCTCTTTTTCCATTTAATTTATTATATATAAATTTATATTTTATATTTAGGGGTTAACACACGGATACACAGATACTATTACCAAACTTATTTTTTGTATGTCATGTTTAGATTCAAAAAACTTTTTTTGGCATGTTGATTGTTTTTTATTTAGTACCAGAATAGATAAACCCGATTAGATATTGGACCCATATAGATATTATCTTGCCCTACCCTGACGGAAATCTTAGATCCGCCCCTACTTATACTGATGAAATAAGCAAACTTATTCATATTGTTCTTCAGAATAAAATAAATCCTAACATAATTCAATTCTTTGTATTGATGGACAAAGAAGCAAATCATTTATGTCATTCTTCAAAAAAGTCCGCATACATAATAATCTAAGTCTTGATACTAACAGAATTTAAATCGTTATTAAAAAAAACAAGTTCATTATATTATTCTCTAAAAAATATGAGTATAACTAGGGTGTTTTTAAGTTCACCAAGTTTCTTTGTGAACTCAACTTTGAAACTTATCAAATTGGTTTCAAATGATGAATCTAAACCGTTGAAACCATCTATCTTACGAGTAATGCATCTACATGCTAAAATTTTAAAATTTTGAATTAATTTTGTACAGAATCAAGTGGTAAAAAAACTTTCAAAAAATAAATACATTAAAATTAAGTGTGACACGAGATGTCCTCAGATGAAGGGGAATGAATGTTGAGATTAAGTGTGTTCTATGCTCAAACTGTCCCATAGAATCCGCCTTACATTTATTTTACCGTGCCCATATGCTGTCGAACTTTGGTTTAATATTTCAAGAATTTTGAAGAAAAAACTCATGAAACCGGACTTGACAGTGGAGTTAATTAATCTGGGATGCTTCATGGGCAATGGTGAAAGGTGCAGGAGGCATGACAAATAAAGAATGGATGGCAAGATTTATTTGCGTAGCATGGCTCATTTGGAAACAAAGAAACCTCATGATCTTTGAAGATGAAAGAATACCACCCAAGTTGTTGGCTGAAATATTGTTAAGTATGTAGCTTTAAATTCAGAATTTGTAATACTGGTACGTATATATAGGGTGTATGGCACTATTGACAGACAGAGAGAGGTGCGCAGATGGGCACCTGTCCCTGCTGGTAGTAGTTGTGCACTAAACAATGTTGTAATACTTTTACGTCATAATAAATTCTAACCTAGCAGCCGCTGCTAGGCTTTAAAAAAAAAAAATTAATTTATAAACCTTTTAATTTTGATCTCTTAACTTTATACTAAATTAATTCGAAAGTTAAAATTTTTTGCAAGTAGATGCATCACTCGTGGATTTCAACGGTTCGGATTCGTCATTTAAAGCTAATTGTGTAGATTTTAGAGTTGATTCACAAAGAGACTTGGTGAACTAAAAAACACCCTAGTTCTACTAAAAAAAATATTAATACCTAACAATTGAAGTCTTAATACTAAGAGCTCAAGTCTTTATATCAAACACATTTTAATCAAGTAAATCAAGTAAATCAAGTAGATAACAGAAATATTAGAAGTCTTGTATCTACTGTAGCAAATTTCAGAAATCTCAACGATCCTAGCAGAAGAACAAGTCGATAAAGCATCAGGTTAGAGAAGATTGTCAATCAGGCTTAATTCACATTCTTCTCAGTTCCCTACTTTGCAAGACAAATATCCTCCCAGGTACCGTAAAAGATTATCCTCACTTTACGGTTTGAGATTTACTTTCAGCTAGTTTGGAATTCAGGCTAGCACAGGGCAGTATTATTGGGCTTTGAGATTCGCGCCAAGTTAAAAAGAACAATCCGGATCCACTAATTGTAAAAGATTCCCTTTTCAGGTAATGCACTGGATGTGAATTCAACTTTGCATCATGTCATTTTGTTAATAAAATCATAATTGAAAACAATAATCAAACACAACTCCGTAATCATTTCTATCAAATCAAGCATTGTACCTATATTAGTAAAGTATTTATACCTACCTAAGGAACTCAAAATACTTTCAAATTAGAAATTTACTGTTCAAATCCAGTTTAGTATTACAACCTACATTACACTTGAGTAATAATGCGTATAGGAAACTTCACAATCACAATCAGGCCTTATACATATAGAAGTGAAGTATTGATATCTATTGAAGAAACTCATAATACTTTTCAAATAAGAAACTGACTGCACAAATTCAATCACAATTAAGCATTATGCATGTAACAGTGAAGTATTAATAACTACAAAAAAAGCACGAACATTATTTACTCTAGCGTTAATACTTAAATGAGTATTAATATCTATTAATTGTAGTGAAGTATTAATACCTACTAATAAAACACAAAATACCTGCAATAAAGTTATTGTACGGCTAAAATCAAGTCACATTAACATCAATCCAGTGATATTAACCTCGTGTACTAATAGCTATAGTAATCTAATATTAATACCTACTAAAAATATTAACAACTCAATAGAACTCACCAAAATCAAACTAAATAACGACAAAATTAAGATGAAGATATGATTACCCTACACTTCATCGGTACCTCTGTTTGCTTCAAGAAAAGGGTTCTCAACTTTTTTTAGAGTGCCACTTGCAATCAATCTCATACAGTGTTGTAAATAACAGTATGCGCTCATCGAACAGACAGAGTACCACTAAGCGATTAATTAGGAATAATCAGTTATAATCGGAAAAAATCAGCCGATTAATCGGGAAATTCCTTAACGGTTTGATCACCACTAACGACCAATCGGCTGATTAATCGGCCTAAATAGACGTTTTTTACAACACTTATCTCATATACCAGATTTTGAGCATTTTGACAACCAAAAAGATATTGTTATTTAAAATTTCAGACATTGCTATTTTAGTTATTTTGCTGGTCTCTCAAAGTGAACTCAATATGCAATTGAAAATAATAAACAAAAAAAAAAATTCAGTCCTTTTGGAAGTACTGGCTCATGGGCATCTTCTTTACAATTAGAAAAACTGTTCGTTCAGGGCTTCAGAGTTAGGAAAGTACTACAGACCTTGAAATTTAATTCATTAACCCTCCTCACATTGACTATTACATAAGCACGCTATTTAGTTCTCTGTTAATATATTGACAACATAATTCCTTATATTCTTTGAATAATCTTCGATCTTAATGTACTCCCTTGAAAACTCTCTAGTCCGGGCAATTTGGTGGGGCATCTGAGCACATGAAGAACATAATTCCTTACAGTCAGTGCATCGAGCAGTGCCAAAATAGAGCGAGTCTATGCCTCCAGTATAGTATCAGTTGTTTCAGTAACAAACATGTTAATAGCCTCCAATAGGTGGATCCAGTTCAAATCATCAAGATACGTCGTGCAAGAAAATTGAGAGAAACATTTGGACAGGCATTTCATCGAACAAGTGGCATGTGGGCTCCTAGAGAAAGAATATCCGGCAATGAAGAGAAGCAGTTGCGAAGAGCAAACATCACATCAGAAGATGGAGAATTGCTAAGCAAGAAGAAAGAAGATCGCCAGGATAGAGGAGAATAGCCAAATGAGAAGAGAAACGTGAGAGAAAAAAAAAGAATCTCAAGAGGAAGGTTGAGCGGAAAGGGAAGGAACATGTGCGCAGGAACAAAAATAGAAAGTTTGAAAGAATAAGGAAAGATATGCAGTTAGGAAGGTAGTTAAGAGCGAAGAGAGCTTTGACAGGGTTGGAGGATAACACTGGGGGATTTGAGTCGGGGAATGTCTTCTTTTCTACTATTCTATATAAATTCATTCATTCGAACCTTTGGGCTTGCGTAATTTCCCAATCTGGAAAGTGCGACCCATTTGAGGTATTGTTATGTCCATCACCAGTTCTCTTGCAATATACCATTGCAACCATGAAGCTCTCATCCTGAAGTGTGTAAAGATACATTGCCCTTTCATCCTGAAAATATTTCATCAGTAATCATATCCACGAGTTGACAATAAAACTTATTAACAAAGCAATTGTTGCTACCTTTTATGCCTTTGAAGAGGGCTGATAAAAAACAACTGTATGTTTAGTCTGATAAAAAGAACAACTGTATGCTACTTCGTCATAATTATTTCCTATTTATGAGATGGAAAAGATTTTTTCATGTTCCATTGCAGAACCAAAAAACATCCACTATGCCCTCAAAAAAATGGGAGGTACCTACAAGTCTCCTATGCTACTCTTTGGTATCGAGAGGATTAAGTGTTGGATCAAGTTTTTCCTTTCTAATAAATATAATGCAGTTTGCAAGATAATGTTTCTGAGAATCTAAACTCCTAAGCTGTAGGTGCAGAAAAAGAAGTTGAAAAGAAAAAAAAAATCTTACCTCAGGGAGTGCTAGAAATTCGTCTGGAGATATTTGAAGCAGCTCAGAGGCAGTTTGACCTGTGCACCATGCAAAAACTTTCCCGCTTTCATCAGAAACGTAAATATGTAACTGAAAGCTGCAAGTGCACTTATCGCAATCGCAATCACATTCGCAAAATGTGCAGTGGTATAGGCCATCTGCTCTCTGGTTCACTGGCTCACTACATGAAGAGTGACACAACACCGCTTGTATACTGAATTGCTCAATTTGATCAAGGTGCACATGGCATATCTGCATGTATAAATAAAGTCATGAGAAGGATGTATGACCATTGAAGGAAGGATTTCTATAGGGATGGAAATACCTCTGATGTTAGGTCAAGTACAAAGTACTAGATGTTGTGGATACTTTATTGGCTTGACCACTGGTTTACTTCAAAGCATTCCCATATTGTGTGCACACATGCTAAGTAGATTCATCCAACAGTAACTTCTTTTATGCCTCCTTTTGTTTTACTTCTATTTTTATATATTTATTTATTGATTTATTTTGGGGGAAGGCAGGAGGGTCAAGCCCCAAAATGCTATCCATGCATAAGCAAGATTAAACATTAAAATGGCATGTACATATATCAATTTGGCACACAAACAAGTATTGGTAAACTTGGTGTCTAAGGCTGGCAGTTGCCTTTGACCCAACCAGACCCATGCCAGTTCTAAGGATGACCTGGCTGGGACGCTGGGTTAACACACCAGGAAACATCAGAATCTCTTAGCCGGCTGGTGGGTTTGGTTGTCCTGACCCAACATTATATTTAAATTAAATTCAACAAGTAAGGATTAAGTACATGGGTTCTGTCTGTTTGATCACTTATGTCAGATAGATGTGACAGCTTGTGGAGGCATGATGAGTTTAATAGAGCAGGTAAACAGCTCAGATTAACAAAAGACGACCCCGGTTCCCTCTCAAACCATGATACTTCTAATCTGTACCGAACAAGAATAGCAGTTAATCAGTAATAATATACAAGTAATCGAGTACGGTGCTATTTAAGAATAATTACCAGAGTGTATTATACACAGACACAGTACTTGATGAACTAGCTGCACCCGTGATATGCCATGTGTCACAATCTTATGTTGGTATGAATGTGGACTTAACATATATCGTTATTGTGATTGCTTCTCAATTAAAGTGCAATACCAATGTAAAAGTTATTAATTTCTTAAAACCTTTGTGAATTCATGGAACAAGTTAAGCTTGATATGTACACTCTGTGGCCAACACCTACTCTTGCCAATGACCTGAAAGAAAAGGACAAAATGTATAGCTATAGATATTCAAATTTCCAAACATAAGGTAAAATAAACGAGGAATAATTTGCTAGTATAATATTATAAAGAAGGACAAAAGTATGTAATACCATTCCATTAGAAAGCACAAGCTTACCAAGATTCAACAAAATGAAGCTTTACAATGATAGATCCTGACTCATCCTCTATACCCAAGTGATATATGGTCTTTGAAGCATTAGTTCTCTGCTTACAGATACTTGCCACCATACCGTATAGGCTGACTCCACTCATTTTGTCATGAAGGTCAATCACATACATCTGAAAAGGTTCATAATACATGTACCATCAGTAAGCTTGAGAATCAATAAATGAAGCTTTCAATACCAAAGCCAAACAGTTCTACATCCAGATCAATGTCGAAAGCACATGAAAAAAGATAAAAAAAAGTAGTTCCATGGTCATCTGATATTACCTGAAATGGATATTTGCTAAAGTCAATTGCACCATGAGAGTCACGAGGTAAAGATACTTGTGACGACTTTGTTTCCTGAGTTCGCATTTGAGTTGATGATAGCACCACCTACAATGAGAAGCATATGGATTATGGAACAATCACAGCGACAACATCTTTTTATCAAGCACCAACCAAGAATAGTGTCCGTCCCCGATCAAAAGCTCAAAACTTTCATTCAGAACCATATTTAGGGCTTCTCAAGTGACTGCAAGATATGATAAACTTTCATTTACTGTTTTTCTGTTTTCTTCAGCTTTGTTAATGATCACCTTTAGTCCCTGACATTTATTTGATTCACAACTTCAACTAATAGAGCTATAGTTGCGTAATTTAAATCACATGCCATTGTTCTTGTTATTTTAGGAGTAACTTGATATCTGAACTGCATTTTATTTTCTTAACCTAATATCACCAATGTTTCATTTGTAAGTTGCTAGTCTTTCTTGTGAGTGTCTCAGCATGTTTATGCTTACCTGTTCCTCTTGTTGAATAACAGGCACCAAATAAATCTGTGTAGCACTGCCGTATTCTAAACATAGCTCTTCAGATTCCTCTCTCCCATTAGTCACGTAATTTGAAATAAATGGTGTATCAAGTGCAAGCATACTTCCAACACTGTAAAACACCCGGAACATTTTTAAAAGGGAAAAATGAAGAGACAAAAGTAGTAAAAAAGGAAGAAAAATAAGGGAAAACTAACAAGCTGTAAAATAAGATCCCTGTATCCCAGTACCAGATAAATTTATTTCGAACAGATTAAACTAATAATTCATACAGGTTGAAAATCTTAATCTTGACTTTTCTAGATCATTCAAGGCAACTGATATATCCAGGCTAGTCAAGCCCATTACCAGTATGCTCATCCCGTTCCTTCCGTTTGACAATAACTTTAGACATGCCTGAACTACACCTCCCTTGTAGTATGTATTTCTCCACGCCAATGAGAAAAGGGGGAAATTGGCCTTTTTAAAGATGATAGGAGAGGCCAACTTATGCAACATTTTCCATTCTTTTCTTTTGGGAGAGGCTTTTTATTAATATAGCACAAGTATACATGATATTTTTAGCAAAAAGCATACATGAACTAGTGCTAAATTTAAGGAAACCTGAAAAGATTGGCAAGAAGAACCTGCTCTCCCCATAGAAGAAACTTCATTTTCCAACCTTCGTTGTCAATAAGAGTAATCTCCTTTCTTTGAATATTCCCCAGATTTTCCAATGATTCAATTGATTCTATCCTGAAAATAGATAAGATAGGAAGTATATGAAATCCTGGAGAAGCATATACAATGGTTGAGTTTGATAGCCTTTTTCTTTCATGAGAAACAAAAGGATTACAAAGAACAAGAAGGTTAAAAAAGGATTCATGAGACACATGCTGGCTTTCAAAAGGCGAGAAGTAACAATAATTTGCAGCTATTAAAAGTATGACACATTTTTGCAGTTTAAGGGCAAAGGGGTAAATTTTGTTTGAGGTACCTTGCATAGAAGGAATAACAAGTACCACTTTTCGCGTCACTGGGTGATATAGAAGAGAAAGAGTAAGTGCAAAACTGTGCACCCAGTAACATGGCATCATCATCTTCATCCTACAAAAAAATTAAGACAATCAAGCATAAAAAGCCTGATCAAAGTAGAACGAAATTGTAGCAATAACAGTTTGGTGATTTGAGGTTATTGGAAGCTCATTTGTTGGTGAAATCCTCCAGATTCAGCACATGAACTCCTAAAGGAAGACCTTACAACAAAAGTGCAATACAATACCTAAGAAGGTAGCATTCAAAATTTCTGTAGTGACAAGATTTTATATGACAGGTACTAATGTTACCTCGTCTAACAATATGATGATATATTCAGTTGGTAAAAGTCGAGCCATTCCAGAGCCTTCAGTTGCAGTACGAAGAGAACATCCAGTAAGAAATATTTCTCTTCCTTTCTTTAATATACCATTTGGTCCCACATAGTCGTAGTATCTATAATTAGTCAAAAATCATCGTCAACAACGTGTTATAGAAGTCATGAATTTTTAGCAACTAATAACTCGTTCTAATTGCCCCTTTGGGTCTTAGAAAAATATTCAATCATTTTGATATAGTACGACCAGGCACTGCTCCTCAAATCATATTAAAATAATCAGGGAAATTTTTGTGGAATTAAGGTTTCCACTGTAAGCAGATGACATATTAATTGGAGTATCTAGGGGTGCACCCATGACCTCTAGAAAATTAATTCAAATTTCTTAGCATTTGAGACAACAAGCAATCCAAGGCATTTATGACATCATAGCAAGATGCATAAGTGAATAGAACAAAAAAAATATAATAAACACAACAGTGCATACCTTCGATGAAGATATAGGTCAATGGTGCAGGAGCTCCATAAATCTCCCAAGCTAAGCATGTAAATATTCGTACCTAAACTAGAAAAGATACGGTAACAGAAAAGTTAACAATCCTCTGATAGCTAAAGGGAACTAATAAATTGTCCATCATATGAGTATAATTGAAAAATATGAAAGAGGGTTTTATCTGGAATGTCAGCTCATTATTGCAACATATCCATATACCAATGAAAAGACTTTCTTTTCCCTTCCTATGGTTTATTTTTTTCCGAATATTCTGCATGTTATTCTGTTCAGGTGGTACCACTTTGTAGAAAGTAAAAAATAATTCTATACAAAAAACTTTAAAATAAATATAAGAAAATAAGCTTAAGAAAAAAAAGTTAACCTGGGAGAAGAAATTCATCAATAATAACAGCTTCAATTACACTAGAAGGAGAAATGAAATTTTTCTCATATATAGAGTCGATGGTGACAGTGTTAGGTAGCCTAGCTCTCCTTTGCCTTTTTTCTAACAGATCCAACACTTCTGGCTTCCTTTTTGAGGTAAGATACTTGCGCTGCTCAATCCAAGCCTAAAATTACATGGTGCCGTCAAATATTAACAAATAAAAACATCACTGAGACATACTGGTAGAGTCTCTCTGTTTATGTAACATGCCAGATAACCAGCTGTGACATGGGTATGGTTTGTATATATCATTCATGTGCGATTTTGACACTTAACTGAGCCAGAATTAAGGTTAATTTACACATTTTGAAGCTTAGTCAGTTACCTACACAATTTAAACCCAAGCCCCTTAACTGACTTTCATCATGCAATAAGTTTAATTGGGGAACAAATAACCAGCAATGTAGCCTTGACTTCTCCAATTTTCTTGTCAACAGAAAGCAGCTGGCGTGCACTGATGCCTTAATTAGTATCTATATACACTAGATTTCAATCAATCTGCAGTGACTCAAACAACAATCGTGGATCAAAACAGAGAGCAAACCAATAAACAATGTGAAATCACAGCCGAGCACAGGGTTCGATGCATGTAAACAAAATGGGAATCAATTGGCCCCATTCTTTGCCACATCCTATAATTATATATCATCTTGTGCACTTTTAAGCAAAAATGTTAAAAAGTACTCTACGATTGACTCTCAAACTTTTTTCAGAAAATTTCTACAATTGACCCCATATTCTTCTTATACCAGTAATTGACTTGTAGGTAAACAACGCCATAAGTACTGTAAACGTGTGCTATGAATTCACATATCACGACAATGTTGTCCGATCATGTGGAGTCATCTTTTATATCTTCATAAATTAAAAAAAATCCTCTAGCAGCCTTAAATATTCAAAACAACAGGATTACAGGACTATAATATTCTATGATATTTCCAAAGACATCTTCAAATAAATGTATTTTTGGACCTGGAAGAGATCTGAGAGGAGAATGGCAGCTGTGACGCCACTAGGGTATGCCCTGCAGGTTTTTAGTATGCGAGAGACAGCCCAGCACCACGGCGGCTGATCTCCGCCGTTGGGGGTGTCGCTGAGTTCGTTACCGCCGTCGCCTGAGGTGGATGCGAGAGTCGACCTGGCGTACTCCACAAAACCTAGAAAAGGATCTTCTTGATTACTGGAGGGAGGCGATGAGAGGGTGTCGAAGACAGGAGAAGTCGCCATGGAAGCGGAGGGAGGCGTCTCTCTCTGTATCTGTGCTGAAAATTGAAGGAAGTGAATAGGCGGGAATTGAAGGAAGACGCGGGAGAGCCCTTATCTGCTACATTTCATGCCTTGAGGAATTGGATCGGCTTTGCATAATCTGGTCCGTCTGTGTTGAATCGAACGGGTTGGAAGTAGAAAACATATCCTGCCTTTGAAGGAGTGAAAAATCAGCAGATAGTCAGGCGGGAAATGGAGTTTTGCTGAGATATTTCAAGAAACGCCTGAACCTTGGTGTTCGGCATGGGCTCCTGCTCCATAACGGGTTATGGAGGGGTAAACCGCTCATTAAAGAGAAGAAGGGAAGAGATCGGGGGTGAGGCAACCTCCGAACAGTGATTTTATACTTCAAATCAGAGGTAACAGAACTCGTCAAAAATCAACACTACATGAAGCTCTTCTTCTCTCCGTACAGTACTTCTTCACCTCCGCTTCCTCTCCGGTTCTTCTCTTCTGGAGCAGGGGAAACCGTCGGACAGGGCCGGTCTGGGGTGAGCATCTCTCTCGCACAGTGTCTCCCTTTCCTTTCTTTCGCGTCCCTCCGTCTGGAGCACACTCTTAAGAAACTAGAATTAAATTTAATCATCACTAAGAAAGTGTTCGTTTAGTAGTAAGATTAAGAACAAGACTTAACATAAATAAAATATAGATTATAATGTGTAAAGGGCTAAATAGTCTTGCATATTTTTTCTTCTTTCATCCCCTTACACATTGACAAGCTTTCCCACAAACTCTTGCACATTGACCGGTACTGTTATAATTCCGGTATTACATTTAAGTGCTAATATAGAAATGCATTGAAACTTTAATTTGCAGGGAGAGGATATGTTTTATATCAGTCATGAAAAAAAGAAACACATAGAAACGCATATAACAAAGAGAAAAGGTTTTAGTACTCAATGTTTTGTACCCAATTTTTACCCAAATGTTTGGATAAGGCTTCTTAACTATCTTATAAATAACTTTCTCTATCTCTTTTTCTCTCGCACCCACACAAAATCAAAACCCTTCCCAGATAGCGAACTTTCTCATCTCACGCTGCTTTCTCTCTGGCTGCCTCCGCCTCCCATCTTCGTTCCTCCGCCTCCTCTTATCCACCTCTTCCTCTTCTCCATCTCTTTCTCGCGTCATATGCGTCCTTTCGAGCCACGCGAGCTCGAAGGAGGAATGGATCCGGGCCTTTTCACGGTGATCCTGGTCGGGAAGGTAGGCCAGGCATCGATGCAGCACCGTATGAGGAGCGGTAAGGAGATCGTGTTCTTCTTCCTCGCAATTGTTGGAATCTGCAACAACTATCGGCCCAGCCGCTACCCTGACCGCGGAGATATGAAGAGACGATCTGAGAGAGGTGATATGAAGGAGTGATCTGGAGGAGAGAGATGAGAGAGACGATCTAGAGAAGAGAGATGAGAGAGAGGCGATCAGGAGCATAACCGGGTTGTTTTACAGTATTCACCTTATGGTTTTACAATATGCATCTTGTGGTTTTACAGTATTTATCTTGTGGCAATCTAGAGGAGAGAGATAAGAGAGAGGCGATATGGAGGAGATAGGAGGAGACGATCTGAGAGAGACGATATGGAGGAGAGAGGTGAGAGCTCGAGGATTAAATTTAGCTCTTTAGCTCGAGGATTATAATGTGCAAATATTCCAAATGTGTGAATACCGTGTGACTAGTTTTACTGATAATCTAGACCCAGGTGTTATCATCGTTAAATATGCATGCATAATTTGATGTGAATTTGTGTGGATTAATCCAGTCTGTTTGAAATAGTTGTTTAATTAAGTCAATTATAGAAGCGCGTCGTTAAATAACCGGTTACTAAGTTTTGTAGCTGACTCCGTATTGTTTTGTATATGTTTTTGTTTGCGACGTAGGTTGACGGGACGAAGAATGAATGCATGGGTGCTTCTCTTGTCGCGACTCTCGGCCCAGCAGCGGCGTCGTGACAATTTAAATGTTACATTCCGTAAAATACAAATATGATATTAATAATTGAGATTGATATACAAAACGTGAGTGAAATTTTTTCTGGAAAATTTGTAACATTTTAAACAAGTATTTTTCTTTTTTTAAAATATACCAATATGATGACTAATTTAGTATGAAGTTAATTATGGCTTATCATATCATCTAAAAATAAATTTAACTGAAATAATTTATATATAATGTTGATATGGAATTTTAGAAAAAGTTAGAAATTTTTAAATCTTAAAAATCAGAGACTTAAGTATTGTGAAAATAAAGGACTTAATCAATTATATATCAAATTATCGAAAGTGTAATATAAGTCTGACATGTGGGGTCAGGGTCAAATGTAAACCTTGATTTTACTTAAACTTTGATATTGTATTATATATGTTTTATCATCCACCGCTTCCTAATTCTCCTGAACCTTCTTCTCTCTCTTCACTTCTATTTTTCATTTCTCTTCGTAAAGAAACTGATTGAAATTTCTCTCTTGCTGGCCAAGAACTTGTACGGTATGGGTTATTAGTTGTGTCTGTTTACTCTCCCTCAGCACACGTAGTGCAGTTTCATGGTATTTCCCTTCCTCTCTCTGTTTTGCACCTTCTTTTAACTAATATAGAAATTTGAGAAATTGAGTTTAAATCAAGCTTAAATTTTATTTTTACTGCTGAACTGAATTAGTAGGTTTGGTCAAAATCTGAAACTAATAAAATTCTTGATCTCTTTCTTTTCTCTGTTTCTTAACGGGTTAAAACCCGATTACCTTTGATAGTCTTTTTTTTCTTTCTCTGTTGATCCAGGTTGTGAGGATGAACTGAATTTGAAATTTCAATGTTTGGTTGAGAGGTTAAACCTTGACTTTATCTTGTAGTACCTTGTATGAACACCTTGTACCAGTATATTATTACTTTTTCTTATTGTTGATATCTTTCCAATATTAGAGGGTTGTTAATGCAATCTGATCACTAGTATTCTTTGGTACTAGTAAAATCCAGTTATTTGTATACTATATTTTTTATTTATAGAGATCTATTTTGAAGAAAGTAATTTACTGGTATGAATGTTAATTTCCAAAAGCTAGTAATTTAAGCATGTCAGAAGAGTCATAGTGAAAATTTGCATATGTAGGTCATCTGAAACTTAAGTGGATATATTATAAGAAGAATTTCTTGGTCTATTGGAAGATACATAAACTTATCTTAACCTTTGACCATAACAATACAGATTTCATTTATATATCCTAATTAGCATCATTACTTAAAAGGGGATGGTTTTCAATTGCAACTATGATAAACTGAACCTTGGGCATAAAGATTAATTGAGATATATAGTAAACAAATTATTTTGAAGATAAATATAAATTCTTCAGTTAAAAAAATATCTCTCTTTTTTCTTAACTAGAAATGGAGTTAATTTCGAGAAAATATAATCTGATCTGATATCAAGTGCTCTTATGGTCAATATATGGCTTGAGGGAAATTCCGTTAACCATCAAAAAAATATATGGCTTGAGCCCTATCTTATTTGTTCTTTATGTTTTTTTCTTCTCAAGAGTACCAGTTCATACTAAAAAGTTCTTTACTTGCACAATAAGAATGATGATTTTAAGTTATTAATTTTGAGTTGGAAATTCTTTTTGACGTAGTATACGAATTCGACGATTGAAATCGAGCTGGCTCATCGGATGTGCATACCAAATGGAAACATAGCTTTGATTAACATTGGACCCTACGTTATCGGTGCGGAGTTACTGGATTTGTTTGATATTTCATTTTTAAGAATTAAATTATTATTCGTTTATCACGTTGAATGATTGATTGTCTACATATTTTTAACTGGTGCATCATGTGCATAGTCCAATCAAATTATAACTGGATTTTGTGTGATATTGTTGACCTATCATGTTGTATGGTTTTCGTTTGTATGATTCTCTAGTTTTGGACTGCGGTCAAAAGTCATCATAAATTTATGTTTATGAAAGTATATTGAGCTATGCAAAGTCTAGGGTCTAGACTAGACTTTGGTTACGGAATCCTTATGCGCATATGGTGAACGACCCTCGCTAATCCCATTACCGGTTGGGAGGGGGAATCTGATTCTGATTCTGATTCTGACAGTGACTATGGGTGACTATAAAGAAACATCTGATTGATGTCATATCCAGTCTGGGACCGGAATGACAATTTTGTTTAATGTGTTGATAATTACAGATTCTGAGTTTATTGCATACGAAATATAATCTGACTTTGAACCAGACTTTAATGAACGGTATAAGACTAAACACATCAAATGAGGGTCAGTGGAGGGTACTGAGTACCGGCAGGTGCGGATTTAGCTTGGCCACCTGTGTGACAAGTTGGTGGATCATCTGTTTGTGTTACCAGACCTGATAATCTGAGTTTAAGCCAAATATATCTCTGTTGAGCTTCATTTGAAATTCTATGAGTTGAGATTCGCGATTGAATATTGTGATTGAGTATTTGCATTCACTTATATATAAATTGAATTGTTATGTCAAGTTGCGAGAATTTAATTCTGCATATGGATTGATTGCAAGTCCAGTGGTCTGATTGTGGCAAATTCGCACTGAGAGATAATATTATTATTATTTTTCACCCCCACTCTTTGGGTTATTTTCAGGTTTATTACACAGATACATAGAGACGGTTCTATATTGCATCTGACAACACAACCACATGAAATTGAGGATTTGGGTTGTTGAAACTGACAGGATGCAAGAGAAATTTCTAAAACATAGTTTGTCGTATTCTGTCAGATAAATTTTATAAGAAATATTGGGATGTGATTAATATGTAATGGTGTTATTAGTAATGCATATAAAAGATCCACTGCCTTACGTATATGTCTTAATAAATATACATGGCATGCTGTTATATCGTATTTGGGGTGTGACACAAACGGATCGAATATTAGACGAATATGGATATAGATTGGATATTTGATTTTCAATAATATTATTTATTAAAAAATTGTAAATATTATTAAAAAAATACCAAAGTTTATAATATTTATCTAATTACAACGGTGAATAACATAATTTTTTTATAATATATATAAACTATATGGTTTATATCTACTATTAATTAAAATATAAAATCATATTTGTATCCGTATCCGTACGGGATATTCAAATATCAGATATTCATATCTAATTTTCGAACATATATTTAGACGAATAATATCTTATCCGTTTGCACCTTTATATTGACCGATCAATTAGGCTTTGCAAATAAAAATATTGATACATAATACGAACATATATGCGCTATGCATAGGGCTGTTAAAACCTTGATGAAAATTATGCTATTTGCATGATTTAAACTATAAAATGTTAAAGTAAATTATTTATTTTAAGTCTCAATTTACAAATTTTATCAAATTAAGGAGAGTGCATATTTTAAGGAGGAGTACCCCATCTTGTGTTATTTTTTCCCTTTTGCCCGATTTCTAAAAAGGGGAGAAGACGCAAGGTGCATTGGTACTAAATCCATAAAACAAACAAAGAAAAGACAAAGAAAACAAAACATAAAGAAACACAAGAAAAAAAAATTGTTGTTCACAGGAAATTAACATTATGTACTAGCTATTATTATATGTTTTGCAAATCGTCAAAAGAGGAAGATTGTTGTTGTAAGCAATCTTCTGTGCTGTTTGACTAATTTACAAAACATATAATCATTAAATTTAACAGTTTCTCTGTTCGAGATGTATGAATGTTTTATAGTTACGACCAAAGGTCAAAACAAGTCAACGATTCATATCATGACAAGTTGGCATAACAAGTGGCGTCCGAAGGTCAAAGAAAGTCAAAGTGCATATCATGACAAGTCAGAACGTGATAAACTGCACAAGATAATCTGTTGAATGATCTCCTCGAACTACAAGGAATGATTTTATAAATATGATCTGATGGAAGATTCACACGAGCTATTTGGAATGTCGAATATTGATGAGATGTTGATGTTAGTGTTATGATCTAGAAGCCAACCATTTATGGATGTATTCTATGTTTGTTCATGAAATGAAAGAATCATTTTGTTCCTTGAGTATTTAATTACATTATGGATTTTTCGAGTTGAGGACTTGAAATGTAGAACTCTATAATAATAATATAACGAATACTCTAAATGTCCCTAATCTTGGTAATTAAGAAAGAACACTATTTACCGGTACGAGATTAGTATGTGGATTAAATGATGATCATGTTCTACGGATCATATGGTAAGGAGCTACCAATTTAATCACATAAATACCTGATGGAGATCAGGGGATTGGACATGACCCAAGAATGAAACATAACATGGATTGTGTTAGTGTCATTAATGTTTCATTTGTGTCTTGAATTCTTTGGTATGAGATGATTATTTTTCCTACATGAGATACATGTATCTGTAGGTGTTATCCAATGTTGACCGTAACTGGCAGCTATACAAATAATATCTCAATATGTGTGTCTTGTGCGGAGGAAAAGATATTTATCAAGAATACCAGTGTCCCTCATATTTCATATGTGAGTGATGATATCTTTGGGCCCCTTGATGGAGTAATAAAGTATGCATGCAATTATGATCAATGAGTTTGATCATTATTTACTGAATTACTTGGAATCAAGAAAAGAATAAATTTGCAAGGATGACACTCTCCTGTCTTGGATTTATTCCCGATATCATGTGACACGTGAATTGACACAAGCAATTAAATATTGCTTTAGGATCGTGATGTTGATTGGTTCATATCATCTTTATCTGTTGAGTAATTATAATGCATATTGCTAGGTGCCGCTTATAATTTATAGAATTAAAAGAAGTTTTGATTCTATTGTCAACACGATATAGATCATACGAGGTCACACCCAAGAGAGAAAAATGAAACAAATAAAAGTGTCATGGAGATGACTAACTTGATCTTAGAATAAATTTATTACATGTTGGACATGGTATACAAATTTATTTCTCAACAAAATTGAGCAAATACAATTAATCGTAACAATTGTCGGGTGGGCCAAAAGTTGGCATAAATGGCAAAAACAAAAATGGCATAAATAGAAATTGGCCCAAGCCCAATTTAACATTAAATAGAGAAGTCCATTTGATGAAATGGTTTGAAATAAAATGGGATAAAAGTGCATCTAATGGAGAGCTCCATTGGATGGCAAAAGTAAAAGTTACTTTTGTCATGTTTAAATCTAGCCATCCATTGTGGTTGAGATGATTAAAATATACCCTAACTTCACACTATAAATACCCCACCTTTTTCCAAACCCTAGCCACCATTCTAATCTCTCTCTTCTTCCTTCTCTTGTAAGAAAAAAGGAAAAACGTTTTTGCAAGACAAGGTGAAAAAGAGAAGAGTTTTTGCAATTTTGTCTCCACCATTTTTGCTCATGTGTTGAGCACAACTTCTACACTAAAATTAATAGTTGATTGAAGAGGTAGAAGCTAAGGTTAAGTTAGATTCTTGGTTGATTAGCTCTAGCAAGGGAAAAACAAGAGTTTCGTTTAATCTCGGGTGGATACTCGTAGAGGCTTCGTGCGTTCGAAGCGGGTCCCATTTCGAGGCCGACTTGGAGAAGTGAAGGCTCGACAAGGAGGCAACAACCCTACATCTCAAGTCCCTACTTCTTGGTTTAGAGACCAAGATTTGAGGTATAAAGATTAAACAAGTTAAAATGTTAAATACGGTTCATCGTTAGTCAAATAAGTAGATCTATGTTGGTTTCTTTGAGTTAAATTTTTGAAATTTGCTCTTGCATGAAACTAATATTTTCTTCAATTGGTATCAGAGCTTAAGGCTTTATTTGACTAATTTTTGGCCGAAATTAGCATGAGTAATTAATTTAATTAAGTCTTGGAAGCTTATGACCTTTTGATTAAATCAACCGTCGGTGTTTTGAACATCTTGCATTTAATTTGAGGATTATTTTTCCACAATTATTTTGGATCATTCTAAGGTGTTTAAACATTAATTAGTAATGTTTTAATCTCTGGAAATAAATTTATTTAATGGTTAAATTAAATTTAAAGCATATGGATCAAAGAAAGAAAAATGATGAAATAATGAAAAATTGCCTTTATAGGCTCGGGTTCAAAGTTGGACCTTAATTTTATTATATTTTTTTTTAGATCTATTAAAATCCAATTTAATAATGTTGTTATAAATATCATAAGAAGTGCATCTATGTATAGTTTGCATTTTTATGAGTTATTTATAAATAATTCTAATTAAGAGGATAATTAAGTGCTAATTAACAAAATGTGTAAATCCAATGATTAAAATGTATATTTATTTGATGAAATGCATTTTGAAGTAATTGGGATATTTTTATTCCTCTTTAGGAATATTGAAAATTATTCTAAAGGTTAAAATTAATTTTCTAGGCACATTTGTTAATTAGGCATAACGGGTTGACTATTGCTTGTGCTATTTGGAATAGTTCAAGGTGTAGTTTGTAAATTTTAATTTGCATGAATTATGTGATAAATCAAACCTTCTCCTCTGTTGAAATTTTGTTTTTGAAACAAATTTTTATGGGTCATAAGCTTAAGGAATTAATTTAATTAATTGCATATGCATGAATTGTTTATGCATGTACGGTGCAGTTTTTGCACATGCACCTAACTTGTTTTTGTAGGGACAAAAATGTGAGTTTTGTATGGTCATTTCCAATGCCTTGTGGGATGTAATGAATGTTTGTTGAATGGTTGTAATGCGGCCTAAGGTGCCCCATAATAATTAATTAGATTAATAATTAAGGCACAAATGTTAGGATGCCTTTCAATGTAATTCATTCAAGGCTTGCATGCCTATATTTAGAAATTTTAGAAATTCTAAATGTAACTTATTTTCTTTTAAGAAAGTCTTAATAGAAAATAAATAGGCATAGAATAGTTGTGAAATGTGGTGGCCACATCCAAGGAGTTGGCGCAACAAGTGACAAATGAGAGAAATGAGTTTTTCGCACAAGGCCATACAAACTCACAGCCGCATGATGTGTTTATGTCATTTATGTGTATTTATGAAATATAAGAGTCATAGGATAAGTATGGGTGTATGCTTACATGACCACCATAAATAACAAAAGAGTTCCAAACAAAATCAAGCGTCATTCCCTTCCTTCTCTATCCATGTCAAACTATCGATCGTTAGTCAGTGGGACCTACACAGTAGGCATCGCTTTCTATCTTTAGGAGATGTGGGGCATGACCGTCATGTCAAACCAAATAGAGAGAGGTTTACTTGACATGGATAATCCAAAACAGTTTTGGGCTTTGGGGAATAGTTTGTTCATACATGAGTTGGATGAATAAACACCAAGAGTCACCCGGTTGTGATTAGCATGAGTTGCTTACCTAAAAATATCTAAGTTTGAGTTTCATGCCGACGCTGGCTTATCTTAGTGAAAATATGGATCTTGGACCTACTACAAATGGAACTAAATTAATATTGTAGTGGAAGTTTTATTTAAAATAAAACATCATCATGAACTAAACTCAAACCTTTAAATTGTAGATCATGGCAAAAGAAACCTCTTTCCTGCGATCACTGTTAGACAGAGAAAAACTTAAAAATGACGGATCGAATTTTCTAGACTGGTATCGTGCCTTGAGAATTGTTCTCAGGCATGAGAGAAAGGAATACGTCTTGACTACTCCCGTCCCTGATTTACCAAATGATGATGCTGACCAGAAAACTAAGGATAAGCACAACAAGGCCGTGGAAGACGACCTTGAAGTACAATGCCTCTTAGTATCAATAATGAACCCCGAACTGCAGAAGCGGTTTGAGGAGAATTCTTGTTACTACATCATGGACCAGCTTAAGAAAATGTTTCAAGAGCAGGCCCGTGTAGAGAGGTACAATGTGACCAAAAGTTTTTTGGGATGCAAGATGGCTGAGGGTTCCTCCGTGAGTGCTCACATACTCAAAATGATAAGTTATGTGGAGCAGCTGGAGAAGCTCGAGTGTGCTGTGGACAAGAAGTTGGCCACGGACATTGTTCTTAACTCTCTCCCGTCAAAGTATTCTTCATTCATCATGAACTATCACATGCATGGAATGGAGAAAAGTTTGGGTGAATTACATAGGATGCTCAAGACTGCAGAGGTTGACATGCAGAAAGGTGTTTCTCATGTCCTTGCGGTCAGTGAGGGAAGTAGGAAAGTCAAGAAAGGCAAAGGCAAGCGCAAGGGCAATGGCAAGGGCAAGGGAAAGGTTCCAGTGGTGACTGTGAGCACTCCCAAGGTCAAGGTTGCCTCCGATTCCGAGTGCTTCTACTGTAAGATGAAGGGGCACTGGAAAAGGAATTGTCCTAAGTACTTGGAGGACAAGAAAAATGGGAAGGTCCCGTCTTCCTCAGGTATTTTTGTCATTGAAGTTCACTTAGCTACCTCTATCAATGATTGGGTATTAGATACTGGATCATGTGCTCATATTTGTATGAATATGCAGGCACTAAAGGATAGAAGAATGCTAAGAAAGGGTGAGGTGCAGCTCCGTGTTGGGAATGGTGCAAATGTTGCAGCAGTTGCCGTCGGGTGTGTCGAGTTGCATTTGCCCAGTGGGCTTGTAATGGAACTTAAAAATGTTTATTTTGTTCCTTCTATTTCGAGAAACATTATCTCTATTTCTTGTATGGACATGGATGGTTTTTGTTTTACCATCAAAGACAATTGTTGTTCTTTTTATAGAGATGGTTTGTTTTATGGATGTTCTTATATAAGGAATGGTCTATACCTGCTTGAAATGGATAAACAAGTTCTGAACATCAGTAACAAACGACTCAAAACTTGTCATGAGAGTACGACTCTCATGTGGCATTGTCGCCTAGGTCACATAAATGAGAGACGCATCAAAAAATTGCAAGAAGTTGGACTTCTTGGTCAATTTGATTTAGAATCACTTGAGACATGCGAACCTTGTTTACTTGGAAAGATGACCAAGGCACCATTCACCAAGAAAGGTGAAAGGGTAAGTAGTTTGTTGGGACTCATACATAGTGATGTGTGTGGACCAATGAGTACAAGTGCCCGAGGAGGTTATCGATACTTCATCACATTTACTGACGACCTCAGTAGATATGGTTGTGTCTACTTGATGAGACATAAGTCTGAATCCTTTGAAAAGTTCAAGGAGTTCAAGAATGAAGTAGAGAACCAACTCGACAAGAAGATCAAAGTCTTACGATCAGATCGTGGGAGTGAGTATTTGAGTCACGAGTTTGGCGACTATCTAAGAAATTATGGAATAGTTTCACAACTCACTCCTCCAGGGACACCACAATGGAATGGTGTTTCTGAGAGAAGGAATCGAACCTTGTTGGACATGGTTAGATCAATGATGAGCCAAGCTGGCCTACCACTCTCATTTTGGGGGCATGCGCTTGAAACCGCCGCATTCACACTAAACAGGGTTCCATCGAAATCCGTGGAAAAGACACCACATGAGTTATGGTTTGGAAAGGTTCCAAGTATGTCTTTTCTAAAGATTTGGGGTTGTGAAGCTTATGTCAAACGCATGATGTCTGACAAGCTTCAACCCAAATCGGACAAGTGCATTTTCATAGGATATCCCAAAGAGACTAAGGGATATTACTTCTATCACCAGTGTGAAAACAAAGTGTTTGTTGCTCGACACAGTGTATTCTTGGAGAAAGAGTTTCTCTCAAGAGAAAGTAGTGTAAGACTTGAAGAGGATCAATCTACACTACAAAATGAAATGATCAATGATGATCATGTTCAACCACCCGTGGATATTGTGGGCAGTGGGAGTCGAGATGAATCAATTTCACAAGAAGTTGTGGAAGAGATTCAACACTCACCCCTAGAACCAAATTCGCAAGAAGTTGAGAATGAGGATCAAGGAACGAATCCACAAGAGTTTGTGGAAGAGATCTCTGAACCACAAGCACAAGTCCTTCGTAGGTCAATGAGAGAAAGTCGCCCACCTGAAAGATGGTTGGGACTTCACGAGGTGACAGTGTTAGACACTGAAGATCCTTTGACCTATACGGAAGCGATGGCGAGACCCGACTCTGCAGAATGGCTTGGAGCCATGAAATCTGAAATACAATCTATGTATGACAACCAAGTTTGGTATTTGGTTGATCCTCCAAGTGGGGTAAAACCTATTGAAAACAAATGGGTTTTCAAGAGGAAATCAGACATGGAAGGTAATTTGACTACTTACAAAGCACGGCTAGTAGCGAAAGGTTTTAGACAGATTCAAGGTGTTGATTATGATGAGACCTTCTCGCCCGTTGCTATGTTTAAGTCAATACGGATTCTCTTAGCAATTGCCGCATTTCATGACTATGAAATATGGCAAATGGATGTCAAAACCGCCTTTCTAAATGGAGATTTAGAAGAGGACGTGTATATGACACAACCGATTGGTTTTGAAGATACCAATCATGCTAAGAAAGTATGCAAGCTTCAGAGGTCCATTTATGGCTTGAAGCAAGCATCGCGGAGTTGGAACAAGCGCTTTGATAAAGAAGTCAAAAAGTTTGATTTCGTTAAAAGCGAGGAAGAACCTTGTGTATACAAAAGGATTAGTGGGAGTGTAGTAATATTCCTTGTGTTGTATGTGGATGACATACTACTGATCGGAAATGACATCCCGTCATTGGATTCTGTCAAGTCTTCATTGAAGAAGGTGTTCTCAATGAAAGATTTGGGCGAGGCTGCCTATATACTAGGCATTAGGATCTATAGGGATAGATCAAGAAGGCTCATTGGATTGAGTCAAAGCGCATACATTGACAAAGTGTTGAAAAGGTTCAACCTGCAAGATTCCAAGAAAGGATTCTTGCCTATGTCGCATGGTGTTCATCTGAGCAAGAAGCAATGTCCATCGACATCTGCTGAGCTAGATAGCATGAGTAGAGTGCCATATGCTTCCGCCATTGGCTCTATCATGTATGCCATGATATGCACTCGCCCTGATGTGTCATACCCATTGAGTGTGACAAGCAGACATCAGTCAAATCCAGGCTTGACGCATTGGACTGCCGTCAAAAATATCCTGAAGTACCTAAAGAGGTCTAAGGATATGTTCCTTGTCTATGGTGGGGAATATGAGCTCGTTGTAAGGGGTTACACCGATGCTAGTTTCCAGACCGACCATGATGACATGAGATCACAGTCAGGATTCGTGTTCATCCTCAATGGTGGCGCTGTAAGCTGGAAAAGTTCCAAGCAAGAAACAACGGCGGACTCAACCACCGAGGCAGAGTACATAGCCGCTTCAGAAGCAGCTAAAGAGGGTTTTGGATTAAGAAGTTCTTGAATGAACTTGAGGTGGTCCCCAGTTCCATGGGTGCTCTGGAGCTCTATTGTGACAACAATGGAGCCATTGCACAAGCCAAGGAACCAAGGTCACACCAGAAATCCAAGCATGTTCTGAGGAGATATCACCTGATTCGAGAGATCATCGATCGAGGTGATGTCAAGGTTTGTAGAGTAGATTCGGCCAGCAACACAGCTGACCCGCTGACAAAGTCTCTGTCTCAGGCCAAGCATACACTGCACACTGCATCTATGGGGATTAGATTTGTTAGTGACTGGCTTTGAGATTTAGTACATGGAGTTGTATTAGAGACTACACTTGTTTAGGGCTTTTATGCATATAGATGTATATGGGATTGGCTCTAGTTCAAGTGGGAGATTGTTAGTGTTATGATCTAGAAGCCAACCATTTATGGATGTATTCTATGTTTGTTCATGAAATGAAAGAATCATTTTGTTCCTTGAGTATTTAATTACATTATGAATTTTTCGAGTTGAGGACTTGAAATGTAGAACTCTATAATAATAATATCCCTAATCTTGGTAATTAAGAAGGAACACTATTTACCGGTACGAGATTAGTATGTGGATTAAATGATGATCATGTTCTACGGATCATATGGTAAGGAGCTACCAATTTAATCACATAAATACCTGATGGAGATCAGGGGATTGGACATGACCCAAGAATGAAACATAACATGGATTGTGTTAGTGTCATTAATGTTTCATTTGTGTCTTGAATTCTTTGGTATGAGATGATTATTTTCCTACATGAGATACATGTATCTGTAGGTGTTATCCAACGTTGACCGTAACTGGCAGCTATACAGATAATATCTCAATATGTGTGTCTTGTGCGGAGGAAAAGATATTTATCAAGAATACCAGTGTCCCTCATATTTCATATGTGAGTGATGATATCTTTGGGCCCCTTGATGGAGTAATAAAGTATGCATGCAATTATGATCAATGAGTTTGATCATTATTTACTGAATTACTTGGAATCAAGAAAAGAATAAATTTGCAAGGATGACACTCTCCTGTCTTGGATTTATTCCCGATATCATGTGACACGTGAATTGACACAAGCAATTAAATATTGCTTTAGGATCGTGATGTTGATTGGTTCATATCATCTTTATCTGTTGAGTAATTATAATGCATATTGCTAGGTGCCGCTTATAATTTATAGAATTAAAAGAAGTTTTGATTCTATTGTCAACACGATATAGATCATACGAGGTCACACCCAAGAGAGAAAAACGAAACAAATAAAAGTGTCATGGAGATGACTAACTTGATCTTAGAATAAATTTATTACATGTTGGACATGGTATACAAATTTATTTCTCAACAAAATTGAGCAAATACAATTAATCGTAACAATTGTCGGGTGGGCCAAAAGTTGGCATAAATGGCAAAAACAAAAATGGCATAAATAGAAATTGGCCCAAGCCCAATTTAACATTAAATAGAGAAGTCCATTTGATGAAATGGTTTGAAATAAAATGGGATAAAAGTGCATCTAATGGAGAGCTCCATTGGATGGCAAAAGTAAAAGTTACTTTTGTCATGTTTAAATCTAGCCATCCATTGTGGTTGAGATGATTAAAATATACCCTAACTTCACACTATAAATACCCCACCTTTTTCCAAACCCTAGCCACCATTCTAATCTCTCTCTTCTTCCTTCTCTTGTAAGAAAAAAGGAAAAACGTTTTTGCAAGACAAGGTGAAAAAGAGAAGAGTTTTTGCAATTTTGTCTCCACCATTTTTGCTCATGTGTTGAGCACAACTTCTACACTAAAATTAATAGTTGATTGAAGAGGTAGAAGCTAAGGTTAAGTTAGATTCTTGGTTGATTAGCTCTAGCAAGGGAAAAACAAGAGTTTCGTTTAATCTCGGGTGGATACTCGTAGAGGCTTCGTGCGTTCGAAGCGGGTCCCATTTCGAGGCCGACTTGGAGAAGTGAAGGCTCGACAAGGAGGCAACAACCCTACATCTCAAGTCCCTACTTCTTGGTTTAGAGACCAAGATTTGAGGTATAAAGATTAAACAAGTTAAAATGTTAAATACGGTTCATCGTTAGTCAAATAAGTAGATCTATGTTGGTTTCTTTGAGTTAAATTTTTGAAATTTGCTCTTGCATGAAACTAATATTTTCTTCAGTTGAATCATGAAGATTACAGAAGATCATATGAAGATCAAGATCATGAAGATTATAAAGATCACACTTTACCATTCTGTTTATTATTTTTAATTTATGTCTAAAAATATGATAAAGTAGATCTGAGATTGCGACTGCCTGAATCTAGCCGTTGCATAGCTAGAAATTCGAATTCAAAACATGAATTAATAAGGCAGGTCAATAATGGTATTTAAGCACAAGCAAACCTAACAAATTCAGATTATGTAAATCTTGAGATTTGCATCAGCCATAGTGAGAACTTTATCACTATGGGTGTGACCTAAAACCCTATATTTGTTTCTCCATTTGGGAGATTCAAAACTACCACTATAAATAGAGGGTCGGTTCTTCATCTAAAAGTTACACAAAAGAATAACCTTTGCACTTCCACTTTAGAAATCCTTTGAGGTTTAGCCAGTCCATTGTTGCTTGTGCTTAAACCATCTATATCCTTCCAACAACCTCATATATACTCCACCTAAATTGATTCAGAGTGAGATTAGAGTTAGAGTAGTGAATGTCTGGACTTTAAAACTTATACCGGAGCCTGTATGCTCACTTTTTTTCCTTTAAGCTGTTGTGCTCAATCTGTCGTTTGTGTGGACTGCAAGAGTGTTGTCTCGTACCAGTCACAACATGTACTTCTTTCTTCATTGAGTAATAGAAAGACGCGTCTATTAAGGTTGCATTGTCCCGGAGACGTAGGTCCTTCAGAGACCGAACTTCGTTACCAACTTTTGTGTCATACCTTCTAACTCTATCTATTTACTTTACTGTACTGTGTTATTTATTTTATTTACAAGTTCTTGATTCTGCCAAGAAATACACTCTAACACACACATACACTTAGATTTAATTTATACGCTAGATATTTAGTAGATAAAGTTTTTTTTAAACAGACCTATTCACCCCTCCTCTAGGTGCCGTTAGGGACAACATATCGTGGCGGTAAGATTACAGCCTCACATGGGACGAATCATATGGACCAATCAAACAACGTTTCTAAAAGGCCGATGTATTTCAGACAACGCTATATTAGTGAGATAGATCCTACACTTTTTCAATTCCATATGTTATGGGGACAAATCCTTTCTATTGAAGGCGGATGTCAACAAGATGTTTGACAAGATTGAATAGTCATTTGTCATTGGGGCAATGAGGGTAGTCAATTTCCCAAAGGAACTGATCCAGTTAATTTTGAACTGTTGGGCAACAAATAAGGTGACAATTCAAAACAATGGCCAAGGAGGGGATGGGTTCATAAGGATGGCACGTGGACTCAGGCAAGGGTGTCTGATGTCTCCATATCTCGTTATACTAGCAATGGAGTTCCTAACAAAAATGTTACAAGTGGCATAGAATGAGAATCATATTAAGGGGGTCAGACTGGCAAGGTCAGCACCAATTATGACGCATGTCATGTATGTTGATGATTTAGTGTTGATGGTAACAAAAAGTGAGGCGCAACAGCTCAAGCTGGTAATGGATGAATTTGCAACAGTATCGGGTTTGACGGTAAATCCGGAAAAGTCATCACTGTGGTTTAGTAAAAAATGCATACCCTTTACAGAGAAGAGTTGGTGGGAGTGTTACAAGCAAGGCTGGTTGTTTGTAAGGAAAAGTATCTAGGGGTATTTATTGGCCAAGAAAGCACACAACAACAACTCATTCCTGAGTTACTAATAGATAAAATCTATTCCAAATTGGCCAAATAGAAGATGGATGTATTATCATATACGGGAAGGTTGGCTTTAATCAAGGCAATGCTAATGTCAATTCTCGTGTACTATATGAGCATCACCAGCTTGCCTAAATGCACTCTTGACAAATTGACAAGCATAGTCCGCAGTTTTTTATGGGAAAATGTGGGGTAACATCGATACATGTCCTTTATCGCATAGAACAAGGTTTGCTTACAACCCGAAGAGGGGGGGGTCTCAAAGTGAGGGATTTACCACTATTTAACAAGGCACTTGTGTTAAAAGTGGCATGACAGGTGGTGGGGAACCAAAACCGAATATCGGTTTAAATCATTCGGGCAAAATACTGCCCGTGAGGAGGGTTCTCGGGAGTGAAAAACAAGGCTGGTACGAGCCAATAGTGGAAGAGTATCCAAGATAACAAGTAATTACTTATGAAAGATCTATGTTGGCAGGTGGGAAATGGAAGTATGATCCCGGCTGTGAACCAGCCTTGATTTAAAGGATGGGAGGTGCAACAGATCACTACCAATGACCAAAGAGACACAGTGGTAAGGGACCTATGGGACGGGTAGACAAGTGAATGGAACCAACAAAAGATAAAAGAACTAATGGGCACAGAGCTGCTACAAAAAGTGCTTGATACGGCCCCGAAACCAGCAATTCAAACATTGAGGCAGGGCAAACTTGTGTGGAAAGCCAGTACTAGAGGCGTACACCACAAACGAGTGATATCACATGCTCAGGAAGCAACACCTAATCCCTATTTCACAAGATGACCAGACCAAAAGGGTGTGGAGCAAAATATGGTCATGGAAATGGTTGGTGCCAAGGGTACGTGTGTTTTTTTGGAGAGCGATTCATAACGGATTGCAAAAAACAACAGTTTTACATAGAAGGATACAACAAATTATACCAATTTGCCCGAGATGTGCAGGAGAAAATGAGTTTCTAATGCATGTGTTGTTCTTTTGTCCTTTATCCCGCGCGATATGGTTTAAATCGATGTTCGCGCTGAGAGTGGGGGAACTACCTCTAAACTTCACAACTACCCTTCTGATAATAACTGAAGCCTTACAAAGCTAGCAGGTGGTGCATTTTTACAATCTATTATGGATGATATGGAAAGTGAGAAACGAAGAGCTATTCATTGGTATGAAATCTTCACCAGAATCGGTGATCGCGAGGGAAAAGCTTATAGAAGTCAAATAACAGGAAATTAAATTGGTACCATGCCAAGAGGAAACACTAAAGGAGGTGGTACCGTAAGGAACGATACCAATCCTAATAGATGCATCATGGGACCAAACTAACAAAACTAGTACAGAAATAGTCCGATATGATCAAAGGTGACAGTTGGTGGATGCAAAAGGAACTTTCTCACTCACACATAACCCGTTTCATGCAGAGGCAGATGCACTACTGGAGGCTCTACAACAGGTACACCAATAGGGGACGCTACAAATGGGGGACAAGTGTATTATATACACAGATTGTCAAACACTTTCACAAGTGATTACTTAAAAAGACCTGTTAAATGTACCATACTGGAGGGCGGTACCAATAATGGAGCAATGCATTGTTACGATAGAGCAATTGCATTTCGTTCTTGAATAATGGGATCCACCGAATCCAAACGTGATGGAAACAGTGGCTACGAGGGGCGATGCTTCTGATTGGATTGTCAATCGGCAAGCTTGATGTCTGGTATGGTGATGTTGATACGAAGCACTAAATCTCGATTAATTAAGAGGCGGCGGTGGAGACTCTTTGTAGGGAAATACAGGGATAAAGGCAAAAAGATCAATCGATGAACACAAAGATTTTGATTGAGATGTTAGATGGAGCAAAGGATTTTCGTTCCTCTTTTTAGAAACGCACTTCAAAATTGAATTTTATAACAATTAATACGCGTCAACAATTTCGATTTCACATTAATATCGAAATAATTCAATAATTTTAATTTTATTCACGTGACAATTTTTTTTCAAGATTAATTATTTTAGCGATTTTTCGATTAGTTAACTTGGTTGTGTTTTTACTCGACTTGCTTGGTTGTAAGCTCCTGATTATATAATTTAACTTAACGAAGTAACAGCCATTACATAACAATACTATCATATAAATGGTTCTTTTGTCCGTACTAATCATGCCATTTTATTTTTTTTAAGGAAACTAATCATGCCATTTTATTTTTTTTAAGGAAACTAATCATGCCTTTTATAACCCCCCATCTCATCGTATGTGAGCTACTTTGTCATTGGTCTTCAATCTTTGAACCACCCTTGGTTCCTGGGTCGTCGTTGAAGCCCAACAAATATGTTATTTTTTCATTCACGTGGTCATGATTAACGGCGCTTACTTAAAAAATATTGGGTCTTTGGTTGTGAAGTAAGTGGTGGATTAAATCCTTTATTCTATTTTTAAGAGTCATATGAGGAGTAGATTTGAAGGAATAAGATGTATTTTAGTTAATCTAGAATAAGTTACTTTACCTCTCTAGGTTGAGTAACTCCATATGTGGATGCCGCGGTTAGTGTAATTTTATACTATAATTTTCTCTTTCTTCATTAGTTTACTCCACAAAACTCCAACTAAACATGATTATTTTAATTTATCTTAGTTTGAAGTAAGCAATTTAATCCGGAGTAACTTTACTCCACAATCAAACATGACCTTGATGATTAACGGCCTTTTAATTTCTAGAAAGTTCGTAATTTTTTCTTAAGTCAGGTGCTTGATTATATATTCATAATATTTGAATTGTTTGTTATTTTATTTTTATTTTGCTTGCTTTATTTTATTTTTAAAGGATAGATACAGTTTCATAAATAATTAAAAATTGATAATACTATATTATACATGAAATAAGAAATTTTATTAATTTAAAGAGTAAAGATGTTGTCCCCCGCACTCCAGTCCCCTAAACGTCCCCCCATTCTAACTAACCTTGTCAATCATTAAACCACCTTGAAAAACGTGTAAAACGTGTAAAAGATGAGTCCAGTTTTTTCTTTAAATACTTGATGAATTATATATGAATATTTGATATCTTAGGTATGAATACTTTCTATTTTGTATGAATACTTTCCATATATGAATATTTGATGAGTCCAGTTTTTTCTTTAAATACTTGATATCTTAGGTATGAATACTTGATAAATTATATATGAATATTTGATATCTTAGGTATGAATACTTTCCATATATGAATATTTGATCCCTTGAAAAACGTGTAAAAGTATGTCATCATGGATCTCATTTGAAAGAGAAAATTGTGTAGAGCACGTTCGTAGTTTTAGATTTGCAAAATTCCTCATAGATCGTCCCAAAAATTAATTAGATTGAACGGAGAAAAAAAAATTACCTTGAAAAACGTGTAAAAGATGAGTATGTATTGTGTCCAGTTTTTTTTTAATTACTTAATATCTTAGGTATGAATACTTGATGTCTTAGGTATTCATACTTTTCATTTTGTATGTGAATTAATTTAATCAATGAATGTAGCACTAGTGGTGTGATCCACGTGACTTTTTGGTTGTGGTCTCCAATGCAGTCTGACAGTTACTGCCCCCGAAAAGTAATAGTCCCCTGTTTGTATGTGAATTAATACTTGATATCTTAGGTATGAATACTTGATGAATTATATATGAATATTTGATATCTTAGGTATGAATACTTTCCATTTTGTATGTGAATTAATGTATGTTGAATAGATGTCTGACAGTTGTACTTTGACCGTTAGGGGACGTTTAGGGGACTGAATTGGGGGGACTGTTAGTCGATCCCAAGAAAGTTGATGTCCAGTTTTTTTATTTTTAATACTTGATGTCTTAGGTATGAATACTTAATATATTATATGGTAATACTTGCAGGCATAAGTATCCATACATACGCGCGTGAGTTGTAAATTTTTTCAATCACAAGTGGTCCCCCAAGTTGTTAATGTAGTTAGTGGTCCCCATTGTACTTTACACATCAGTTAGTTAGTGGGACGTTTAGAGGACAGAATGGGGGGACTGTTAGTCGATCCCTAATTTAAAATTGTTACTGAAAAGTTGCAAAGTATCAGAATTCTTAAAATATTCGGTTACTAATTATTTTATCGAGGTTATATTTTATCATTTAATGCTTAAACACTGAGCACTAAATAGTTAATTGCGTTGAGAGACCATTGTCACTAATTATACAGTTCGAAAGATAACTGTCAAAATTAAAAGAACTGTGATTATTTTTTTACAAACTAAAAATTTGAAGATGGAAGACTGGTGACTTTTTTTAAGAACTTCCCATTTTGAATGAGGTTCTTCGGTAATTTTAACCTAACTTCGTAAAATCTTTTTCGTCTCGTCAGAGAGATTAAATTTGAGGACCTTCCAGAAAATAACTAAGCTAGATATTTTTCTAACTCAATCACTAAATAGAGATTTTAAAATTCTAGACAACCATATGCAAAAACATTTCCTTTATATTTTAAAATAGAGGAGGGTTCCAATGCCTCCATTTTTCATGCCTCCACCATGCTTTCATTTTTAAAACTTTAATAACTCAAAATTTAAAACTTAAAAGTCAAAATAAAACAATTGGATATGATCTACATTATTTTATCTATGTGCTCATAAAAAATTATCACATTTTGATTTTGTTTTTATGTGAATCAATAAGTTGGAAAATCAACGTCTAGAAATTATCCACATTAGTGCGTTTTTTACAAGCTCTTGATAACAACCAAAACAAAATTGAAATGTCATAATTTTTTACACGTACGTAGATAAAATGATATAGATCATATCCAACGGTTTTATTTTGACTTTTAAGTTTTAAATTTTGAGTTATTAAAGTTTTAAAAAACAGAGGCATGATGGAGGCATGAAAAATTGAGGCATTTGAACCCTCCTCTTTAAAATATATGTTTAAATATTTTGGCCTTTGGACTCCACAGAGAAGATTTTAGCTGACAAAAAAATAATTAAACTAAAAAAAATAGGCATATTCAAGAAGAACATCAGGTAGGCTCTTTTCCCAGATAAACACTTTCAACTTTTGAAGGGCTGCTCCTTCCTTACAATAACGTAAGTGGGCTTCATCCACTCACAAAGAATACTTCGTTTCACGGGAAACCTCGAGCGCCCATTGTCATTTCCAAGACCTAACATTTTTAGACAACAACCGGTAAAATACTCCCACGTTGTCTGAAGGTAAAAGCATGTAAACTTCGATAATCGAGAAACGAAATTTTATCTCCGCATGTCATAGACAGCGACACGGGGCCGACCAAATTCCCTCTTTCGCTTTTCCCATCCAACCCCTGTTGTTTCTAACGTGCGCCGCCCCCAAACTATCCTACGCCGCGCTTCTTTCCCCTACCTCTTCCCCCCTTCATTTCTCCGTCTTATTCCCTCCATAAACTAGGGTTTTCCGACCTAGGGTTTTGGCGATAGGGAAGTAGGCAAGACCATACCGAGAGATGTGGTGTGAGGATGCCCGGATCCTTGACGAGATTCCTCTGCTCGTGCGCCTCCCCTTTCTCGCATGACGATGACAGAGACGACCCGTCACTCTGGGCTCGCGATCTCCGGAGGTGCTCGGGCGATGTTTCAGCGGCAGTGATCCAGGCGAACCAGGTGCTGGAAGATCAGTGTCGGGTGGAGTCGGGAGACTTCGGAACCTTTGTTGGAGTGTTTGATGGCCATGGAGGACCAGATGCAGCACGTTATACTTGTGATCATCTGTTCCAACACTACATAGGTGATGATTTGAACGTCCCTTTTCTGATAAGTTGATTTTTTCCCCTGGTACATGAGCCTGGTAGAAATTTGATATGCCATGCATGACTTACTTTGTGTACAACGATTCTCTTCTCTTTTATCTTCAAATACCATGTGGTTATGTGACCACGGACTATGGTCACAATGACTCTTGGTGAGGGTTACAGGTGGAAACTCGAGTTGTCCAGTTACCAACAGATTTTTTATTTTGTTTTATTTCAGCATATGGACATAAATACGGCCTACTTACACCGAAAGATCTCCTGTTTTTCATATGAGGTGATGGGAATATGTTTTATTAGGTTATATAATACTAGTAAGGCTTACGCAGATAGAATCGGTATTTATGCAGATATTTCTGAAGGTCCTGATAGTGTGACAGACAACAGCATCAGGCGCGCATTTCTAGCTACAGAAGAAGGCTTCGTAAACCTCGTGTCTCAACAATGGAACACACAACCAGATATTGCAACATGTGGCACATGCTGCCTAGTCGGCGTCATTCAGAAAAACACAATGCACATTGCAAATGCGGGAGATTCGCGGGCGGTATTGGGTAGGAAAATTGGTCACAAGGTTGAGGCAGTACAGCTGTCGACTGAGCACAATGCAAATCTCGAGGAGGTCAGGAGGGAGATGAAGGCGCGACATCCTGATGACTCACAAATTGTGGAGTTTAAGCATGGAGTTTGGCGAATTAAGGGCATTATACAGGTAGATTACCTTCATCCAATACAGTCTCATGGATAATCCCTGCTCTAGATTATAAAGTACTGGATGTTTGTAATAGCATATGACCCTTAGACTAGTATGGATAGGTGCTTAAAACCGTTTTCAATATGTGCCGACTGTTTTCTATCAGCATTAGTCGTCCAACTTTATATTGGTGTATCCTTTGTACTTCCTACTAGAACTGCATTTGTATTATTTGATTGCATGTAGTAACTGTACTGAATGGCTCATACTGTTTCCTGTGGCATATTCAGTACCAAATTATTGCAGGTATTAGTACGGTAGTACCTGGTCATTTTTACTTGTCCCACCCTTTTATAGTAAGGCCTTGTGCTGATATATATAACAAAAATTGTACCAATACCAAAAGGCCAGTACTCTTATTATTTGTTTGCACCGGTCCTTGAAAGCTACCTGGTTATTTCTGATGTTTCGTACTATGTTTATGTAGTACTATTGCTATGCAGTTTCATCTGGGCCAGTCGTGGAAGCAGTATCAGATCTAAAAATGTTAACATTGATTGAGCTAATGACCTTGCATTGTATATCTCAAATATGCAGGTTTCTCGATCAATAGGGGATGCGTACATGAAATATGCAGAGTACAATAGGGAGCCGATTAAGCCGAAGTTCAGAATATCCGAGCCCTTCATTTCACCAATAATGACGGCTGATCCAACTATACTTTCTCGAGAAATCCAACCAAATGACTCTTTCCTCATATTTGCCTCTGATGGTCTTTGGGAGCACCTCTCTAATCAGGAAGCTGTTGACATTGTTCACAGCCATCCCCATGCTGTAAGCTCCTTGTTTTTAAATTTTTATGTCTCTTAATCATCGTCATCATGTAATCATCATTGTCTTCTTCTTGGTTGTTGTTTGGGACACCATTATCTATAAACTAGGCTGTGGGAGCCCTTATCTAACACTATGGTTAATAGAAAAATGGTGTAATAAATAGAAAGTAACTCTCTTGTAGAATACACCTCTAACTAATCTAACCAAGCAAATATGTTAAAAATGGTGGGTTTAATTGAATGTACAATAAACTGAATAAATATTTTGTCCGGCACAATTTGCAAAACAAAAAACTCTATAATTAGCTATCTTCCATTTCGTCTTCCTTGTAGTTACGCCAGTTATGTAGCAGATATTCAACTGAGATCCTGATATTTGAAATATGTGTCTAAAGTGTTAATGCTTGACATATTTAACTGAAAACACATTTCATTATATATATCAAAGAAATGTTTAGTATATATTTTCATTTAATTGTGCTACTTCCTTTTGTTCAGGGGAGTGCAAAAAGGCTAATAAGAGCCGCTCTGCAAGATGCAGCTCGAAAACGAGAAATGCGCTACTCTGACCTAATCAGCATAGATAAGAAGGTCAGGCGTCATTTTCACGATGATATAACCGTAATTGTTGTGTTTCTAAATCACGATCCTTACCAAGGCAGGTGCTCACAGACTGGTCCCACTTTGTCATTGCGAAGCCCCTTGGACAACTGATCTAATTTTCTTAAATTGCCTCTTATTTGAGTTCTGTTCAAATCTTTCATGACGGCGATCTTTTCTTATCGCCAGACAAGGCATCTGACCTTTCTGAAATTTCTGAATTACCCCTCCATAACTGAATGGTGTCATATATGTCTCTCTCCTGAAATTGAGTCTTTTAAAAGTTGGTGGGGTTCAATCTGGTAATATAGTTCTGAGTGGTAAAACGCAAGTTTTGGAAAAATCAGGCTTGTTTGTCAGCAAAAGCCCTTACTATTCATTTCAATTTGCTTGTTTGAGTTTATCTCGCTTTTTCCTTTCCTTGTTCAATCAATGCCTGATTTTGTTAGTACAATTTGTTAACAAGATCTAGTAATTTTGGGTGGATGTTGAAGGGGAGTTGGTGTCCAAGGTGCAAATGAACAAACAAAAGAACAAAAAGTATTTAATGTGAGGACTAAACAAAACTCAATGTTTAATTTATCTGGACATGCCCCTATAGATTATCTAGTTGGATCAGATGAAAAAAAGGAGAGAATTTAGTGGTGAGAGTTTGTAACCAGAATTCTCACCCTTTTCATGACGGTGGCTGATTCCAACTGTTGTTTTTTTTTTTCTTTTTTCTTTTGGATTTTTTATTAATTTTTTATTTAGATTGAGAGAAAATTGAATAACACAACTCTTTTATAATTGTTTTTCCTTTTGTTAAAATTACTCGGCTGATGTACCTTGTGTAGTTTCATGAATGTAAATAATGTTATGTTTCATAGTTCTTTCCGGTGATTTAAAGCCTGTAATAATGCAATTAACTGAACTTTATTCTACTGTTTTTCATTTTCTGATATTACTCCGATCATAAGCTCATTGTTTGCCTAGGCATACATGTCTCTAAATGAGATCATAGGGCTGGCTAGAAAAGTGGTATTCTGACTGGTACATGTATTCTTTGACTACGATTGTGGATCATGTTACTTGTATTTTCAGTGTTGTAAAAAGCATCCGTTGAGGTCAATTAATTGGCCGATTAGTCCTTGGCAGTGACCAAACCGTTACGGATTATTCCGACTAATTGGCCGATTATTTCTGATTATGGCTGATTATTCTCGATTAATCACTTGGTGGTACCTTGTCTGTCCGATGAGCGCATACTATTATTTATAGCATTGTATTTTGATTGATGACTTGTTTTTATTTTTATTTTTAAATGACTGCTTTATTTGTTTCTCAAAGTTTTATGGTTGGATTCGTCGGATTGGGTGTGAAATCTGAATATGCATATATGCATTCGTTTTAGGTTCGATGGATTGTCTGTCCAAACTGTGTAGATAGCTAAGCATCTTGCATGTTTTATTGTCTGTCCAAACTGTGTAGATCACGACTAATTCGTGTCACTTCACTAAATCCGTGGTTCATATCTCGCATGGACGAGTATTGTTGTTCATATCTTGCATGTTTTATTGATTGAAGCATGGACAAGTATTATTTTTTAATTTTTAATGATAGAAGACGAATGGTTGCTGGTGAAAGAAATTATCTGCAATTGTTCGGTTTCGGCAATAATTTGATTTGGCCAGAGTCGAAGGATAATCCTGCTGTCCTGCACTTTTTAAGCCTCGGTTTTAAAAGCGAGATAGTAACTTGGAGGTAAATTATATTCCGTTAAGAGTGGTAATTAATTTATTTTCCGAGTTAAATGAAGAAATGGAGATGAAAGAAAGGACTGTAGCCGTATTTCTTTTATTTAAGAAAGGAACTTCTGAAATTGAATCACTAGAAAAATAATATGTGAATTTCGAGATTGAAAATCGGCGATTTAATACCGGCCCAACGCTGAGAACAGCTATTTTTTGAAAAATTGAATTTCTCCTAGATCCTTTAATTTCATATCTTGTAAGGCGGTGGATTTGTTGACCGAAAATGTCAGTCGGAAGGTCCGATGGTGTTTAAGCTCCAAGCCGAGTGTACATCACATCACCTTCAAAATAAAACACTTAAGCCCTATTGGGCGGTAGTTTTTTTATGGGATTTCTTGGATAAATGACTTGATAGCTATCTTTATCTATAAAGTTCGGGAGCTAAATTATAATATCCATTCTCAAAATTCCTAGAGTTCTTTTCTCATCTGCTTCCCTATTGTTTGTGGGAAAAATACAATTAACTTTCAAGCTCCGTTTCTTTTTCCTGAAGCTGGAGCTCTCAAGTTTTCCTTTTCTTTTTCTTCTCCCAAAACTCCGTTTAATCACGATGATCACATAACACTTAGTTTATATATTTTTTTCTTCGAAGTGCAGCTAATTATATAAACTATTTTCCGAATCCAATTATTCAATTTTTTTGTGTACGTATTTCGAAACAACTGGTGTTTTCATACACACATCTCGAAACAATTCAATAGTTAAATTCGAAAAAGTAGGAATTTACTCAGTGAATAACAATTCAAATTCAATAGTTAAATTCGAGAAAGTAGAAATTTATCCTGTTCGAAGCGCAGCAGATTTGAATCCTCTTTTAACTCCGTGAATTATTTTAGGGTACTGTCCATCTCTGCATGGTAAAAATGAATTAGTTTACAAACTCTTCAACTCCGTGACGACTCTCCGTCTATTCTTTTACGTAAAAGGATAACTAAAAGAAAATTCGGGATTTCCTAGACATTTAATTATCATTAAAAAGCTTTTAAATAAAACTTTTGAACTTCTAAAACATTAGAATTTGTAAAATTAACGCTTAGAACCCCTAAAATTGTTCCCGTGCCCCCCCAGAGGACCCAAACTCACAGTCGCCTTCTCTATTTCCGACTGGTTTTCCTTTTACTGAAACGGGGAAGCGGCAGCATTCTCCACCACCACCACCACCACCACTATAGAGTAGGGGACAGCCTCGTGCTCCTATACCGATCAACGCTGCCCCCTTGAGCTCCGGTTCCTACCACGGGCAGCTTCGCGATGCCTCGCAACCCAAGTTGTGCTTCTGAAACAGTACTAAAACTTTAAAATAGTGACTTTCATTTTTAAGGCAATTTTTTATGCCAGACTAGTATAAAGCACAGGGTAACCGATTCTAATTTTAGAATATCAAATTCAAAATATGGAGACAAACCAAGCTTTTACCTCAGAGGGAAACCCTAATTTCAGCCAATTGTCAGCTGCAGGCCCGACAAACTTTGAACATAACCACAATTTCAAGGCTCAAATTTCAAGTGGAACAGTGACACCTTTAAATCCCCTAACCAAAACTGCAATCCCGAGCACGATCCCAAATCCAAAAGTAAACTCGTATTCAAAAATCGACCCCAGATTCCCAATAGTTGGCATGGTGTTCTACTCAGAAGAAGAAGCATACAATTTTTATAATTCATATGCACGAAAAAGGGGTTTTAGTGTGAGAAAGGGGCATCTTTCTAGAAGAAAAGATGGGTCCGTACAATGCCGGCACTACATGTGTAGCAACGAGGGAAAGAGGCAGCCTCATCCGACCCACATCGCCAAAAAATCACGACCATTAGAGCGTACCAGTTGCCTTGCAAGAATTGAATTTACAGTTAATAGAGAAAATATTTGGGTTGTAAAGAGATTTTTCGATGAGCACAACCACCCCTTGGCTAGCCCCGATAAAGCATATTTGTTAAGGTCTCATCGGAAAAAGATTCAGAAAGAACGACCAGTTTTTTCTGAGTCAGATTTCTACTACGGGGTCAGACCTGACCCAGTAAAGGAATTCACCACGGCCAAGACAGGTACAGGTACGACAGTGGTAGCAGGAACTAATTGTCTGAACACAAAGAGGGTAAGAGATCTAGAAAAAGGAGATACACAGCTTATTCTTGATATCTTGAAAAGGAAACAAATGGAAGAACCAAATTTTTTCTATGCGGTGCAATTGGATGAGAGAGGGAGGCTCACTAATTGTTTCTGGGCCGATGCCAGGTCTATGGTTGATTATACCTGTTTCAGTGACACTGTATGTTTCGAAACCTCATATCATTCAAGCTTGTACGACCTTCCTGTGGCATTGTTTATTGGTATAAATAGCCATAAGCAAGTAATTGTCTTTGGTGGTGCACTGCTTTTGGATGAAACTGTCCAGTCTTTTTTGTGGCTTTTCAAGACCTTTTTGGCTGCCATGTTGGGAAAACAACCAGAAACTATTTTTACAGATTTCTCTGTGGCAGTAAGTGAAGCGGTAACTGCAGCCTTTCCTATGGCAAACCACCGTATCTGCTCGTGGCATGTTGTAAATAGTGCATGCATTCATTTCCAAGCTCAAGCTTTTGGCGAGTCAGGTTTTAGAAAGGATTTTGAAATTTTGATTTATGGATTTGAATATGAAACTGAAAGTGGGTTTTGTAAAGGATGGGATAATATATTGGAGAAATATTCTCTAAATGGTATTTCTTGGTTTAGTGAGGTCTTCAATGTTCGCCAGAAGTGGGCCCCACCATACCTGTGTAGCTCCTTTGCTGGTACCATGTCATCGAAGAACTGGTACGTGATCATGGGGAATCTTTTTAAGATATACTTTTACCGAAAACTCCCTCTAGGCAAGTTCATGGCGCAATACTTCAAATCGATTGCTGAATTGCGAGAAAAGGAGTTGCTTGAAGACCTAGAAACCCTGCGTACCAGGCCTGTACCGCTAGTGAACATACCAATGCTGGCTGAGGCGGCCGATTCATACACGCGGACTGTGTACATGGATTTTGAGCATGAATACAAGAGCCAGCTGGCATGTGTCTGTGAAACTCTAGCTGTAAATGGATCGGTTTCCACTTACCGGGTCTTGGTGCCTCAAAAACCGTACACGGGTATATTACAGTTTGATCCATCAGAGGTCAAGGTCTCATGTAGTTGTAAGAAATTCGAATCGATGGGGATATTGTGCATGCATGCTTTAAAGGTGTTAAATAATAATAATATTTTGTATCTGCCAGGCCAATACATATTGAAGCGATGGACAAAGTATGCGAAGGATGAGAGAGAAAATGCAGTGAGAGAGAGTAGTAACTTACAAAATGGAAGACTTTGGAGGAAACTGGTGGGGTTAATGGCTAAAAGTTCATTTTGCAAAGAGGTCCTTGATATTGTGGAAAATGGCTTGAATAGGTTTATCGGTCAGATGGAGAGCTTGGCACAGGGGTTAAATTCTGACGAGGTCAATATTGGCGAAAATTTGCACTCTAACCCATTGGATTCAAGCAATATTTGTTTTGAGGGGTTCGAATTTTCTACTAGGTAAGTCTTTTTTTTTTATTTAAACTATGTAAGTCTTTTTAACGTAGAATACCAGGTTTGTATAGGTGCTGTGGAGACAACTTTGTAAATCACTACATATATCATCTTTTTCAGCATATCTGGAGACAGCTTTTTTCGTTTCTCCTTTTAAATTTTCCTGGAAGCTTTGATTTGCTTTTTGTAAAAATATACTCATGTCCTATAACAATTTACTTTTTTTTTTAATTTACCCCTACTGAAGTTTTTACCAGTATCACTTACCTGTGGTAATCAACATTAGCAGGTAATGTTGAGGTCAGGAACAAGGCATGCCTTGGATCTGTTTATGCAACCACCTACATGCTGATAAGAGTTCATAAAGCACCGCCTATCCATATATGTACCAGTATAAATATTCACTAGGAAGCCAGAAGATAATGGATAACATGTGTCCAGCGTTTACAATAGTTTCAACTTTTGTGCATGACTTCATTAAAGCACCTGCATCGCCGACCCCTCTTTACAACCTTTAAATAATGAAAAACCCATGTATAGCGCACACCTAACACCTTACGTGAATGCAACGAGATTTTCACAAATTCAGAGCTAAATTGGAGAAGTTACGAAAATTGAATGTGCTTATAATAAATCGAAGTTTTTCTATGAAATGTATACAAAATAAAGGGTTCGGTTTGCACTTGAGTTGATTACGTAAGAAGGCTTACCTATATCGGAATTGCTAAGGCCTAAGGGTATCAATAAATCATGTTATATTTAGACTAGATCTGTAGTAGTTTGGTACTTGTTTTAAGCATGCTAAACATTTAACCAGGAGTTCAGTATCTAGTCCGTGCATGTGGAGTAAAAAAATTCACGACTCTTTTTCTAACAATACCAGCTAGCATCACGTCACCAATTTGCTGTTTCATGCATATGTCTTACTTTTGATAAATAAACCCAAATATTGATTTTTCAGATAATCCCTGAGAACTGTAGCATATGTAGTTAATTACTAGCCAAATAACCTTACAACCCCTTGTTAATTGCGTCTAGATTACAGAATATTCGAAATAATAATTATATTTTTCAATGGAATTAGTCACGTTATATGATTTAAATAGATAAATGTTGCCAACTCAGCTCGCTGCATATATTCCAAAACAGTGCTTTGTTCATCTCCATTTCAACCAAAATTAAAGGGCCGTTGTTACCTTTCGACCAGTTACACGTTCCGACCGAGAAACTCCATAATACACCGTTACAAAACACGGACCGAGGCTTGGCTGGTCCAAACAGTAAAAAGAATCTGGAGCCATACATCTATCCTGGTCTAGGTAATTTTAAAAAAAGAAAAGAAAAATAAAATATAGAGTTGACCGGTAGAATCAAAGCAACCCAACACGCTTTATCTGAAGAGGTTGATGGGTAAGTTAGAAAACGTTAAGACGTTGCTTATATTATTATCATTATTATATATAGAGACGGAGTAGATTTTCGAGTTATGGGATCAAATGTGAGTTTTTATACCGAGAATGAGGTCAATTTTACATTATTCATAACATATTTTTCTAAATTATATAGAAAATTATGTATAAGTATAAAAAATTTAAAAATGAATGGGTTCAATTTTACATTATTCCCATTTACTTCACATGAATTTGTCATTGATCATTATTAAATCGAATAACTTCAAGACAAGTTCAAATAAACTGAAGAACTTACAAAATAAATAATAACATTTTTTAACCGAACAATACAACATGTATTTCAATTAATTCAATTTAAACCAATTCAAGCCCCTTCCCAATTAAATTTTATAATTTCCGACCATTTCACTGTCAAATTTTATGAATTAGATAGTCATATCCTATTTAAAATAAAGTTTATAAATTGAACATTAAAGTGTATAAACTGAATACAGTGCTCTTAAAATATACAAGCACTTGAAATATACAAAAGATTGTACTAAAACATAATTATGGCCTTATTCATTCAACGCGCTTTTTAACTGAAATAACTTACAACAATGTACTAATTAAAGCAAAGTAAAAGAAACTACAAAAGAGAAAAATATGTAAATTTGTCTCCCTCCTAGGCTCTTAAGGTCAAAAAATTTAATTGTTAATTTTTAGGAAAAATAATTTTCACGTACCGGAGCAATCGTCTAAAACTCGCATGAGTGATCACACAAAAATTGAGAATTCACACCCACAGATTCTGATGTGTTTGAAAGGATGAATCACCTACAAATTACATTTAAAGTTGTACATTGTTCATTCTTTTGGCCAAATTAAAATTTGGACATAATTAACCTTTTTCAATACATTAAAATGCGCACAATATCAAAGTTCTTGCATGTGAATTCTCAAATTTCGTACTAGCGGATGGGCCAAATAGACAATCGCTTTCCGAATGATAAAATCAACATTTATGTTCTAATATGTATAAAATTTATGTAACTTTATCTCTATTATGTCTATTTTAGATATTCTTATTTTTGAAATGTCAGAATATTTTTTATAAATAGCATAGATATTTTAAATATGACTATTTTATCAGCTATAATTTATAGAAAAATAAAAATAATATTTTATTTTGTTAATAATGTAATATATTTATTTTTTCACATCACATATTTATAGTTCCCAATTCATATTTCAATACTTTACTATTTTTAGGTTAAAGAAATCATCGATCCAACTGGTGACTTGATCAAAGTACGCTGTTAGGCCCTGATGATATAATTAACATTGCCGCGGCATTTATCTACAAACACAATAATACAAAATGGATATATCCAGTTTAATATACTGGAGATAAAAAGATTCGGGCCAACGGGACAACTTAACAGGCGACATATCAGCACTCGTCTTTATCCTTTTACTCTCTCGCTGCTTCGAACCACCTCCAAAAACTGCCACCGTTTTTTTTGCAATACCTATTTGTCGCTTTCAGATACCATCACAAGCGCTCCGAACCAAAGAGAGAAATTCAGAGAGAGAGAGAGAGAGCGATTCCTCTGACAATTTTATTACTACATGGCGCTTCAGCAAGACGAGGAGATGGTGGTCCCGGTGTACGGATCACTGGAGCTGGTCTACGGCGAGGGGTCTCAGCTGGAGGAGGCGCAGCTCCGGTTCGACCGCGTTAAGGCTAAGTTCGTCGAACTGTACGAACAAGAGCCTGAATTATACGCCCGCTCTCCTGGTACTTGACTTCAATTCTGTTCTCCTTTCAACATTCCCATTCCCCCTCTAATTGGTAATTGGTTGCTGTTTTGGAGACGGGTCCTCCGCTTTCAAGTTGATTAAAGGTGGATGATGAAAAAATTGATTAAAGAATTACTTGCTGGAATGATAAGAAAGGAGCGACTTTTTTTTTTTTGACCAATCCTGTATGTATCGGGAATTGGGGTCACTACTGTACTTTGCAGTTTTAAATTACTGGTCATCTCATTGGTAATGGTGAGAAAAAAAATGTTTATACTTTTAAGGGTAATATCGCCATGTGGTTTGCACTTTGCAGTGCTATTAATAAATGAAATGCATATTTCTTGCATCAAGTTTACTTTTTACAAGCTTCTGAAGTTCTGATGGACTTACCACAAAATTTGGAGTTTTTTCATGGCCCAGAAAAGTCCCAAACTAGATATTTAACTTACGGGCTTCTCTTTCTAACAGGGCGCCAGAATTAATTTTGCCTTTTAGGGCTAGGTTGGCATGGTTGTTATAGGGCCTGTTAATTTGCAAACCATGAATTATTCAAAAACCAGCCATGCTATTATTTTTGTCAATATACATGTTTAACATTGTAAAGTGTGTAATTAAGGTGTTGTACAATTCATATAATGTCACTTTGGCATACAATATTTCTCTTAGCAATCATTGCAAAGACTGTTTTTTAGTTTTTTCCCTATTTCATTATCAAAATTAAAAATTAGTATTTATCAAGTCTCTCTTTAATAATTTTATCCGAGTATATATTCATTCAATATTCCAGAACCTTCCATTAAGAGTGCTAAATGTTTCATGCTATTATTTCCTGGTATATATTAACTGATCACTAGGAAAATGTTGATAACTGAATCCCTTAGTAGCCTTCATACGCAAAATTTGCTTAGTTTTGTTTCTGGAGCTCCGAAGGGGCTAAGTACCACTTGGCCTTTCTTCAAAAGGTTTTTACTTATATAATTTAAATTTGGCAGGCAGGGTCAACTTGATAGGTGAGCACATAGACTATGAGGGGTACTCTGTCCTACCCATGGCTATTCGGCAGGACATGATCGTGGCCATTCGCAAGAACCCTCACAGCAAGGAGCTTCGCATTGCCAATGTCAATGATAAGTACCCTATTTGCGTTTACCCTGCTGACCCTGATCAGGTTTTTACTATTCTTTTAGTTTAGTTCTTTTTGTTACCACTCAATTCTTCTTCTTCTTCTTCTTCTTCTTCTTCTTCTTCTTCTTCTTCTTTTTTGTTTTTTGGCTTTTTCTTTGTAATTATACAATGGAGGGTAAAGTTATGATTTAGACTTTAGAATAATGATAGAAGTGCAATTAACACAAAATGGCAGTTTTGAGGCTTGATTGCAGAGTTGGGTGGGTAATTTATAAAAAGTTCTGATAAAGCTGGCACCTTTACTAGCATTTTTGTTATTTGATTTCTTCAGAAGAATCACAAAAACAAAAGCTATTACAGATCAGTGGCGTGTCCATCTAGTACTTATATTGGTCATGAAGGAAAACTGAAAAGGTAGTGATAATGACCAAAATGTTCAAAAATGCATTTGATTCTGGTATAAAAAAACAAGAATGGTACAATACTTAGTTCCTTGCCAACAAATGTACAAGTCATCGAGCATAAGCAGGATACATTATTTCAATTGTTGCGTTAAATATTTTTTTGGAGCATTTGTAACATTAAACCTTCCATTTTTTATCAATTATATATTTATGTTATTAAGTTTTCAATGTTGAAGAGATGCATATATTAACTAAGAGACATGTTGTTTCTCAGGAAGTTGATTTGAAGAACCATAAATGGGGGCATTATTTCATTTGCGGGTAAGTCCATAAAGTCCCATTAGTGTACAAATAAATGCTTACTGTTGTCTCCTTGTTATCTTCTTCTTTACAAGTTTAAGTTCTTCTATTGGCATCTTGTGCATCTATTGGCAGGGTTGTTACCATACCGTTTTGCTGGGTTCCTGCAGTAAACTATTATGAGTTCTAATAAATCTTTAAGACAATTGAAATAAAGTTGAAGTATGGTGTCAATACTGTACATGACATTACAAACTGGTACCACTACAGGCTGGTGCCATTTTTTTTAATTATTTTCCTTCTATTAAGATATTCAGTATGTACTTTGGGGGTTTTTGCAGACATAAACATATTGCATTTCAATTCTGGTCTTCTGGGCTTATCATTTTATAGCCATTTCTGCCGTTGTTAGTTTGTATCTGTGTTGTTTTACATGCAATCTCTCAGTTTGATGAAGAAATTCAATAAAATTTATCAATTTGTAGGTACAAAGGCTTTTATGAGTACTCAAGGTCGAAAGGAATTGATGTGGGACCTGTTTCCCTCGATGTGGTTGTTGATGGTACCGTACCAACAGGTACAGATCATGGTTCTGTTTTGATATCTCTGGAAATTTGTGCTGGGTCTTCACTGGGAAAGTTTTTTTTTAAAAAAAAAAAAATACTGAGTTAGGGCAGTTGTTTCTACCAACTGAAACTCTTTGGAGTATGGATAAGACTTAAAGATTATTTCTGAAGTATCATGACTGTGAGATCCCAATGGCCTTTTAACCCTGTTAATTCCTTACTTTACTCCCAGGGTCTGGTTTGTCAAGCTCCGCTGCATTTGTTTGCTCTTCTACAATTGCTATAATGGCTGTTCTTGAAAAGAATTTTCCTAAGGTAACTTAATGCAAGTATTTTCCGGGCTTTTATATATTTTGCAATAGCTCATGATAATCAAGATATCTGTTTTATTGATGCAATCACTCCTATTGCGCTATTGATACAATTTAGAAAGAAGTTGCACAGTTCACGTGCGAGTGTGAACGCCACATAGGCACACAATCTGGCGGCATGGACCAGGTATTACATGTTTCTTTCTCTTTTTATTCTTCTTTCTCTTCTATCTACTAAGTTGAAACATAGCTATTTTCCTCTGACAGGCGATATCAGTAATGGCCAAGACTGGGTTTGCGGAGCTGATAGATTTTAACCCAATCCGTGCAACTGATGTACAGCTGCCAGCTGGGGGGACATTTGTAATTGCACACTCACTGGCTGAATCTCAGAAGGCAGTTACTGCTGCGACCAATTACAACAATAGAGTTGTCGAGTGCCGTTTGGCAGCTGTAAGCTCCATTACTATTATTTTTTTTTCTTTTTAAGTCGCAAAGTGCCACAGTAAGCCTTTTGTCTTTCTGTTATTTTCTGAGTGCAGCTTTCGAGGGAATTCTATATATTATAAGATAGAAATCATAGACCCAATTGTTTGGCACTTAATTTTTTTATTGATGTTTGACTATAATCTAATGTTTGTCTCAAGTCTCATGAAGTAAAATGCAAAGCAATTGATTAACTCGCTGCTTTTGAAAATGGCATATGCTTTATGCAAAATAAGAGTATAATTACAACTGACAATAAAAATTGAGAAAAAATGATAGTACTGTTATTGTACTAGTCTTTGTAATTTGTCCTTTATTATATATTTCTTTGTTTACTCTAGCGTTGCCCTCTTAGGGCCTTTGAAAAAGTCATGAGCTGTTTGAATGCTTTAAACAAAGCTATCACAAGCCAAAGCATGCAAAACTAGCTAAAGGCTACAGATTTCTTGGTTTTCCTAAAATCCAGTTGTGCTGGAACTTCCATTGTTTTGGATAATTTGCATGTGAAGAAAAGGAAAGAACTCCATCTCTCGAACTGCAATGGCACACAACTTCAAAGTTATTTTAATTAAGAAGAGGCTTGAAGTTGTTCTAATTTAGATGTGTGGCTTTAAAAATTCTCTTAAATCATAACTTGAAGTTTTAGCATAATGTTCTAAATAAATTTTGGATTTCGGAGCTTCAAAATTTTTTTTTTAAATTTTTTTGCTTTTGCCCTAATACTATGTTTTTTGTTGAAAAGTTTATCATTGATTTAAACAACTAATAAGCTACACATAGAATGCCATTGTTTCAAATGGTCCAACTCCTAGATTCTAGTGGATTGCATCAAGCACCCAATGTCTACAACATTTCTGTGGTTTTTTATGGTTTTATTTGTTCATGGTTTCCTGTAATTATACTTTGGCTTCCTACACGTTTGGCTTTCTGATATTTTCAAAACCTGTGTAACAACACGGGCCCTAGGTTTTGCTGAGTGCCTAATATTCTTATCTAATGGAAACTCAATTTTCTTCATTTTTTTGTGTGCGTCCATGTGTGTATAGATTGTTCTTGCAATAAAGCTAGGGATGGAGCCAGAAGAGGCCATTACTACTGTCAAAACCTTATCAGATGTTGAGGGTTTGTGTACGAAGTTTGCTGGCAACCATGATTCTTCTGATCCCAATGTTGCTGTTAAGGTTTATATTATTTCCAATTTTGTAATATATAAAGGGAAAAAAATATACTGCTAATATAGTCGGATCCTATTTTAATAACTTCATGCAATGGAATACTTCAGGAGCTTTTACATGAAGAGCCGTACACAGCTGAAGACATCGAGAAAATCACACAAAAAAGTCTCACATCAATCTTTAAAAATTCGCAAACATCTCTTGATGTGCTTAGAGCTGCTAAGCATTTTAAGCTCTTTCAGGTACGATAATAAGTCAAAACTCTGTCAAAACTCTGTCACGAAACAAAATGTACCGATAATTATGCTGTTACCTGTTTAACCCAACTTTTGACCGGTCCGTGTACTTTTGTAAATATTTTGCTTTCGGTCAAAGAAATTGATGTATAAAATAAGGTATGTGAGGTCTAAGACCAACAATTACTGGCTAAAATTGAAATTGTTAGTTGGTACTTAGTACTAGGTTGTACTGGGATTTGGCTATCAGTACAATATTTGTTTTGAATAGTGCTTGAAGATTTTGTTAACAACTGTTTCGTGCTTTTCCTCTTAGCGTGCCTCTCATGTCTACTCCGAAGCAAGGAGGGTTTATGCTTTTAAAGACGCTGTCTTGTCAAAGCTCGGGTAATTATTATTAGAGGTTTGAAGTTTCTAATTTAAATCCTTGTTTTGTCCAATTCGTTATACCAATAAGAACTTCTGCTACCATGAATTTTTGGTGTGCAAGTTCAATACTTAGATAATATTCCTTTTTTTTTTCTCTCTGTCAGTGCACCCATTTTTTATTTTCCTTTTGATTAGTCCTAAACTCCTAATTAGATTATCATTTATTATTTTGGTACACAGTGAAGAAGAAACACTGAAGAAGCTAGGTGACCTCATGAATGAAAGCCACTATAGCTGCAGTGTGCTCTATGAATGCAGGTGCATAAATGCACTTTTTAATTAACTTTGAATTTTTAGTTTTGTTTGTTTTTTTTTTAAACCAGTATCTCTCTTTCCGTGTTCAACTTGTACGTTTAGTTTTTTATTTTTCCAAGAAGACAGCATTTTCCGTCTTTCGTTAATTATGACTTGTGCCCAACTTTTAACTGTTGTACTGGTATACCACCTTTGAACTATATGCACACGTTTCTTCTACTGCGTTGCAATGAATGTTTACACGAGGGACCTTGAGATTTTTATTATTATATGTCTCTTTTGCAAATATCAATATGTTTAAAAGCATATTGAGCAGTGACAATTGGAGAATACAGTGCATGGGGAATAAAAAACTTCAGATCATTTTACCAATCTAGCACCTGGACTGTTGCTCTTATAAAGTTCACATTTAAAAAGTTGATATTAATGATTTATTCTGTCTCACCAGCTGTCCTGAGTTAGAGGAGCTGGTAAAGGTGTGCAGAGAACATGGAGCACTTGGGGCCCGCTTGACAGGTGCCGGCTGGGGTGGCTGTGCTGTTGCCTTAGTCAAAGAGTCCATTGTCCCTAAATTCATCCTCAATTTAAAGGTATGTGCAACTTATGTTTCTCCTTCTACTGTCCAACATGGGGTGTTATTTGCAATTACTCAAAATAGTGGGCATCCTTTGCAAAAAATGTTACAAAATAGTAGTTGTTATTTATCTAAGAGCCTTAAAGCTGGTTGCACTGGAAATTGGATAAGCAAAGGTTGATTGGTTTGTGGATTTGCATTTAGTTGTGGCAAATGAGCGGATCCTTCCCAAAAATCTGTTTCGTTATTTCTGGGTTTCTTATCAGCTACAAAAGTTGCATTGGGTTGGTGTCTCTGAACCTTTCTGCTCTAGTTTGCATTAAGCAGAAGCAAATCTTTACCTGTTGCACCAAATACAATTCATTAGTGTCTCTTCAAAGAACTAAACTTCTCCATGCTTTTCTATGATAAGCAGTTAAGAACCCAATTGGGTTGTAAAATAGTAGAAACTGTTTAAAACTGCCAAGTACTGCCAAGTTCGGTTTTATGTTTCTTGAAAATTATATGCTAATGTACCTTTTTTTTTTCTCTTGAACTTCAATTATGTCAGGAGTCATTCTATCAATCAAGAATTGAGAAGGGTGTGATTAGTAAGAGCGATCTCGGCCTCTATGTATTCGCATCCAAGCCCTCAAGTGGTGCAGCTATATTGAAATTTTAAGTTCCATTTCAGTACTTTATCACAGCCATAATCATTTGAATTATCCGTGGTAAATAAGTACAATTTGTAATGGCCTAGTGGACCTATTTAAATTAATAATATCTATCGAACTCAATATGCAATTATTGGTTTGTCCTTACATTTTTGTTATTACGATGTATATTGTGCTCTAGTGTCATTTAATCCAATGCACTTAAAAATTACTAAATCTTTAGAAATGTCGAAAAGCTACATCAACCAAAGTTGAGCAATCCAGTTTAAACCTAAATTATTTTATAAAATTAAGTTTTCACTTTTTTGGATATAAATATATATATATATATATATATATATATTTTTTTTTTTTTCAAATTTTATATAAGCTCAACAAATGATTGATAATTCAATAAACTTTATCTCGAAAAGAATAACTATTACTTTTTTCTTACACTTTAGCTTTAAATAATACTAAAATAAATTAAAAAAACTAATGATTAAACTCATGTTTAGAGCTCGAACTTGAATCGAGTTCGAGTTGGTCCGTGTTTAATAGCTCGATTGATTTTTAGCTAGATTTTGACTCAGTTTGCCTTTCAATCACATAACACTGGAGCTAAAACTAATTCGTTCGGGCTTGATTCACCTGCAGTTCTAAATGCAATATTTAACTAATAAAACTGGCTCTCATAACTCTCATGTAACTTACTTTATCGTATATTGGGTGTTTAATTAGAGTGTGGCTAAATTGCTGCTGGCAGCATTTTAGCCAAGTGCTGCTGGGGCTATATTTCATTATGTGATGTTCAAACAACAAATTCAAACCGTTAGATGTTCAATCTATATTAAAATCTACTTAGAGACCAAATTTTATATTTTTTGAAATTTTTTTACTATTTATTAAGCTGGTTTGAAAACCGCTGTTTTCAGTAAATTTCTGCAGCATTGAAAACAGCGGTTTTCAAACCAGCTTAATAAATAGTAAAAAAATTCAAAAAAATGTAAAATTTGGTCTCCAAGTAGATTTTAACATAGATTGAACATCTAACGGTTTAGATTTGTTGTTTGAACATCATGTTTGAACATCATATAATGAAATATAGCCCCGGCAGCATTTCAGCCAAAATGCTGCCAGCAGCAATTTAGCCACACTCGTTTAATTATGTTGTTACAGCAGTATTTTTCTGGCTTTGGCTGCCTACTGTTTCATAAAATTAAATGTATGTTATGAAACTTTTTCTTGTTTATGTATTATTATTTGCTAGAACTTGAGACTAATCACTGACGAAAGCTGCATTGCGAAAAAATATCTAGGTAACAATCGGGGAGGCCGTGAGGGACTAAAAGTCTAAAACCATTCCTTTCAGTACCAATTGTGAAACTCAATTGGATACTAGCTGGACTTAGAGCCTTTTACGATTCATTAAAAAAATAGAAACGTATTTCTTTCAATTTGAAATAGTTGGCATTAATCATATCTACAGCAGAAAACAGATATTATTGCGAAAAAATATCTAGGTAACAATCGAGGAGGCCGTGAGGGACTAAAAGTCTAAAACCATTCCTTTCAGTACCAATTGTGAAACTCTATTGGATACTAGCTGGACTTAGAGCCTTTTACGATTCATTAAAAAAATAGAAACGTATTTCTTTCAATTTGAAATAGTTGGCATTAATCATATCTACAGCAGAAAACAAATATTATTTTCAGGTTTTGTGTAGATATTAATTAATTATTTGACTTGTACAACGGGTCACGTCAGCGTACATATAGGCATGCATGACCGTATGAACATGAGCGCCTCACTGGATCCGAATTCTAATTATAGACCACCACTACTAGAATTCTGATTTTTTGCAAGGGTAAAATTTGGCTTGTTGCATGGGCTTACCCTTGCAACAACCCCAAAAAATGTCAGTTGCATGAGCTACCCTTGCAACAAGTACCCATGCAACAACCCCCGTTGCAACTACTCAATTTCCGACTTGTTGCAAGGGCTTACCCTTGCAACAACTTATGGAATACTTGTTGCAAGGGTAAGCCCTTGCAATAAGTACCCATGCAACAAAGCTAATGCAGGAAGTAGTTGCAAGGATAAAGTGCGTGGGTCCCATGGACTATTTGCAACGATAGAGGATCGATTTGTTGCAAGGGTAAAGTGTGTGGGTCCCATGGATTAGTTGCAACGATAGAGGAGTGAGTAGTTGCAAGGGTAAATAACGTGGGTCCCACATGGTTAGTTGCATGGATAATTAACCTATTAGTTGCATGGGTAAAGAAGGTGGGCCCCACCAGGTTATTTGCAAGGATATTGTCTGGGCCCCATATTTGTATAGTTCACCCCATACCAATTTGGTACCTGTACCGATTTGGTACCAACCCAATGGCATTAATAATTTACATTTCAAATTAAATAAGCATTAATAACAACACATTGCAATAAGCATTAATCAACATAATGTTATCAAGCATACATTGTAGCAAAAACCAAAAAGTATTACAATCACATTAGTATAATAAACTTGTACATATATCCAAAATATATGGTTTAACATTGGAGTGAACAAATCTGAAGGTCAGTCATGAAGTACTATGCATTAAGAGAATTTTCAATTGATGTTAAGAAATTAAGAAGTAAAATATAAAAATTAACATGCAACACATGCCAAATTTATTCAGCTCATTTCAAATACTATGAGGAAAAAAAAAAGAATTCAACACATGCCGCGGCTTCATTGATATTAATGGACCCTGCAAAGTAACATAGCATACTTGATTAAAAGTTGCGAATAATTGAATATACAAATCTACAGAGAGGCATGGAGGGAGAAATACATGAAATGTGCCTTCAAGAAGCTAGGTCATTACCAACTTACATACTATGAACAACCTTTACAAAAACACTAGACGTATGCCTCGCATTGCTTCGGCAACAATCATTGAGGTAGATGGAGGTAGGTCGTTTGAATTGTCGATGAACAAACCACCAACTGTTAAAACCCTTCCTCCAGCTACTATGTAACTATATACACAATTTTTACAATTAGTCCCTTGACTTTCAAAAAATTAACAATATTATATACACGGTTTTTTACAATCAGATTTTACAATCCAAATAAAAATAAGGTCCCTTATTAGTATGACTGCTACTGTTTAGTACACAGCTGTTAATTGAATTGGGATGTCCATGACTGTACTATGTATAGATTAAAATTGTGGAAGTATTTGTTTGAAATTGCAACAAAAGAAGATGTTGTGAGTTAGTTCTGTACCAGATTTTGCTGGATTCAGTCGGAGTTGTTGGCAGCTTACTATGAAGTTAAATCTCTTAATAGCAATCTGGATATTGATGAATTAACAATACATCAATCTAACCCAAGTTCAATAAGTGCTTATACAGAAGAATACCCAAGTTTTAACCAATTAGAAAATAGCGTTTATACAAAAGAATACCCAAGTTATCAATATTTCAGTATAGACTATAACCAAATTCGATATGTGTTTGGGAATTCTTCCACTGACAACAAATGATAGCATGAACAAAAGTAAAAAAAAAAATAACAAATTCATGCATGCAAATAATTAGCATTGAACACATTACCAAAATAGACCTCTTGTACCAGTGTCGGCCTGTCAGATCAACGTTAGGCCTCTCAAGATTAGCAGCTGGAAGACTTGAAAGAAATGAAAATATATTAAATCAAAATAAAATTTTAAAATAAAAGACTTGTCAGCATATTTAGGATGATACCACTCTAAGCCATCTGGTACAGGTTATATTTACCATTTTGGTACTTCGGTTAGGGTTTGGGTTCTCCTCAGATTAGGATTTTTCTTTATTTTTTTTCATTTATCTTAACATTATACTCTTTTTCATTAATAATGAGCGGATGCTAGGCATTTGACCTACTAATTCAAAAAAATAGTTGGATGGAGCTGCGCACACACACTTTATTGTTTTTTATATTAGGCCCCGGTACATCGCAGCATCTTTTAGAGAATTGAACCGCGGCCTAAATCCGCAGTTCTCACACACACTGTTAGTTTAGAATTTCCAAAAGTAAACAACTTATATGACATATACACTTCTAACTTCTTTTTCTAGAGGCAAGAACCATCACAATTGATATAAAAATAAAAATAGAACTTATCTCACTTCTAATTGCAACTGAGCCACAAAATTAGTTGCTAAGAGAAAAGACGTAGAATTGAGCAAGGCACTGATTGGCGTGGGTGCAACACCCACAATACATACATCTAAGAATATAAGAAATTAATTAAAAAATTGAAAAAAAAAGTGGGAATAAACTATTCTTGACTAAATTGCATGGTAAATTTCAAGCTCGAATTTTTAAATTTAGAAATAATGTACATTACCTCTGGGATTCAAGTTCTCATAAAACATACTATGTGGTGTGGAAAGAGATGCTCTTACCCAAACTACATGTTCTCTGAAATGGTATATGAAGACATAGCTATGGATACATAATTGAGCAATAAAGCAAAGCTCTTCTTTGGAAAGCTGCAAGTGCTTCATATTTATGGTATTACAATTTTCACGAATTGGTATGTTACTACTGAATTTTAAAGGGAAAATCCTTACCGTTAATTGAAGATCAATCTCAGGCGGTAACCAAATGATGAAAGATTATGACGAAATCAAACTTATTTTCGCACATTGCACAACTCTATTTTCCCTCAGAATGACAGAAAAAAAACCCTACAAACTTGGAGATATCTCCTGCACCCCATCTACATCAGTAAAAAGGTCATTTTTTTAGAAACAACATGTACATCATTCTTCTTATAGTGCTTATAGAAACAACATGAATACCCTCATGTGCTTACAGAAACAACATGTACCTCATTCTTTTATAGTGAATACCTCAATTCTCTAAGACATTGGTGACAACAACAGGAGGCCTCTCGGTGACCTACAAATTTAGCATGAAAAGACATAAATCAGAAGCAATAACACAGAAATCCAATTTACTTATGATACCAGAACCCTAATGAACCAAGTTCCAAGGTGGTACAAACTCAAATGACCTATACTGAAGAAAATTGAACCTGAATGCTTTATTAATAAATGAACCTGAATGACTACACAACATAAACAACTCAAGTCTGAAATGACCAACGGCCTGAACCCAAAGTGGTTACCTCTTCTAAACCAATGTCTATTTTTTAATTTACAGGTTGTGACAACAAAAAGGTCATTTGTTTATACTTCTCTGTATTTACAATAGAGGTACAAATCTCTTTGGCATTACTTTAGCTCTTTTCAGTCCATCCAATGTCTACAGAGACAAAGATAACTCTTGATTTTCTTAATTTGAGATTTTTATATATATAATGAGATAAATATTCTTAACAGCTCTAAAGCCAGTCACATACCTCTTTACTCTTTAATGTGTGCGTGGGGGGGGGGGGGCGCAATTTCAATAGGCTGGTATGCATGAAGAATTTGGGGCTTACGATACTATGCATGAAGAATTTGGGGCTTACGATAGTATGCATGAAGGAGCCCGTCAACTACTTGTAGAAATGCATCTTTGAGAAATTCCTGCAAATTGAGTTGCAACCTTAATTCCTACAAATCTGTTATGCAATGGTTTTAGTAAATAGTTTGATTAGTCAATAAAAATTCAGACAGTAATAGTTCTAGAAAAATAATTAAGGAAAAAATGTGAAGGCTGTGCTCGTCAGCCCCGCACCTCGTCAACTGACCAGCCCCGCACGCCCAAATCTCGCCTCGCCTGAGCACACGCTGCACGTCCGCACCAGGCCAGCGATCGCACCACCTAAGCCGCCTCCAGCCTCGCACGAGGGTTTCGTGGTTGGATTACATGTGTGCGGGGGGGGGGCAATGAAAGAGGGGGGCGTGAGCGCGTATTTGGCGGAGAGCTTTTAGATAGATTTTACCGTAATAAGGAGAGAATCTGAATTTTGAGGAGGGAAATGAAAATTTAGGAAGGCGCCGAAATGAATGTTTGGAGAGATGAAAATAAACCCTAAGTCTCCCAAGTTCATAACAGAGAAGAAAAATAGAAGAGGCTCTGTATCTTAATATACTCCAAGGTAACATAATATTTTTGTTTAAATCAGGATCGTCTAAGAAGAGTTTTGCACGAATATTAAAACATCTTGTGCATCATCTAAAACTGCATCTAAAAAGAAATATTATATTACCTCAGAGATTAGGGACTTCTTACTCTTTAATGTGCGCACAGGGAGAAGAGGAAAATGAAAATTTAAGTGGCAACTAAAGAATTCATTTACTCCAAGGTAACATGATATTTTTGTTTAGATCGGACCATGTGATCATCTCTGCGCACTAATATCAAAGGGTGATGTGCATCACGTACTGTCAGATCTAAACAGAAATATTATGTTACATGAGAGTATAAGGACTTCCTATCCACATCTATTCAAAGTGAATAAATCAGAACCGTTATTCTCTTATCAGACGGTATAACAACTTGATATTTATGATAGATGTACAGAAACACATATGAAAAATTTTCAGAAAAAATATATATTTTTTTTTACATCTTATATAGTCAAATAATACTTATACATATCATTTTTATAGACTTTTATTATTATATGTCCTTTCAAATTTATAAAACATTTTCGGACCGTTCATTTTCACGCGGGAGATCCACGGTCGATCTGTGATAAAATCTTTCCAAATCTATTTTAAAATGATCAAGGGAGAATATTGAACGTAACCAACATAAAAAAACCGAGGTTTCGATATGTTGAAGCTTTGATCCAACGTGAAGTGTTTGTGGCTCTACGATGTTTGTATATTCCGTCGGCTTGATGGATAGGTAACTGATACCTCGCATATTTAGTCTATTTTAGGCCTGTTTTAGTACCAGATTCGTGCCCTAATTCACCACAATCATGTGCATTTCATCGATATATCTTTAGAATTTGGTACTGATGAGTGTTTGTTTGTTTTCTGCAGGTTTGGAGCAAAACACACGAAGAAACGGCGATTCAGATGATGAGGTACGACCCTTACCAGGCTTGGTACGGGTCTCACCAGACTTGGCCATTTTTCAGCTCATCACGCCTGGTACGGCCTGGCCGTACCAATTTGGTACGGGCCGTACCTAAAGGCGGCCTGACAGATTCAAATTTTGGCAGAGGCTATTTAAAGCGGGGAACTCTCCAATTTCGACATTCATTCCATTCCAGATCTATTTGAGAGCACAGTAAGAGAGAGAAAGAGAGCTAAGGAGCTAGGAGCAAGAAGGAAGGAAGAGGAAAGAGGCGAAACTCGACGGATCAAGCTTCCTCCTCTCGATCCCTTCGATCCATGGCTTTCTCTATCCCTTTTATTGTATTTTTAGATCAGATCATGTGCTGTGAGTAGTTATTTCAGTTTCTAGGGTTTAGAGATGGATTCTTGATTTGCTTTGACTTTCTTTGACTTGTATCTTGTATGAACTCTTTTGATTGATTGATTGTGATTTTCTTTGCCATCTCTTGCTTTGATTGCTGTGATTGTGTATGATGAACCTCTAGGTCTAGATCAAACCTATCAAGGTCATGTGATCATCTCAATCTCTCAACCAAATCAATTGTTTAGGGTAGACTTGTTCGAATTGAAGCCGAGAGGTTGAATTCTCCTCTAATCGACAGATTAGAGGGTGCCTTAGGTCTCCAATCAACCAGCTAGGGTAGATCTGTACCAACACATGAGAATTGAGGTGTAGAAATCCCTAAAAGGCAATCAATTGCATTCCAACCTAAATCTTGATCCAACACACGACGGTTGAGGCTTAGGAACCTTAGGTATGGTCAATTGAACCTTTCTAAAGAGTTTAGCACAAGGTACCAGCAAGGAATGGATCAACTCGAACTGGTAAGCTCTGTTCTGGCAAGCCAGTACGGGTCTTACCAGAGTGGTGCGGCATTGCCTTACCAAGTGGAGTACGGCCTAGCCGTACCAACTTGGTACGGGCCGTACCACTAGAGGCAGATCACAGATGAAGTCTGAAACCCTGGAAACGCCTTTTATCCATAATCAAAACACAATTTACATTTCTTCTAGCATTTTATTACATTGTTTGAATTGCTTGAATTGACCTTTTTAGGAACTTAAATACCAAACCAAAACCTTCTCACTTCTAGTTTTTAATTGAGTTTGGTAGATTCTAACCTAGTAATTGCCCGTCCCTGTGGATCGATACCCGATTATACTACTCGATAGGGGTTGTGCACTTGCAACCCTTACTCGTGAAGTGTAAACGCGGTTTTAAAAGGTACGCCCTCAAGCGTACCGAAACTTGCGTTGCGCTTCTGCGCGAACAGTAACTGAACGTAAAATTTCATCAAACTTACATACAATGAAATGAATGTGATACTCTTCAATTTGAACGGTTCCGATCGACTATCGGACAGTGTATACTTGTGGGTCTTCATTAACTCACACTACGAGAGTTTATGTTCTATGTTGATGTTTGAAAGATGTGGGTTATTGATGCAACAAGCATGTTATATATGCTATATATATTTTTTTGTACAAATCATTTAGTAATTTATAAACATGTTATTTCATTTATTATTGTGTTAATTTCATATTTCGTTTTCATTTTTTTTTTATAAATTTAAAGTTGCAATTATTCGTTAATTGTCTAAATTTAACTAATCACTTATAAGTTACTAATTATTATACATATGTAAGGCATAAAAATTATTTGATTCACATGAAAATTATGTACATATAAAAATGAAAAAATAAAATGGATAATGAGACAAACTAAAATAAAAAATAAAAAAATCAATCTAAATTAATTAATTTTAAATGTTCAACTTAATTTGTCAAAATTTTCAATTCTTTCTTAAATTTTAGAAAATATTATTTTTCTTAGATAAAATTCAATCTAAATAAATTAATTCTATATGTCCAAATTATTTTGTCAAAATTTATACTGCTTTGTTGATTGTTTATCAAGTTACAAGTGAAATTAATTTCACTTCCCTCTCATTTTATTCTCACAGTGAATGAAATTTGGGTATGTAATATGGACAGAACAGTTAAGACCTGATACAGCGCACAGCTTATAGATTGAAAAGAGCATTCAATGTGTTCAGTACTCTGCACGAAGCTAAAACTGTTCTGTTAACGATTGATCTCCAGAAATTTGGTTTCCCCCACTGCACTCAGAGAAGTTTTAGTTTCCCCCCATTATTTTTTGGATAGGTATCCTCTCCATTACTGTAAAAGATTCCCTTCACTTTACGGTTTAGATTAACTCTCAGCCGCTTCGAGATTCGGACTGACGGAGGGGCAGTATTATTGGGCTTTGAGATTCGTGCTAAGTTAAAAAGAACGGACCAAATCAAATAATCGTAAGAGATTCCCTGTTACGGTACCGGGGAGGATATGAATTCATTATTTTTTCGTCTAGGGTTTAACTAGCTACTTACCCCTTTCTCCTCTGAGCCGCACCCAGTTACTTACCCCTTTCTCCTCTTTACAGTTCTCCCTCGTTGAGACACAAAAACCATATCTAGGGTTCTCATTTCCTTTCACTGTCTCTCTCGTCGCCCTCAACCCAAACACTGGAGAGAAACTACAACGTCTCCCTGCCTCTCACTCCTTATCTCTCTCTTTCCCTCATGCGAGGCGGCTCAGGTGGGTCCGGTTCAGGCGATCGCTGGCACAAAGGCGGACGTCCAGTGTGTGGCCAGGCGAGGCGATGCGAGATTTAGGTGAGATCCCTTGGTTAAAGGCCGACCACCTTGGGTACCGACCCTCGCCCCTTTCGTGATTCGAAGCAATTTTGGGTAATTGAATAAATTTCCTTGTTTCTACTTGTGATGTTTGCTGTGATTACTTGGGTTGAGCCTTCGAGCTCCCCTTTTTGCTAATTGTTGATATTTATTTTGAAGACCAGTATGAGTTTATAGTAGAATATGAGTTTTCTACTATAAACAGCGTGAAGAACATCTTGTAACTTTAACAAAAAAAATGATATAGTTCATGTACCAGTAATTAAGTTCACTTAGACAATATCACAAACAATTTGTGTGCAGCAGGAAAACAGATCTGTAACAGTTCTGGTACAGGCAGAAACAACACAAATTCTGAAACCAGAGACACATTTAATTGTTGAATATCAAGATATTTATACTTATAAACTGAACCCAAGATGACATGTACTTTCTAATTGTTAAATTTTCCTTTAATGCTGAGGTGGCACTGGTTATCTTTTTCACTCGTGGCAAGCTCTTTGAGTTCTCCAGCTGTAACTGGTAAATTAATAAGACTCCGTATCTCTTAATGCCCTAGTAGATCAGTTAATTTTTTTAATGGGGACATAAATATTCTCGTAGCTATCTAAGTCCAGATGAGAAGCAATTAGTAAATCTTTTTTACCTTTTCGTAATTTTATTGGAAATTTAGAGTATATCAAGCTTTTTTTTATATCATGACAAACCCTTTTATTTATTTACATGTTCATTATATATGACAATTACAAACATCAAAATAACGCACTAAGTATATATTAAAAGTTTTTAAACAACAAAACAATCAACTAAGCTAAAAGCAACAAATTAAGCCATATGTAAAACAAAAGTTTTTTCATAATCAAATAACAAAATATTTTCTTTAAAATTTCCTTTCTTTTAGTTTCAATTATAAATTTATAACTGTACTCAATCTGAAAAGAAAGATGGTTAATTGGTTACCCCCAAGGAAAATAACTAATTTTCAGAAAATGAGCCCAATAAAAGTGCATTTTGTGGAAAATACATCGAATAACTTTGAAATAGTATATATTAGTAGTTAATTCTAGAGCAGTTTAGCAAATTCTAGAGCGGTTTTAGGGATCCCTTTTTTAGAAGAGTTAAGAGAAGCAATGACAGAACTTGATCTCTCTGCTGAGGTACCAAAACAGATTTTTGTAGGTTCCCTTTTCTTGTAGACTCGAGTATATGGCATCTCATTGGATGAAAGTGGTATGATGTGGATGCAACCTTTTCCCACTTTTAATCAATAATATACAATTAGTAAATTGTAAGTTGTAACTGATATTGTGCAGGAGATATAGTCAAATATTTATTCAAACAATATGGCAATGGAAGAAGTGCTTCCGTTGGGATCTTGGAAAGGTATCAGTTTTGCTTTCTTCTATGCATTTATTTGAAACATTAGTTATAACTAATACAATATATCCTCTAGTTTGTAGCTTGTAGTTGCATAAGTGTATATTAGTTTGAATTTGTGTATTTGAGGTAAGTTGAATGATTTTTTTTTCTTTATATTTTGTAGCACTCTATTGACAGGATGGTTGCCTACACTATTTGAAACATTAATTATCTTTGATTGATTATGGTTAAGGTTAAGTGATAATAAGCCCTTACAGTAATTATGTGCTATATTTCTCTCCTGTACAGCAATAAATTGCTGGTTTTGCTCAGTCAGGAAATGAGAGTGTGGTTAATTCATGCCCTTATTTCAACAATTGCTTGTACAAAGTTAGATAAATATTAGATCAATTATGTATCTAAAGCACAAATCATCCAACAAGAGTAAGCACCAACCATCGAAACAAGAGTAAGCAAGCACATTTGTTATTTACAAGAAATCTGTTGAGGTTAGTAAATTTAATAGAAGTTTTCATATGTAATGGTTGTTAAAATTCATATTTGTTATGTGGAAAATTTCAGATGAAAACTCAAGTGAAGTACAAGAGCAATAAAGTGCTTTTGTTGCCGTGAATTCGACTGTGGAAAGTAACTCAACATCAGTGCATAAAACTATGAAAATATAGAAGTTAGAAGTACTTGCAGTGTAATACTGTTGTTTTAATGATTTTTATAATTTTGGTACAATGTAGGATGATTATACTATGTTGGTCAATGCTTATTAGTTGCTTTCTATATATTTTTCAATGTGTTTTATGTAAATTTTGATGAATGAGAATTTGGAAATTGTAAAACAGCACTAGGCTGGTACTAGATTGGTACCAGTAGGCAGGGAGGATTGTATAATTAGAGCATGCTGATTTGCAACCATTTTTTATTATTATATTTGTCAGTACATCCATGCAAATAGTATGAATTGCAGTGCATGCAAAAAATGTAAATCATATTTTGTTTGAAACAAGCCATTTTCCTTACCATGCAAAAAACTCAGATTCTAGTAGTGTCATATTTTGTTTGAAATTGGATTTTAATCATTTTGAACGCAGCAAGTCACTACAAGTGGGGAGAAAACTCTCCACTGGTTTATCTCATTTACTTTATAATATACTGTTGTAATTCTAATTGTTGTGATTTACAAAATATATTCAATTTGAAGGGAGAGATCAAATTCTCTTCTAAATTTGAACAATATTAAGTAGGATGTGAACAAATTAATATACTGCTATAATTTATAAGAATATATTCAATTTGAAGGGAGAGATCAAATATATACAGAAAAATTACTGTCCAGAAGTTCAATACTTGTTGCAAGGGTAGGCCCATGCAACAAATAGTTCTCAAAAATCGTCAAAACTTGTTGCATGGGTTACCCATGCAACAAATATTTCTCAAATAATCCTCCAAACTTGTTGCATGGGTTACCCTTGCAACTGTTTAGTCTAGATTCTGGAGATTTGTTGCAAGGGTAAGCCCATGCAACAAATAGTTCTCAAATACTTGTTGCATGGGTTACCCATGCAACTGTTTCGTCTCAATTCGGGAGCCTTGTTGCAAGGGTATGAGATGAGTTGTTGCATGGACATTCATTAAAATATACTTTCTATCTTTGCTGGCGGGTCACGGGTCATCAAATATTTGTTGCATGGGTAAATAAGATGCAGTTGCAAGGGTAACCATCAGACTTATTGCAAGGGTAACTGTTGCATGGGACACCCATGCAACAAGTTTGACTGTGTCAGAAATGCCAATATTTGTTGCATGGACACTACTTACCCTTGCAACAAAGATTTTTACCCATGCAACAAACCCAGATTCTAGTAGTGCACCCTATACACATCTAAACATGTTAAAGAAGATGGTTTGAATTTAAATATGTCAATAGTTCACATTTTTAACAATTTTGTATATTAAAATCTATGCCGAGTTGCCGACTGCCATGGCGATGGATATGTGTTGACGTCAACCATTGGGCACTTATAATCACAAGCCCATAAAATCACATCACAATCGGGCTATATGATTGTTGGGCACTAATAGCAATAATTATTATTTGAGTGAGGTTAGAGTACTATGCATATTGTAGATCAATCTTACTGTGGACTGAAAGTCTAAATATTTCATTCGAACCGTTTAACATAATCTTTATAAGAAAATGTACGTGAAGATCAAATTTTTATATATTTTTCTAAATATTTAAATATGTAGAAAATTACTTGATATAAATATTCTAGACCATTCAAAAGTGGTGTTTTTTACCTATCTAAAAAGAATAGGAAACCAAATTCTAAAAAATATAAATTTTTGTCTCCAAATTAATTATCATATGAAAATCATGTCGAACGGTTCATATTGAATGTTTGAACTTTGAAAACAAAGGTACCAATCCATAGTGCACACCAATCTGGGCCAACATAGTATCATAACCTCCCTCTTATTATTTAATAATAATAATAATAATAATAATCAACATCTTATTATTATCTTATAGCAATAATTCTGATATTTATCATCAATATTATAATTGAAATAATACTAATAATAGTTATTATTATGCATTTTTATCATTCTTTGTATTATTAATATCATCATTTATTGCTATCATTATTATTATTCTGATTATCAGTATTTATAAACGGTGTCTTGTCGTCATCATCATCATCATTAATTATTATCATTATTGTAAAATTTATCAATCTATTATTCCAACCAAACACTTTACCAAATAACATTTTCACTCTCTAAATAATATACAAAATTTACTATATTGATTCGCCAGACGAGTCGATAATAAATAACTTCACAGGATAAGAGTTTCCAATTAGACATCTAACGAACTACAGTTGCAGAGACAGCAGGTCGAAAATAATGTGCGGCATAGAGAAGCGAATTTTGGCGATGCAAAACTAGAGTTTTGACAGTCGTCCCCCAACCTCTCCTTTCCCTCCATTCAACCTTCCTTTTTCTATTTCTTGTAGTCTTTATCTCCGATATAACATCTCTTCTTTCTCTCGGTTCTATCTTCTCGACTGGAGAGGATAATGAGAAAGAGGGGAGGAACCGGGGCCGAGCAGAGTCGATTGGAGTTGAGAGTGCGGTATTGTCGGAACTCGTAACATAGAGTCTCCATCTCGATTGGAGTGCAACGGTGAGTAGACCCGATCGTTGTCGGAGCACGACGGAGGTCGAAGAAGTGGATCCGGTCGTAGAGCGAGATGACATTAGGGTGATCAACATCTCGATTGGAGCGCGAAGGTGAGTAGATCCGGTCGTTGTCGGAGCGCGGCGGCGATCGAAGAAGCGGATCCGGTCGTGAAACGAGATGAGGATTAAAGTATTAGAGTAATTAAAATAGATTAAAATATTGGCAAATTCTTCTATGGGCCTAAGGACCTATTTGTAAAATGAGCATATTTCATTTTCAAAGTTCAAACAGTCGATCCGACCGTTCAACATTTTCTCCATATTACAATGTACTTGGAGGTCAAATTTTACATTTTTTTGAATTTTTTTACTATTTATTAAGATGGGTACAAAATTCAATGGTCTGCATTTGACTAGTTTTGTAAAATACTTAATAAATAGTAAAAAAATTCAGAAAAATGTAAAATTTGACCTCCAAGTACATTTAATATGGAGATAATGTTGAACGGTCGGATCGACTGTTTGAACTTTAAAAATAAAAATATGCTCATTTTACAAATATGTCCTTATGCCCATAGAAGCATCCCTCTAAAATATTAGAGTAATTAAAATAGATTAAAATATTAGAGTAGTTTAAAGGTTTTTATGAGAATAAAGAGTAGATTTAAGAATTACGGTCATTTGACCGATTGTAAATACATTTTTTTATCAATGAAATTGTTAGCATGCATTTAAAGCCATTAATTTTAAAAAAAAATTTAGACATCTAACGCTCTCTCAAAATCACTCAAAGAAATAGTGATATATAGAGAGAGTGTGTGTGTGATGCTACAACGCTTTGGGAAGTAAAGAAGGTGTTTTACTTTCCGCTCATATCTCTATTTTGAAAGTTTATATAGTTAATTCGAACTTCTCAACATGATCTTCATATTGAAATGCACTTGGAGACCAAATTTTACATTTTTTGGAAAAAAAATTACTATTTTTTTAGAATTTTTGAAAATCAATGTTTTTCTGAATTTTTATTATTTTTTATATAATGAAAAGCCATGATTTTCAAAACTAAACAAATAGTAAAAGTTCCAAAAAATGTAAAATTTGGTCTCCAAGCGCATTTTAATATGAAGATCATGTAGAAGGTTCGAAACGACTATTTGAACTTTGAAAATGAAGTTATAAGTGGAAAGTAAAACACTCTCTTTACTTCTCAAAGCATGATAGCCCATCTCATATATATATAGAGAGAGATAGACTACGGTGAGTTGTGAAGTAAAACAACCGCCATATTTTCATTTTGAAAATTCAAACAACCGATCCGAACAGCTCAACATGTTCTCTATATTGAAATATGCTTGGAGACTAAATTTTACATTTTTTGGAATTTTTTTACTATTTATTAAGCCACTTTGAAGATCGCTGATCCACTATAAACAGTAAAAAAAAGTAAAAGTTTCTGGACCACCGGATCAGCGATTTTCAAAGTGGCTTAATAAATTGTAAAAAAATTCCAAAAAATATAAAATTTAGTCTCCAAGCACATTTCAATATAGAGAACATGTTGAGCGGTTCGGATCGGTTGTTTGGATTTTCAAAATGAAAATATGAGCGTGAAGTAAAAATGACCTCTTACTTCACAACTCACCGTAGCCTAGCTCTCTCTCTCTCTCTCTCTATATATATATATATATATATATAGTGAGTGGCTAATATCAAAACGTTTGTTCCTAGGCCATGGAACAAATGCTTCGATTTTTGCATTTTCAAAGTCCAAACAGTCGATCCAAACCGTTCAACATTCAATCTATATTAAAATGTGTTTGGAGACCAAATTTTACATTTTTTGGAATTTGTTTACTGTTTATTAAGTCAGTTTTAAAATTATTGTTTTCAATGATCCAGAAATTTTTCATTATTTATTAAAATCAGCAATTTTAAAACTAACTTAATAAATAGTAAAAAAAAATTGTAAAAAATGTAAAATTTGGTCTCCAAGCACGTTTTAATATAAATATCACATCTAACGGTTTGGATCGACCATTTGGACTTTGAAAATCAGAAAACTAATTGGTTACACCACGGCTCCTGAACAAATGTTTTGATATTAGCCAACCTCTATATATATATATGTAGGCTATTATTCTTTGGGAAGTAAAGAAGGTGTTTTACTTCCCGCTCATATTTTTATTTTCAAATTCAAACAGTCGATCTGAACTTCTCAACACGATCTTCATATTGATATGTGCTTGGAGACCAAATTTTACATTTTTTTAAATTTTTTTACTATTTTTTTGAATTTTTGAAAATCACAGCTTTTCATTAAATAAAAAATAATAAAACATTAAAAAAAACACTGATTTTCAAAAATTCTAAAGATAGTAAAAATTTCCAAAAAATATAAAATTTGGTCTCCAAGCACATATCGATATGAAGATCGTGTTGAAAAGTTCGAATCGACTATTTGAACTTTGAAAATGAAGATATGAGCGAGAAATAAAAAACTCTCTTTACTTCCCAAAGCATCGTAGCATCACTATATATATATATATATATATATATTACAGTACTACATTTATACAATATCCATCCCTTTCAATTCAAATTGATTAAACAGTCCTTATCTATTACATAATTTTTTTTTAATAAAATATGGTCCTGTATATTCCAATTCGCACCATCTGGTATAGAATGAATGAGCCGAATCGATCTGATTTGAAATTCAAAGAGCTCTTCTATTTGAATACGATCGCTTTCAATCGTACGATTTGATTTAAAATAATAGAACTATACTTATTCACAGAAAAATACCTGATACCAACTCTGTCACAAGTGGCAGAAACCAAGTTCACAAGTCAAAACAGAGTTAAGGAGCTTAATTATGCGCTACATAATTTCGGAATAACTGGTCCATTTACGCTAAAAAGTTAATAATGAACTTAACGAATATAACTCGTGCTAGCTCAAATTCTTATGAGCCGAATCCATATAACTGGCCAATTTAATTACACCTCTATACTTCTTAGTTCTTACAATCGACAAGTGGAGTTATGTGATAGAATTACAAATTATTTCAAAAAATTATCTAATAGTTCAAAATTATAAACAAATACATACATAAATAAATATGAAATTTAACCTATTGTACTCCCAGTACAGCTCTATTTGAGCTATAAATTTTTCCGAATTTTTTATTTGTAGCATTTAGATTAATTTAAATAAAAAAGTAGCCTTCATTTTTTCAATTTTCGGAACTTACCGAAAACACAAATTAGGTCTGTGTGTCAAAAAATAAGTAGCCTAACAGACACTCAGACTACTAATTTTTTAACTTATTTTTTAATTTAAAAATTTACATATTATTCCGAGTGATATACATACTAGATTTGTGTGCCTCCTCTGGATGACTTTCTGCTAAGTTTCAAATTTTGAAGAATAAAAACTATTTTTCTTTTCTTTTTTGAATATCTTGATAGAAGCTGCAAAGTTGTGAAAGAAAATCAAATTTTCGACTTTTAAATAATCAACAATGGTAAGACTTTTCTCCCCGACATTTTTATTAATATCCAAAGTTTAATACAAATTATTAATTATACCCAGAACTCAACTCAATATCGAAATATACCCAAGCCGGCCATTTTCTGGCCGGCTATGTTCCCTCCCTAAGCCGGCCAGAAAATGGCCGGCTTGGTACATTTTTTTTTTAACCGCATTATTTTTGTTTTAGGTGATTTCTATTAAAGTCAAATATTTCATTTCTAAGTTTCGTATAAAATAATAAAGTACACACAAATTGCAAATAGAGTCCACACATTTTTTACAACATGCATACAAATCACCTATTATTGCTACGTCTAAAAGGTAATCCCCGAAGTAAACCACTTGCGAAAGATGCCCTACGAGGTGGTCTAACAGATGGCTCTGGTTGCTCACTAGATGGGCCGGCCTGGGCTCCAGATGGCGCTGCTTGGCTTGTAGATGGGCCGGCCTGGGCTCCAGATGGTCCTGCTTGGCTTGTAGATGCCCTTGTTGTGCGTCTAGTAGTGGACCTCCTCGGTTGGGCAGATGGCTCCCCTTGCACCCCAACCGCCTCTCCTCCTATGGCAACCGCCTCTCCCATTGCTTCGGCATACATAGCAGCTGCATCTAAACGGCTCGTAGCTGTGCTACGCCGTGACCCTCCGGACCCACTTCCCGACGCCATTACTCGCTCATTTTCTGCCGTATTTGCTGCGTTTCTTGCCTCTGCATTTGCATGTGTTACTTAGTAAGTTGGTATAAATTGAAAAGAAAAATAATTTTAGATGAATGTTACATACCTCTTCGTTGCCTATCGGAAGTGGAACGGCGAGGCTGATGCCCCATTCGTCTACCTTCCATTTCATCCATCGTCATTACATGACGGGTGTGTTTTGCCTCCCCTTCCTAATCCAACCACTACTCAGAAGGATTCTGTCTCCAACATTAGGAGGCCAGTCTCCCATATTGCCAATTGGATTGAACACATGGCTCCAAGTACTCACAAGATAGGGTGTTTTATACCAGTCTGCAACAAAGTCGTCCTCTTTCCAGTTTCGGTCACGGCAAACAGCTAAGACATGAGCGCACGGAATAGAAGTTAATTGGATACCTCTGCAAGTGCATTCCATTTGTCTGTCGGGACCGCGCGTCACAATATACATGAACTCCCTGTGAGTGGGTTCCATGTTGCCTATGTCGCTACGGGTGCAAGGAACGTACTCATTTGGGGATGAAACTTGGTACTGACCTTGGCCCTGCGTGTAACGCACCACCCGCATTTTTCCAGCTTTCTCCCAATATTTTCTGATCTTCTACAAAACCCGGTCAGACAGAACCTGTCCATTGTCTTGTAATTCCATTGCTCGCTGACGCCGCTGAACAAACCATCTGTTGCACGTGTAGAACGTATCCTCCACAATGGCACAAACAGGCAATCTACGACTCGTTCGGAAGACATTGTTGAGCGACTCGGAGCCGTTTGTTGTCATGATACCAAACCGATATCCTCCGTCACAGGTTTGGAAAATTTTCTCATAATTGGACGGCTCCATCACATCATTAGGACGTACTTTGCCCACTCTCTTTAAATATGCATTGCACTTCGGATTTTGCTGCACAAAAACAAATAGGTGTTATTTCATTTTCATAAAATTCTTATAAGATAATTAAACGAAATGTTATAAGTTAGACATACATGAGCAAACTCTTGGAACATCTCTTGTAATCTTCTCGGCTTCTTCCTCTTTGCTCCTTCCCTGAACCTCCATCCGTACCATCTGTCTCCTCCACAGTTCGTGACTAAGTTGTCAGCAACATGCTGCATACAATACCTGTGCACAAAGAGCTCGGGAGGCCATCCGTATTCAGAGCCGCTGATTCAGAGCCATCTGCATACATGCTGCATACAACATGTCTGTATGTTTCTGGTTGTGGAGTATAATGTGGTGCCGCTGATCCAGAGCCCGAACTTCCAACCCCGGGCTCTACCGGAACTCTTCTAGCAAATATTTCTATTAGAAAATTCCCTTCGGACCTCAAATAACCAAACATGCCTCTCCACGTACTCTCATCTACCAGTTTCGCAACCATAAATTTTCCGCTGGAGGGATGGCAATATCGGATTGCCAATTCTAGGTCACACATTTCTGGGTTGTAACCGGTGTGTGTGTAAACTATGGATTTCAGGTCCAAAAGTGAGATGTCATCTGGAATCATAAATGAATGAGCTGCATCTTTGTTGTAATACGCCCCTTGTGCACTATTAAGCATCTTCCCACCATAGTGTAATGAAATAAAGGCCATGGTAAACAAACTACATTTTAGAAAATGATAAACAATTGTCAGGTAACTAAATAGTAAACAATTGACTGGTAAACAATTAAGTAAATGGTGAACAATTAAGTAAATGGTGAACAGTTAAGTAATGAGTGAACAATTAAGTAAATGGTGAACAATTAAGTAAATGGTGAACAATTAAGTAAATGGTGAACAATTAAGTAAATGGTGAACAATTAAGTAAATGGTGAACAATTAAGTAAATAGTAAACAATTAACTAAATAATAAACAATTAACTAAATAGTAAACAATTAACTAAATAGTAAACAATTAAGTAAATAGTAAACAATTAACTAAATAGTAAACAATTAAGTAAATAGTAAACAATTAAGTAAATAGTAAACAATTAACTAAATAGTAAAAAATTAAGTAAATAGTAAACAATTAAGTAAATAGTAAACAATTAAGTAAATAGTAAACAATTAAGTAAATAGTAAACAATTAACTAAATAGTAAAAACAATTAAGTAAATAGTAAACAATTAATTAATCTAAAAAAATATATATAAATATTACCTCAACAGTGATTAGCGAAAGCCTCGGGCTGCGTGAAGAAATGGAGGGAGGGGTGCTCTTTTATAGAGTTTTTGGGGTTTCTAAAAAAAAAAAAAATGTACCAAGCCGGCCATTTTCTGGCCGGCTTAGGGAGGGAACATAGCCGGCCAGAAAATGGCCGGCTTGGGCCTTGGGTATATTTCGATATTGAGTTGAGTTCTGAGTATAATTAATAATTTGTATTAAACTTTGGATATTAATAAAAATGTCGGCTTTTCTCCTAATCAACTTTGCTACCTCCCGTTCTTACTTTTTATTTTTCAAAATACTTCAAATAAAAAATTCGGTAAATTATTCCGTGCACCACGTCCACCTAACATATTTCCATAATGAATTAAACAAAGAGTCAGCCAATATATATCCTGGTCTCTCATGCCCTGAAGGCTTCAATCTCATCATATAAACCCAGGTACTCACATGCCAGCGTTCCCTGAATGTTAACCACATAATTAACTAATTAGAAGCAATACAACATGTGCTCAAAGGCCTTCTATAGATCAATCCTTTTCTTCCACAGACTCCTCCTAAGGAGGCTAAGGTTTTCTCATGGAACAAACTTAAAATTACAGAAGTGCCCTTCACTCAACCGCCTTGGTACTACCGGTGCTACACACGATTTAGTATTTGACCTCGAAGGCGGTCTCCTACGATCAACCAACACATTTCCTTACTTCATGCTTGTTGCTTTAGAGGCAGGCTCCTTTCTAAGAGGCTTATTTCTTTTACTACTATACCCCTTGATATGTTGCCTTAACCATGATGCCGGTTTACGTCTCATGACCATGGTTGCATTTTGTGGGTTGAGAGTAAAGGGATTTAGGCTTGGAAGGGCAGTTTTGCCAAAACACTTTTTAGAGGATGTTGGGTTGGAGGCATTTGAGGTTTTGGGTAAGTTCAAAACGAGGATATGCTTTAGTGGCATGCCTAGGGTTATGGTGGAAGAGTTTTTGAAGGAGTATTTGGGTGTGGAGGTGGTGATTGGGAGGGAAATTAGAATATTTGGAGGCTATTTTACAGGGTTGATGGAAGAGGTGAAAAGGGAAGTGGAGTTGCATGCAAAACAAAGTCAAAAGAATGGGGTCGTTGGGCTTGGTGGGCTTCAAGCGCACTCTTCTCATGACATCTTCTCAATTTGCAAGGTCAGTTATTTTGTTATTACTTGTGTACTCATTTGCCTTTTCATAATATTTGTTTTTTTTTTTGCCCCTGTTATGATTTTTCCTATCAATAGGACAATAGCATAACAACTTGAGTTTGGAAGTAGCATACCGACCATAGGCTTTAAACTAAATTTTGTAATTAGGAAGAAGAGGAATGATTTATTATTTCAAGTTCTTCATCTCTTATCTGTATTTTAAAAATCTTTATATTTAATGTGTAAGTTGTTTATATATGAAATTACAAGTATTTATATATGTTGTATAAAGCGTTAATTATCTTCTTGTTTAATAGTATGTCGAAAATATATAATTTTTATAATGGAGTAGGTTACGGTGTTATGCATAGTTAGAGTGCCTCCGTGCTACGGCTCAATATTTGAGTTTTCAAAATCCTAACGGTCGATCCGACCCGTTCTACATAATCTCCATATGAATATGTACTTGCAAACCAAATTTTATATTTTTTTACTATTTTTTTAGATATGTAAAAAAACACTTGATCTGAATAGTACAAAATTTTCAGATCAAGTGATTTTCTACCTATATAAAAAAATAGCAGATTTTTTTTTAAAATGTAAAATTTGGTTTGCAAGTACATATTCATATAGAGATCATGTTGAACGGTTCGGATCGACCGTTAGAATTTTGAAAACTCAAATATTGAGCCGTAGCACGGAGGCCCTCTATGCTATGCATAGCATATTAACAATTTCCTTTTTATAATTTTTAATTTTCAATAAGTCTAAATAAAATAATTTTTATCACTGAATATAAATATTCTTTGAGAATATAGATTAAAGTTGTAGATAATAAGTGCAACTATTACATTTTTTTAGGAAAACTATTACTTCTTTTTTAGACGGAAATTTGACCGAAAGCTATAATTACAAATCAAACCTAGATTAATATGATATGGTGACAGATGCCGAAATGTGAAAAGTATCATCCTATTAATTGATTAAGGGAAAAAATGTCTATTAGATTCAAATTTAGATTTGATGGGTCCGTTTCAGTACGATTCGCTTCAAGATGTGTCCGCATCCGCTTTAATATTGGTACATATCAAGCACGCATGCATCTTGAACGCATGCATCTTGAGTAGGTCAGATGAAAGCGGAACCCACCTGTTAAATGTTAATGGGATTGCATTAACTAAACCTAACCCCTAACCAACATTAATTATAAGAATGTTGCTCCTCGATGTCCATCGCCCACGTATTGATTGATGCATATCATATATTTTTGAAAAATTAAAAGAAAGCCCATTGATTTTCTAATCTATATTTCATAAAAATGTTAAATTTTAAAATATTTTTATACATATCACATCATCAATACCTTCAATTATTCTATTGTATTATCTTTCCTTATTTATTATAATTTGAGGATTTCGTACTTTCTCATGATATCTCTTCTTATTTACGAGAGAACGCATATTTGTATGCTTTTGTAAAAATTTCTATGCGGTATTATTTTTATTATATAGATTTTTAGAGTTTAAAAAACATATTTATTTACGTCAAAATTTTAGTTCTGCAAAATTATTTATAAAAAATATCATTGTAAAAATGAGGGAATCCTAAATTAGATAGAAGCAAACCGATCATATATTTCCATCTTTCAGAAATGCAGAAACTATTTTTTTTTTGTTTCTTTCTCTCTAATAAATGCGAATTGTGACTTGCAATAGGAATTCTATATATCTGTACTAGTCAAAATAAATGCATAGAACAAAACTTCCAAGTGGTTAGGAGTTGAAACTCTTTTAATTATTTACCCGATCCGTGTCGTACGTATTCGATAAGATAGGTAAGGGTAATAATTTTTTTTTCATTAACGTAATATGTAAGGGTGTGGATAAGAAAAAAAAATATTAGCTTATCGGGCCAGTACGAATATGGATAAGAGCTATTTACGATAAATAATTTATTTAATATTTAATATTTCTTTCTATTGGTGAAATTGCTTTGTGTAACATTTCGTATAATAATGTTTGAACAAAAATTAGTGATGTACTTGTTACAAATGATATGATGAAAAATGTATATATATATGCCTTTGTTAATTATAAGAAGAATGTTAAATATATTTTTGTTTGCATGTCTTGTGTTTTAGTTATATAATTGAAAAAAAGATATTTGTGTTTTCAATTTTGTTGCTTTGATAAAAAATATATTAGTTGGAATTAATTTTACATTTATATTTTAGTTTTTTTATTAGTAATGTGATTGTGTATGTGTGAAATTAATTAGTTTTGATGATTTATTTGTATAAAATAATAAAATTAATTATTATATTGACATTATTCGTTATTCATTCTACTGTTTTGTTATTCGATAAGATAATTTTAATGAATAATAGTAGAATAGAGTAAAACTAATTCTTAATGGGTGAGAGCAATTTTCATTATGAATATGAAAATACTTTCACCCGTACCGTGTCGTAACCATTGACACCCATGAGAATTCGATTTGATTATATACATGAAGTTGAAATCATTCATTGCCTTAGACGATTGTACATGCTTGGAAAATGACTAGTCTCTTGTTCCGTGGCTCCTTTTCTTCTTCTTTTTGGGCAAAAAAAAAAAATACTGTTTATCATAAACTATTTTTTTTCTCTTTTAGGAGGTGTATATGGCTAGTGAGGCTGATAAAAGGAAATGGCAACCCCTTCCAAAGTCAAGGTACCCAAAACCCCTAATTTTTCATGATGGCAGGATAGCTCTGAGGCCAACTCCTTCAAAATCCCTCTTCATTTTGCTTTGGATTCCCCTATCCGTCCCCCTCAGCATCATCCGAGCCGTCGCCTTCCTTCTCCTCCCGCGTTACCTCTATATACCTGTCCTTGCTTCCCTTGGCATGGTGTCAAGGAAAATTATCAAAAACCCTCAGCAAAACGAGCACACGTGTACCGACACTGACATGACAAGACAAGAAATCGACAATGACAATTGTTCCAAGGGGCAGATATATGTCTGCAATCACCGCACACTGTTTGATCCGCTCTACATCTCTAGTGTAGTCGGGCACCATGTCAGCGCCACGACTTACAGCATCAGCCGTGTGTCAGAGATCCTGTCTCCTATAAAAACAATCAGGCTCACACGTAACAAGGAGATCGACCGAAAGAAAATGGAAGATCTGTTGAATGAAGGTGACATAGTAGTGTGTCCCGAAGGAACGACGTGCCGTGAACCATACCTCCTCCGTTTCAGCCCGCTTTTTGCGGAGCTAAATCGTCCCTTCATACCCGTTGCATTGACTTCACATGTTAGCATGTTTTATGGCACAACAGCTAGCGGGAAGAAGTACTTAGATCCGGTGTACTTTGCGATGAACCCATGGCCTTGCTACACAACGGAGTTCTTGGACAAAGTTGATGCTAGCAAAGGGGACAACTTGGAGAAGCAATGGAATAGTACCTATGAGGTGGCTAATTATGTGCAAAGTAAGATAGGGGAAGCTCTGGGGTATGAGTGCACCACACTTACTAGGAGGGACAAATATTTGATGCTTGCTGATAATGAAGGGATTGTGGAGGCTTCTCCAAAGAGAGAGAAACAGTGAAAGGGATTTAGTGTTATTGGTTGTGCAGGACTAAATTAATTATGATATATATGTTGTAATACCAACAACAGTATTCTTAGACGGGGCAGATCTAGAAATTTTAGAACGTCAAATGTAATGTGCAACCGAGATTTAAAGTCAAGTCATCGTACAACCACTGAGTGAAATTCTAATAACTAAACTACTAGTACACATTTAGCATTTTATGATAAGATCACTGAACTATATAAAAATAATAATAATAAAATTTCAATTTACATAATTAAAAAATTTAAATTAATAGAGATGATTAAACATTCCCTCGCTTGACTGTAGATTCCCCTGATCTGTTGTTCTTACATACAGACATTTGGGAAAAAATAATTTCCTCCAAACGGTCTTCCCAATTAAATTTGTTTTTTTTTTGGCAGGGGTATATTTAAAAATTTCGGGACCCTGATAGTATGTGAAGAATCATATCGGCCTATTAGAGCTGGCCTTGAAAGTCACAGATTTTTTTTTAGTACCCACGAGCTCTTCACCTCATTTCGGCTGTTTAGCTAGATCTGATCTTGATTAGTTTAACCAGGATCGGCTGTTACTTAGAACCGATCTTGATTAGTTTTATCAGGGTCAGCAATGTATGGTCCGAATCTAATATCTATGAATCAGGATCGGCTAAAAGTCTAATCCTGATTATCCTTACTTTCAGTGTCGCTCTCATCTGGATCGGCTCCGAATTCGATCCTGATTGCTATTTTTGTACTAGTGTACGCCTGACGGCGATAGCATAAGAAAAATGCAAAACACCTCCAATCTGTAAATTAAAGTGGAAAGGATATATGCTAGGTAAAAAGAAAAAATCGATCACATACAGAGTTCTGTTTTGTTTTAAAAATGAACAAAAATAAAAGAGAGTTCCGAAACTAATTAAAAATATTAGTATTAGTATGCAGTCACAGCTAACACCCATCTCCCTCTGACAAGAGATGCAGGCCGTACCGGTACTGGTACACATGGTGCTGGTACCGATTGAGGGCATAATCAGCCTGCAAAACACAGAAAAAGAGAGGAGCATCTTGCTTATATCACAGCTCGTGTTATGGCGAGAGAGGTGCACAAGGACTTTCAAGGACTCGACAAAACATCAATTGGAATTGGTAGATGAAGTTCTGCAACAACTCTGATACACCTCTTCCTCACAAAAAAAAAAAAAAAAAAAACAACTCTGATACACCTGCTATGAATACAGGCCTCCATAGGAGCAGATTTAGACTTTTATTTTATTTTATTTTCTATGCTCTTCGATTTGTTTTGTTCACCTTTTCGTTTCTTACTGCTTTTTGTTTTCCTATAGCTCAAATGTATTGAGCTTGCGTTTTGTTTTGTTTTACCGGTAAGTTACTGGACTTTTGTAACTTTCTTATTCAATATATGAATGAGGGCATGACCCTATTTTTCTCAAAAAAAAAAGTATGCACCTTTTATTAATTAGTTTGGATATTTTTTCTTTCTTTTAGTACGTAAAGCACCTTAATTAATTAGTATGAACAAAAATAAAATTAAATATATTCTGCTCAAACTATCTCATTAATTTCGAATCTGCGTCCCCTACATAAAAAATATTATCTTAATCAATTGGATCACGCATGATTCTTCATTATTTTTCCACCAATTATTTATTTATTTATTTTGAATTGCGATTTTTGAGTTCACAAGTAGGTAGGTAGGTAGAGCAATATGCTCCACAAATATTCCTGTAAACATCATGGTCCTGATGGTTTTAATGATACCCGTTCTAGAGAATATTTGACCATGCACCAAATTTCGCGGGAATAATACAGTTTTCTTCATTTGTGTGATTTACATATAGCAACCAATAATAGTGTACAAAATAACAATCGATTATCCACTGATACAGACAGGGGCAGATCTATGAAGGCTCAGGGGTAGGTAAGTGTCTATCTCTAGATTTGAATTTTTTTTAGAATTAGTACTAATTATTTCATGTGTCTATTCCTGATTCGATGGAATGCCTATCCTAGTTCAGAAATACCTTTGCTTTGCCCCAGTCACTATTTTGAGAAAAAATCTGGTTTAAAATAAATACCTTTGCTTTGGACGAAATCGGCTGTAGAACAGAAATCATAAAGAGAAGAAGAAAAAAGTGAAGAAGACAATTCTCACAGTAGGACTCATTAATTTATTACATATGGCATTTAACTTTTTAGATAATTTCAGCTCAATCGGACTTACAGAAAGCCCAAGTATTTACTGTGTGCGTATACGCCTACCTTTCAGCCCAATTGGCATTTCATATGTATATGTGTGCATAGCCTACATTTCCGTCCAAGTATTTACTTAATGCCACTATAAGATGGGATATTATTTATAGGGGGAATTTCATGTATCCCCCTCTAAAACTTCAATATTACGTATTTCCCCCTCAAAAGTTCATAATAACGTATTTACCCTTCAAAATGATCAAAACTCTCATATTTACCCAAAATCAATATAACAATAAAATTTAATACTTAAAATATATTAAACAATATTAATTATTGAAATAAGACCATTAAGACCATTAAGACCATTAAGACCATTGTTCTCTTCAAGAGAATTAGTGCCAATCAGCCAAATAGTTGCAAAAATTTTTTGGCTCCTGCATCAAAATCAGAAACTCGTCTTCTCTTACCATCTCCAAGTCTTCTACCACTAACATCCCCTCTTCTAATTCCTCTTCCTTCTCCATTCTTCCTGAAATATCTCTTCCTCCAGGGAAGCCGTCAGAGGTGTGTTCGGTGAAAGCCCTGCCACGGGCGAAGCGCCTTCTCCTTCTCCTTCTCCTTCTCCTTCGTCTCTGGTCTCAGCGGAGGTAGTACCTGTTAGTGTTATGATCTAGAAGCCAACCATTTATGGATGTATTCTATGTTTGTTCATGAAATGAAAGAATCATTTGTTCCTTGAGTATTTAATTACATTATGGATTTTTCGAGTTGAGGACTTGAAATGTAGAACTCTATAATAATAATATAATGAATACTCTAAATGTCCCTAATCTTGGTAATTAAGAAGGAACACTATTTACCGGTACGAGATTAGTATGTGGATTAAATGATGATCATGTTCTACGGATCATATTGTAAGGAGCTACCAATTTAATCACATAAATACCTGATGGAGATCAGGGGATTGGACATGACCCAAGAATGAAACATAACATGGATTGTGTTAGTGTCATTAATGTTTCATTTGTGTCTTGAATTCTTTGGTATGAGATGATTATTTTTCCTACATGAGATACATGTATCTGTAGGTGTTATCCAACGTTGACCGTAACTGGCAGCTATACAGATAATATCTCAATATGTGTGTCTTGTGCGGAGGAAAATATATTTATCAAGAATACCAGTGTCCCTCATATTTCATATGTGAGTGATGATATCTTCGGGCCCCTTGATGGAGTAATAAAGTATGCATGCAATTATGATCAATGAGTTTGATCATTATTTACTGAATTACTTGGAATCAAGAAAATAATAAATTTGCAAGGATGACACTCTCCTGCCTTGGATTTATTCTCGATATCATGTGGCACGTGAATTGACACAAGCAATTAAATATTGCTTTAGGATCGTGATGTTGATTGGTTCATATCATCTTTATCTGTTGAGTAATTATAATGCATATTGCTAGGTGCCGCTTATAATTTATAGAATTAAAAGAAGTTTTGATTCTATTGTCAACACGATATAGATCCTACGAGGTCACACCCAAGAGAGAAAAACGAAACAAATAAAAGTGTCATGGAGATGACTAACTTGATCTTAGAATAAATTTATTACATGTTGGACATGGTATACAAATTTATTTCTCAACAGAATTGAGCAAATACAATTAATCGTAACAATTGTCGGGTGGGACAAAAGTTGGCATAAATGGCAAAAACGAAAATGGCATAAATAGAAATTGGCCCAAGCCCAATTTAACATTAAATGGAGAAGTCCATTTGATGAAATGGTTTGGAATAAAGTGGGATAAAAGTGCATCTAATGGAGAGCTCCATTGGATGGCAAAAGTAAAAGTTACTTTTGTCATGTTTAAATCTAGCCATCCATTGTGGTTGAGATGATTAAAATATACCCTAACTTCACACTATAAATACCCCACCTTTTTCCAAACCCTAGCCACCATTCTAATCTCTCTCTTCTTCCTTCTCTTGTAAGAAAAATTGGAAAAACGTTTTTGTAAGAAGAGGTGAAAAAGAGAAGAGTTTTTGCAATTTTGTCTCCACCATTTTTGCTCATGTGTTGAGCACAACTTCTACACTAAAATTAATAGTTGATTGAAGAGGTAGAAGCTAAGGTTAAGTTAGATTCTTGGTTGATTACCTCTAGCAAGGGAAAAACAAGAGTTTCGTTTAATCTCGGGTGGATACTCGTAGAGGCTTCGTGCGTTCGAAGCGGGTCCCATTTCGAGGCCGACTTGGAGAAGTGAAGGCTCGACAAGGAGGCAACAACCCTACATCTCAAGTCCCTACTTCTTGGTTTAGAGACCAAGATTTGAGGTATAAAGATTAAACAAGTTAAAATGTTAAATACGGTTCATCGTTAGTCAAATAAGTAGATCTATGTTGGTTTCTTTGAGTTAAATTTTTGAAATTTGCTCTTGCATGAAACTAATATTTTCTTCAATTGGTATCAGAGCTTAAGGCTTTATTTGACTAATTTTTGGCCGAAATTAGCATGAGTAATTAATTTAATTAAGTATTGGAAGCTTATGACCTTTTGATTAGATCAACCGTCGGTGTTCTTGAACATCTTGCATTTAATTTTAGGATTATTATTACACAATTATTTTGGAGCCTTCTAAGGTGATTAAACATTAATTTGTAATGTTTAAATCTCTGAAATAAATTTATTTAATGGTTAAATTAAATTTATAGCAAATGGATCAAGGAAAGTGAAATGATGAAAAATAGCCTTAATAGGCTCGGGTTCCACTTGGACCAAATGTTTTTCATATTTTTGTTTGAGATTCATTTAATCCATTTTAATAGTGTTGTCATAAATATCATAAGGAGTGCATTCATGTATAGTTTGCATTTTTATGAGTTATTTAGATATAATCCTAATTTTGAGGTAATTAAGTGCTAATTAACCAAAGTGTGTTATCCCAATAATTAAAATGTATGTTTATTTGATGAAATGCATTTTAAAAGAATTTGGGAAAATTTTATTCCTTTGTTGGAATTTAGAAAATTATTTTAAAGGTTAAAATTGATTTTCTAAGCACACTTGTTAATTAGGCATAACGGGTTGTCTATTGCTTGTGCTATTTGGAATAGTTCAAGGTGTAGTTTGTAAATTTTAATTTGCATGAATTATTTGATAAATCAAACCTTCTCCTCTGTTGAAATTTTGTTTTTGAAACAAATTTTTTATAGGTCATAAGCTTAAGGAATTAATTTAATTAATTGCATATGCATGAATTGTTTATGCATGTATGGTGCAATTTTTGCACATGCACCTAACTTGTTTTTGTAGGGACAAAAAAAAATGTGAGTTTTGTATTGTCATTTCCAATGCCTTGTGGGATGTAATGAATGTTTGTTGAATGGTTGTAATGCGGCCTAAGGTGCCCCATAATAATTAATTAGATTAATAATTAAGGCACAAATGTTAGGATGCCTTTCAATGTAATTCATTCAAGGCTTGCATGCCTATATTTAGAAATTTTAGAAATTCTAAATGTAACTTATTTTCTTTTAAGAAAGTCTTAATAGAAAATAAATAGGCATAGAATAGTTGTGAAATGTGGTGGCCACATCCAAGGAGTTGGCGCAACAAGTGACAAATGCGAGAAAGGAGTTTTTCGCACAAGGCCATACAAACTCACAACCGCATGATGTGTTTATGTCATTTATGTGTATTTATGAAATATAAGAGTCATAGGATAAGTATGGGTGTATGCTTACATGACCACCATAAATAATAAAAAGGTTCCAAACAAAATCAAGCGTCATTCCCTTCCTTCTCTATCCATGTCAAACTATCGATCGTTAGTCGGCGGGACCTACATAGTAGGCATCGCTTTCTATCTTTAGGAGATGTGGGGCATGACCGTCATGTCAAACCAAATAGAGAGAGGTTTACTTGACATGGATAATCCAAAACAGTTTTGGGCCTTGGGGAATAGTTTGTTCATACATGAGTTGGATGGATAAACACCAAGAGTCACCCGGATGTGATTAGCAAGGGGTTGCTTACCTAAAAATATCTAAGTTTGAGTTTCATGCCGACGCTGGCTTATCTTAGTGAAAATATGGATCTTGGACCTACTACAAATGGAACTAAATTAATATTGTAGTGGGAGTTTTATTTTAAATAAAACATTATCATGAACTAAACTCAAACCTTTAAATTGTAGATCATGGCAAAAGAAACCTCTTTCCTGCGATCATTGTTAGACAAAGAAAAACTTAAAAATGACGGATCGAATTTTCTAGACTGGCATCGTGCCTTGAGAATTGTTCTCAGGCATGAGAAAAAGGAATACGTCTTGACTACTCCCATCCCTGATTTACCAAATGATGATGCTGACCAGAAAACTAAGGATAAGCACAACAAGGCCGTGGAAGACGACCTTGAAGTACAGTGCCTCTTAGTATCAATAATGAATCCTGAACTGCAGAAGCGGTTTGAGGAGAATTCTTGTTACTACATCATGGACCAGCTCAAGAAAATGTTTCAAGAGCAGGCCCGTGTAGAGAGGTACAACGTGACTAAAAGTTTTCTGGGATGCAAGATGGCTGAGGGTGCCTCCGTGAGTGCTCACATACTCAAAATGATAAGTTATGTGGAGCAGCTGGAGAAGCTCGAGTGTGCCGTGGACAAGAAGTTGGCCACGGACATCGTTCTTAACTCTCTCCCATCAAAGTATTCTTCATTTATCATGAACTATCACATGCATGGAATGGAGAAAAGTTTGGGTGAATTACATGGGATGCTCAAGACTGCAGAGGCTGACATGCAGAAAGGTGTTTCTCATGTCCTTGCAGTCAGTGAGGGAAGTAGGAAAGTCAAGAAAGGCAAAGGCAAGCGCAAGGGCAATGACAAGGGCAAGGGAAAGGTTCCAGTGGTGACTGTGAGCACTCCCAAGGTTATGGTTGCCTCCGATTCCGAGTGCTTCTACTGTAAGATGAAGGGGCACTGGAAAAGGAATTGTCCTAAGTACTTGGAGGACAAGAAAAATGGGAAGGTCCCGTCTTCCTCAGGTATTTTTGTCATTGAAGTTCACTTAGCTACTTCTATCAATGATTGGGTATTAGATACTGGATCATGTGCTCATATTTGTATGAATATGCAGGCACTAAAGGATAGAAGAATGCTAAGAAAGGGTGAGGTGCAGCTCCGTGTCGGGAATGGTGCAAATGTTGCAGCAGTTGCCGTCGGGTGTGTCGAGTTGCATTTACCTAGTGGGCTTGTAATGGAACTTAAAAATGTTTATTTTGTTCCTTCTATTTCGAGAAACATTATCTCTATTTCTTGTATGGACATGGATGGTTTTTGTTTTACCATCAAAGACAATTGTTGTTCTTTTTATAGAGATGGTTTGTTTTATGGATGTTCTTATATAAGGAATGGTCTATACTTGCTTGAAATGGATAAACAAGTTCTGAACATCAGTAGCAAACGACTCAAAACTTGTCATGAGAGTACGACTCTCATGTGGCATTGTCGCCTAGGTCACATAAATGAGAGACGCATCAAGAAATTGCAAGAAGTTGGACTTCTTGGTCAATTTGATTTAGAATCACTTGAGATATGCGAACCTTGTTTACGTGGAAAGATGACCAAGGCACCATTCACCAAGAAAGGTGAAAGGGTAAGTAGTTTGTTGGGACTCATACATAGTGATGTGTGTGGACCAATGAGTACAAGTGCCCGAGGAGGTTATCGATACTTCATCACATTTACTGACGACCTCAGTAGATATGGTTATGTCTACTTGATGAGACATAAGTCTGAATCCTTTGAAAAGTTCAAGGAGTTCAAGAATGAAGTAGAGAACCAACTCGACAAGAAGATCAAAGCCTTACGATCAGATCGTGGGGGTGAGTATTTGAGTCACGAGTTTGGCGACTATCTAAGAGATTGTGGAATAGTTTCACAACTCACTCCTCCAGGGACACCACAATGGAATGGTGTTTCTGAGAGAAGGAATCGAACCTTGTTGGACATGGTTAGATCAATGATGAGCCAAGCTGGCCTACCACTCTCATTTTGGGGGCATGCGCTTGAAACCGCCGCATTCACACTAAACAGGGTTCCATCAAAATCCGTGGAAAAGACACCACATGAGTTATGGTTTGGAAAGGTTCCAAGTATGTCTTTTCTAAAGATTTGGGGTTGTGAAGCTTATGTCAAACGCATGATGTCTGACAAGCTTCAACCCAAATCGGACAAGTGCATTTTCATAGGATATCCCAAAGAGACTAAGGGATATTACTTCTATCACCAGTGTGAGAACAAAGTGTTTGTTGCTCGACACGGTGTATTCTTGGAGAAAGAGTTTCTCTCAAGAGAAAGTAGTGGGAGTAGTGTAAGACTTGAAGAGGATCAATCTACACTACAAAATGAAATGATCAATGATGATCATGTTCAACCACCCGTGGATATTGTGGGCAGTGGGAGTCGAGATGAATCAATTTCACAAGAAGTTGTGGAAGAGATTCAACACTCACCCCTAGAACCAAATTCGCAAGAAGTTGAGAATGAGGATCAAGGAACGAATCCACAAGAGTTTGTGGAAGAGATCTCTGAACCACAAGCACAAGTCCTTCGTAGGTCAATGAGAGAAAGTCGCCCATCTGAAAGATGGTTGGGACTTCACGAGGTGACAGTGTTAGACACTGAAGATCCTTTGACCTATACGGAAGCGATGGCGAGACCCGACTCTGCAGAATGGCTTGGAGCCATGAAATCTGAAATACAATCTATGTATGACAACCAAGTTTGGTATTTGGTTGATCCTCCAAGTGGGGTAAAACCTATTGAAAACAAATGGGTTTTCAAGAGGAAATCAGACATGGAAGGTAATTTGACTACTTACAAAGCACGGCTGGTAGCGAAAGGTTTCAGACAGATTCAAGGTGTTGATTATGATGAGACCTTCTCGCCCGTTGCTATGTTTAAGTCAATACGGATTCTCTTAGCAATTGCCGCATTTCATGACTATGAAATATGTCAAATGGATGTCAAAACTGCCTTTCTAAATGGAGATTTAGAAGAGGACGTGTATATGACACAACCGATTGGTTTTGAAGATACCAATCATGCTAAGAAAGTATGCAAGCTTCAGAGGTCCATTTATGGCTTGAAGCAAGCATCGCGGAGTTGGAACAAGCGCTTTGACAAAGAAGTCAAAAAGTTTGATTTCGTTAAAAGCGAGGAAGAACCTTGTGTATACAAAAGGATTAGTGGGAGTGTAGTAATATTCCTTGTGTTGTATGTGGATGACATACTACTGATCGGAAATGACATCCCGTCATTGGATTCTGTCAAGTCTTCATTGAAGAAGGTGTTCTCAATGAAAGATTTGGGCGAGGCTGCTTATATACTAGGCATTAGGATCTATGGGGATAGATCAAGGAGACTCATTGGATTGAGTCAAAGCGCATACATTGACAAAGTGTTGAAAAGGTTCAACCTGCAAGATTCTAAGAAAGGATTCTTGCCTATGTCGCATGGTGTTCATCTGAGCAAGAAGCAATGTCCATCGACATCTGCTGAGCTAGATAGCATGAGTAGAGTGCCATATGCTTCCGCCATTGGCTCTATCATGTACGCCATGATATGCACTCGCCCTGATGTGTCATACCCATTGAGTGTGACAAGCAGACATCAGTCAAATCCAGGCTTGGCGCATTGGACTGCCGTCAAGAATATCCTGAAGTACCTAAAGAGGTCTAAGGATATGTTCCTTGTCTATGGTGGGGAATCTGAGCTCGTTGTAAGGGGTTACACCGATGCTAGTTTCCAGACCGACCATGATGACATGAGATCACAGTCAGGATTTGTGTTCATCCTCAATGGTGGCGCTGTAAGCTGGAAAAGTTCCAAGCAAGAAACAACAGCGGACTCAACCACCGAGGCAGAGTACATAGCCGCTTTAGAAGCAGCTAAAGAGGGTTGTTGGATTAGGAAGTTCTTGGATGAACTTGAGGTGGTCCCCAGTTCCATGGGTGCTCTGGAGCTCTATTGTGACAACAATGGAGCCATTGCACAAGCCAAGGAACCAAGATCACACCAGAAATCCAAGCATGTTCTGCGGAGATATCACCTGATTCGAGAGATCATCGACCGAGGTGACGTCAAGGTTTGTAGAGTAGATTCGGCCTGCAACACAGCTGACCCGCTGACAAAGTCTCTGTCTCAGGCCAAGCATACACTGCACACTGCATCTATGGGGATTAGATTTGTTAGTGACTGGCTTTGAGATTTAGTACATGGAGTTGTATTAGAGACTACACTTGTTTAGGGCTTTTATGCATATAGATGTATATGGGATTGGCTCTAGTTCAAGTGGGAGATTGTTAGTGTTATGATCTAGAAGCCAACCATTTATGGATGTATTCTATGTTTGTTCATGAAATGAAAGAATCATTTGTTCCTTGAGTATTTAATTACATTATGGATTTTTCGAGTTGAGGACTTGAAATGTAGAACTCTATAATAATAATATAATGAATACTCTAAATGTCCCTAATCTTGGTAATTAAGAAGGAACACTATTTACCGGTACGAGATTAGTATGTGGATTAAATGATGATCATGTTCTACGGATCATATTGTAAGGAGCTACCAATTTAATCACATAAATACCTGATGGAGATCAGGGGATTGGACATGACCCAAGAATGAAACATAACATGGATTGTGTTAGTGTCATTAATGTTTCATTTGTGTCTTGAATTCTTTGGTATGAGATGATTATTTTTCCTACATGAGATACATGTATCTGTAGGTGTTATCCAACGTTGACCGTAACTGGCAGCTATACAGATAATATCTCAATATGTGTGTCTTGTGCGGAGGAAAATATATTTATCAAGAATACCAGTGTCCCTCATATTTCATATGTGAGTGATGATATCTTCGGGCCCCTTGATGGAGTAATAAAGTATGCATGCAATTATGATCAATGAGTTTGATCATTATTTACTGAATTACTTGGAATCAAGAAAATAATAAATTTGCAAGGATGACACTCTCCTGCCTTGGATTTATTCTCGATATCATGTGGCACGTGAATTGACACAAGCAATTAAATATTGCTTTAGGATCGTGATGTTGATTGGTTCATATCATCTTTATCTGTTGAGTAATTATAATGCATATTGCTAGGTGCCGCTTATAATTTATAGAATTAAAAGAAGTTTTGATTCTATTGTCAACACGATATAGATCCTACGAGGTCACACCCAAGAGAGAAAAACGAAACAAATAAAAGTGTCATGGAGATGACTAACTTGATCTTAGAATAAATTTATTACATGTTGGACATGGTATACAAATTTATTTCTCAACAGAATTGAGCAAATACAATTAATCGTAACAATTGTCGGGTGGGACAAAAGTTGGCATAAATGGCAAAAACGAAAATGGCATAAATAGAAATTGGCCCAAGCCCAATTTAACATTAAATGGAGAAGTCCATTTGATGAAATGGTTTGGAATAAAGTGGGATAAAAGTGCATCGAATGGAGAGCTCCATTGGATGGCAAAAGTAAAAGTTACTTTTGTCATGTTTAAATCTAGCCATCCATTGTGGTTGAGATGATTAAAATATACCCTAACTTCACACTATAACCTTTTTCCAAACCCTAGCCACCATTCTAATCTCTCTCTTCTTCCTTCTCTTGTAAGAAAAATTGGAAAAACGTTTTTGTAAGAAGAGGTGAAAAAGAGAAGAGTTTTTGCAATTTTGTCTCCACCATTTTTGCTCATGTGTTGAGCACAACTTCTACACTAAAATTAATAGTTGATTGAAGAGGTAGAAGCTAAGGTTAAGTTAGATTCTTGGTTGATTACCTCTAGCAAGGGAAAAACAAGAGTTTCGTTTAATCTCGGGTGGATACTCGTAGAGGCTTCGTGCGTTCGAAGCGGGTCCCATTTCGAGGCCGACTTGGAGAAGTGAAGGCTCGACAAGGAGGCAACAACCCTACATCTCAAGTCCCTACTTCTTGGTTTAGAGACCAAGATTTGAGGTATAAAGATTAAACAAGTTAAAATGTTAAATACGGTTCATCGTTAGTCAAATAAGTAGATCTATGTTGGTTTCTTTGAGTTAAATTTTTGAAATTTGCTCTTGCATGAAACTAATATTTTCTTCAGTACCGGCGGGGAATTTCTGTCTCGTGCTTCCGGCAAGAGAGTTGCGGTGGGTCGGTACAGGATGGTTGTGCTCGGCAGTGTATGTTATGATAAGCAAACCAGGGTCGGTACGACTGCGCTCCACTTGCTTCCTTGCGAGGAGAGAAAGAATGGAGGGGCATAATGATCTTATTTCAATAATTAATATTTTTTAATATATTTTAAGTATTAAATTTTATTGTTATATTGATTTTGGGTAAATATGAGAGTTTTGATCATTTTGAAGGGTAAATACGTTATTATGAACTTTTGAGGGGGAAATTCGTAATATTAAAGTTTTAGAGGGGGATACATGAAATTCCCCCTTATTTATATTTTGGTTCGGTTTCTCATATATTATTGACAAAAATATTTTCTTTGAATCTTAATTGTTATTTTATTTTATTACGTATGAACATTATTTGTTGTGTAATATTGGAATTTACAATTTAACTCTATTTATTTTGTAATTTATTTTTATTTTTTGTTTGCTTTTATTGTATTATAAAAGTGGGACATATAAATATAATATTGTATCCAAATAAGTTAATAGGTTTGAACTTGATTAGTGCCCTACCCTGACAAAAATTCTGAATCCGACCCTAGATATAGGGATGCAGTCTATTTCATTGGATCTTCCAAGAATTATTGCAGGAATAAAACAATTATGATTACTAGATAAGAATAGAGATAAAATAGTGATTTTTGAATTAGTGTAGAAATAATATTAATTGCTGCTATTTGGATTAGTAAAAATATTGTTTGGATCGTATAATTGAATTAGTGAAAATAGCGTTGTTCTTGAGCCGAAATTTTTATTGTTACCATCAGAAAAAATCAAAATTAAATCAATACCACCATGCTGGGGCCCTTATCAATACTACCACCATCGCTAACCCAGTTCGCGCACCAAATAGGCTGGTGTGCGGACTGGGTTGGGGCACCAGGTGGTGCGCTGACTGGGTTGGCGCACCAACCTCTTCTACCTATTAAGGCACCAACTCAGTATTATTTTTATGTTGCGTATTTTAGATCGTTATTTCGATTAGTTTTATGTTGCGTATTTAGATATTATTTTCATATTACTTCTTATGTTGCGTATTTTAGATCTCATATCCCGCAATACATAATACATTAAAACATAAGAACACACGATTCCTAAAACATAACACACAACGATACATATTCCGCAGTCATAGTATATTAAAACATAACACACAATACATAAAATATTACCGATAGCCTTAACCTTAATACAAAACCGAAAGTTTGTACCATAATACATAACCGAAAACCCTAACCTTAATACATAAACAGAAAGCCCTAACCATGACATTATTGGTTATGGTTCCTAGCATCCCTTCTCCTTCTCGCATTCCTTTCGAGGGTAGCTCTGTTGGTCTGGTGACCCCTTGTCCTTCCTTCCAGTATGTCCATCCACATTGAGATCCTGTTGTGTCTTCTCCGACCCAACTTTACTAACCGGTGCTCTGGCGTTAAGATATCCCCTTCGTGCGGCGGCCAATCACCTTGATTGTCATACACGTGGAATTCTCCACTCCATGTGTCGATAAGCGTTTGAATGTTGTAATAGTAATTTACGAAGACATTTGGATCGTAGTTCCTACATTTTTCACACATTTGTAAGTTTCATCATCCAAGATTATTATGAAATTTTAACACACATTCGTACCTTATTTTACACACTGCCATCACATGAACACATGGTATTCTGGTGAGCTGAGGCTTTTGGCAAGAGCATTGCACCTCATGGTCGTTCTGCACAACGACCTTGTACCTACAGTCTCGGGACGTGCACACCCATTTGCCTGCCTCTATGTCAAATGGGATTTTCTCGCCATGTGATGTCACCATGAATTCCCCGGATCTATTGAATACAACCGCGGTCATTTTGTTAGTCTTCTGGATGTGCTTGTTCAGCTTCAAGTGCGTATGAGTGGAGAAAAGTTGACCCTCTTGTTGGCATTCCACGGCCTTCTCTATTCTTTGAACGAACCATGTGACACACTTGTAAAATGTCTCCTCAATAATTGCAGCAACCGGTAACCTACGAGAATTACAATTTACAGTTAAAATAAAGATAACCTAAAATATTTCATTAATAGTAAACTATGGAAATTGTGAATAACAAACCTGCGAGAAGTTTTGAAGACATTGTTCAGCGATTCAGAACCATTGCTGGTCATTATTTCCCAACGACTCCCATCGTCCATAGCTTGATAAACCTTCCATGGCTTAGCTAGTTCTTCCTCGTCATTTTCATTATACTTGCCACATGTATCCAAGTATGTCAGCCAATCAGGATTTCGCCTTCCGATTGCATCAAGGCCATCTTGTAATCTTCTTCGCTTCTTCTTTTTAACCATCATCTTGAAGAATTTAGAAGCAACCTTATCCTGAGTGTGTTTTCCAAAATTCTCAAACACGTGTTGAGAACAGAACCTGTGGGCACACTGCCCGTTCTCCTCTGACCAACCCAAATCATCATGAATGAACATTTTTTTTATGCCCTTGTGCCGGTCAGAGACCACACACATGAACCTACAACTACCAATTACATTATCCCGCACCCACTTCATAAACCACCTCCAATTCTCAAACTCTTCGCTCTCTACCAATCCAAATGCTAGTGGGATTAACTGGTTCTCCGCATCATATCTGGTGACAATCAACAACTTGCCCTTGTATCTACCTAACAAGAAACAAGCATCGATACTGATGACGGGTCTGAGGTGACCTACTGCTTCTATACACGGTCCCCATGCCCATGCCAACCTCATAAAATACCGGTAATTTGTCTTTTCTGAAGGCTTGGAAACAACTTCATACACAGTTCCTGGATTTGCCCTTTTTATTGCCTCCAACAAAGGGACAATAAGCCCGTAAGACCCCTCCCAACTACCAAATGCCCGGGCAATCGCTAACTCTCTACCACGCCACAATTTGTTGTATTTTGGGACGATGCCCTCATAGCTTTCAGCAACCAGGTCCCTGATAGCTCTAATAGTAATATCAGTATTTTTTTCCAAAGAAAGTTTTATGCAGTTGGCGACCATAGAGAACGTCAACTGCGCATGATCTGACCTGGATGCATCTGGGTGGCATGTGTGCGGTACCTCATTCTTCGTGATGGCCCAAGTATTACCAAAGCCTGTGGCCCTCGCAACCAACCCCCACTTGCACTTGTTGCTCTGGCACTTAAACCTCAACCTTGTTGTGTCGCTGTGTGTCTGTTTGATCTCGATATTTTTCTGTATGTGCCAGTGGTGGATTTTTTCTTTCATTTGATCCTTGTCGTTGTACGTCATCCCCTCAGAAACCATTGTTCTTTCTCCAACCTAATTGAAAATTCAAAAAATTTAAATTATTAAATTTTCAAAGAAATAAAAAATTCATATAAGTTCAAAACGAACCTCTGAACCCGCAAAAAAAATGTGGTCAGCCTCTTCAAATCCCTAAGTGTCATGAAAAGTTGGAAACGAGTGTCTCTCTCCACGACCCAATATCGGCCACTTTCGCATACCCAGCACGGGACGATTGTCTTCCTCGTCACTGTGATCTATTGTCTGCCCACCGTCGTCACTAGCATCCCAATTTTCCTCTGCCTCCCGTTCTTCAGGATCCTCGTCGGTGTTGTCAGTATAATAACATGGTTCTGGGGTTTCAGATCGGTTCCGGCTAGAGCTGGAGGATGGAACCCGAGATCGGCCCCGACTAGAACCAACCCCCACGGATGGGGACCGACTAGGACCAGTCCCCGTGGATGGGGACCGACTAGTACCCGCTAAATTTAGAGCCCGAATAGGACTCGTCACTGACTGATCCATGCCCCGACTAGGGTTCTGTGTACGTTCTGTCTAGGGTTCTATCTACGGTTCTGTCTGGGGTTGGCAACCACATATAACTCTAGGAACTTGAAAGGTGTTGTCAAATTCAATGTCATTTGGGTATACAACCCCCAACTGCTATCGTCTAGTACATGGAGCTGTTGGAACCATGTTTGGTTGCCTTGGCCAATATTAATTCTGGCAGAAATTACCAGTTCGTAATAATTCGGGTCAATACCAAGTTCCTGGTACACTTCCCTAGTTATACCGGTGAAATCTGAATCCGAGCTGATATTGAACATTTTCTGGGGTTGGGTACTGTAATAAGCACCATTGGGCCCTTGTAATACTTCACCACCAAAATAACAAGCAATTTCAATCATAGTTACCTGAATTACAGAACAAACCCAACATTTAATAAATTTACAAAAAATTAAAAAAGGAATTAAATAATTAAAAAAATATAAAGGACTAGAGTGAAAAAAACTTACTCTTTAGTCTTTGCAAGAATGTTCTTTGCTGCCTGCTGCCTTGGGTCGAATGGGATGAGCACAGTATACTGAGTTGGTGCCTTAATCGGCAGAAGAAGTTGGTGCGCCAACCCAGTCAACGCACCACCTGGTGCGCCAACCCAGTCCGCACACCAGCCTATTTGGTGCGCGAACTGGGTTAGCGAGGGTGGTAGTATTGATAAGGGCCCCAACAGAGTGGTATTCATTTAATTTGGATTTTTTCTGATGGTAACAATAAAAATTTCGGTTCTTGAGAGCTCCTCTTTTTTCTATTCTAATCATCACCAAAAATTGAAAAATAATATTATTCTCGAACTATTCAAATTAACAAGTGTGTGTTTGAATTGAATGTTATTTCGAACAACAATACTATTTCAAAATAACTACTATTCTTGGTAGCTGATTTTGTACCAAAGATATATGTATTCCAACTAGATCCATTTATACACTACTTCATAACTCTTGAGTATAAAAAAAGTGTAAGTCATCCTGCGCTAGACAACTCCAATACTTATTGTTTGATTAGGACGTACACTACGTCTTGAGCAGATGATATTCAGGAGGCGGATACAAGATTTTCATCTAGGGCAAAAAATTATCGAATCAAATTTAAATAGTCAATCAGATTCAAACTCATTAGATAATCACGTACAAGAGAGAATAAAAAAAAGTCACTATTCTAACTTACCGCGAAGAGCAACGGTCAGTGGACTGGAGGAGGCGAGCAGCTGCAGCAGTCAGCGACGGAGGAGTGGAGAACCTCTTTGATGTCGCAGCTTTTTTAAAATAGCGGGGTCACTTCTCTTTGTATCGCTGAGGGTGACAATTTTTTTTTTTTTTGTAATTACCTCTCTATGCCGCTGAGAAAAGATAAGTCATTAATTTGGGTTATGCCCCTAATTGATTTTATTTTTCTGCTTTCTGTTTTTGAGCTATCATTTTGGACTGTCGTTAATCACGTATCTCGTTCTCTAAATTTTGGCATGTCTCTAATCAATCGTTCTCTAAATTTTTGTAATTACCTCTCTATGCAGAAAAAAGTTTTGCATCTTTTCCTGGCTATACAAAAATTAAGGCATACTTTTTTCAAAACTGTATAGACTGTCAAGTATTTTTCATGATTACAAGAAAAAAGAAAATCTCCTACAAACTTTACGAATAACCGTATAAACGGACTTCAATGATTCAGAGCACGCATTAAATTAATTGTTTGATGAACACACCAAACTATTATTTTTAGTAGAACTAATTGAATAACTTGAAGAACAAATTTCAACTTTTATGGGAATATAGCTAGTAGTACCACACATGTGGTGCTTGATTCCCTAAACCAGGTTGAATTAATTAAGATTGTATGTATGCACTTGTCAATTCTAATCTCTCTCTCTCTCTCTCTTCTTTTTTGTTAGGTATTTATCTTGAGAACCGATTTTTTGTTGATGGATGACACTTGAATTCTGGCTAGGCTGATACTTTATCTTGTAAGGTTGATATGTAGCTTTATATTGAGATTGTAATGAAAGTGAAAACACGTACCATGTCCCTATTCATATTAAAAAAAATATAGTTGACAGTTGACACATACCAAGTTGACAGTAGATTTCTACTTCAATTGGCATCAATTGTTTTCGTTTTAAAAGACAAGTTAACAACACTAAAGGGAACTTATCATACATTTAATTTCATTAATTGGCGAACCGTGAGGATGAAAAATATGGAAACTCACCCATTTGTGACTATTAAAACACCTATAGCTAGTTATAGATAGAAATAAACATGATTCCAGAATTATAGTACAAGAAACATCAGGTCTCTTTCAAAAATTTAACTATTTGTTATGAGCCTTGGAATGGGGTTGTGTTCATGCCCCCCACATTTTCTGCTCCAACAGTTCCATCACTATCAGAGATTTTTCTGGTAAGCATTTTGCAAATTGCCTTTTAGAAACTTAATTATTGGGCTTCATTGGATTGGTAAGAATATACAGCTAGAGTTTGAATATTCTCAGAGAGGGATTAAGTACTTAATTTCCTGATTGGTATTTTGGTACCATATGACTAGGTGGCCAAGACCAGTGCCAATTGCCTAATACCACTGCCACTGGCCTACTGATATGTATTTAGACATCAAATACGAATACCCTAATTCAGTCAATATTTGAACTCTCCCTGATATACTACAAAGCTAATAAGGGTAAAATGGAACTTGTGAGATGAACAAGTCTATGTTTTGTCTAGACAAATACAAGCAGCATCATATGATAATTTAGGCTTTTAAATTAGCATTAATGAACCGGCCCACAGCAATTATTTGAAGAAGGGGAAAAACACAGTCATGTTATCATGTACGGATCTTTTAATAGATCCCAGTACAATAATTTTTTCCAAAAGAAACAGTAATACTATTCAGTTGACCATCTGATCAAGATCGTACGATTTAGATCATAACCTTTTTAATATGGAGTATCTTTTTTTTTTCTTTTTTATTATCCAAACTCAATATGACAGATAATAGTTCCCTGGCTTACTGATACTGTGGGGGTAACGGAATTGGAAATATCAGTTGAGCTCAGAAAAATAAAATGAAAAAGAATTATAAAAGGTTAAATAAGTATGAACAAAGCAGTTTAAATTAGAAAAAATAATTGGTTTTGATCAATTTTTTGAAAATCAAAAGTGGGGACACCAGTTGTCTGGACTAATATCTAAATAACTGTTCCATGTTGCATCACACAGTATAAAGTGGTAGCCCCTTGTGATAGGCCTCAGTGTGAAACTGAAAGATCATAGGGAAGTGGTCTAAATGCTTATAAATCTGAGACATATTACATATACCCTGGAGGTGCAACTTTTACCAGATTACCCGGATTTGATTCGGAACCGAACCAGATCCGAACCAGAACCGACTCAGATCTGATTAATTTGGATAGAATATGGTTTAAAAAATATAACCGGTTAAATTATAGGTACGGTTACAAAATTAATAATTTAATATCCGACCTGGATATGAACCGGAACCGATACTGTAATGGATATGATATGTGTTTGATTTAGTTATCCGACTCATAACCGAACCCGACCCGATATCTGTATAAATACCCGATAAAATGATAATACCATTTCTTTATAATTATTTAATATAAAGGCATATATTAATAACTATGAAAAGACAATCATTTGTAGTATTTTTTTTAATTTATTGAATGAAATTTATTGCTCTTTTCACACAGATTATTGAAATCAAATATCATGTTCTTTTACCTATAAATTTTTGAAACTAATTAATTCCTTTCTTGATCTCTTTATCTATCATGTATCTACCTTTCTGCACGGATTATTGAAATTTATTGTTTTCTTCGCTGATTGAAACAAATTGATATTAATATTCTATTCCTGGATTTTGGAACCATATAATGAAATCACCATCTCTAATATTTTACTTTCTAAAATTATCTCTCATTCAATATTTTGGAGCAGATTTTAATTTATATTATAATGATATATTATGTGAGATGTTTAAGAAATTATAATTATATTTAAATGTAAAGTGTTTCTTCAAATGCTTGTGAGTTGCGACATGTACCCGCTCCTGATCCGGACCCGTCCCAGATCCGATAATCCATAAACAAGTTATGGGTATATATCTACCCGGAACCGAAAGACTGGACCCGAAATATCTACAGGTAGATAGGTATCTGAATCAGGACCCGACCCTATTTGAAACAAATAAGTATATGGATCGAAATTCGGACCCGAACACTTTTAAAGTACGGGTCCAAATATAATAGTATCTGGACCTACCCGATCCAATAGCACCTCTATTATACCCTATCTACATGATATTGTTGTAAAGCTCAGATGGAACCTAAATTGAATGACTAACTTTTGTTGAAGAAATCAATTGACTTTAGACAACCATTTAACGGATTGGCAAATAAAATTAAGGTAAAGGGATATACAATTTGGGGTTACTTTTAGACTTAGACTGTTTATAAGAGTAGCCAAGCGACCAGCCATTGAATTTCTGATATGATGCAGTTTCTAAAGACAAATTTTGGCCCAAGTAGTTATTATTTTAGTAATTATACAAAGGTAAGAAACTGTTTGATATTATTCGGATAAATTTCCTTAATTAGGGATTAATTAATTAAAATATAATATTTTAGACTAGAATTTTGAAGAATTAAATCAAATTAGTTGCAGAATGAATAAATTATTAAAATGCAAGATAAGCCTGGCTATTGGTGTGCATTGTGACCTAGTTGACAACTATCTAAAAATAGAATAGCACTCTTTTAAGTGCAGAGTTAATTATTTATCCATTCTCAAGTTTGGCATCGAGCAAATATCTCATCTTTACTCCAATAACATGATATCGGGTCGGATGGCAAGTAGTTAGAAGAACTCGTACGGTAACATTTAACTTCTCATCGCCGCATATATAAAAAAAAAGTAAATTGAAAATTCCCATGTCAGAGTTTCTTGATTTATTTTGAGTAAAAACTAAAAAGAAATGAGAGAGAACGTGCGTTCATTAACCACTAATATAATACGGAGAGAGAGAGGAGTATAAAGTGTTTTAATTAGAGTCAACAGGCGCTTCATTTTTTTTTTTTCTAAACGGGAATAATAAGAAAGGAAATGAGAGAGGATAATGAAGGGATTTATGGACCTTATTGATTACAATTAATGAAGGCCAGTAGGAAAACGGAAATGAACTGAAATAGTTGAATATTCAACACCGAAATTTTTAAAGTTAGCATGGTTTAAAAAAAAAATAAACCAAAAAACATCGTTTTTAGGAAATTTGAAATCTATCATGGCTGCAGAATGATTTTGCGGACCTAAATGCTGGAAACCTCACAGATGTTCTGCGGCCCGATTTTTTTTTTGTGTGTTTTATCTAATAAAAAGAGGCACCACGTGGGGATGCGTGCCCCGTATGAGATATCTCAAAGTTTTTTTGTTTTTTAATATTTTTTTGTTTTAGGAATGCGTGCCCCCTTTATGAGATATCTCAAAGTTTGAAAAAAAAAATATTATATGGGTCCGCAGACGCCTGTGCGGTCTCCAACATTTGAGTCCGCAAAATCATTCTGCGGCCATGGTAGATTTCGAATTTTCCAAAAAAGATGGTTTTTTGGTTTATTTTTTTTTTAACAATGATAGTTTTAAAAATTTCGGTTCAACACAATGAGAAAAATTATATAATTACATTATACACTTAACAAAAATTTTAAGATTTAATCGCAATAATATTGCTAACAGAAGCTAATTTGATTTGATCCTTTAGCAAAATAATTATTAACTGTTTATAATGAGTGAACCTTGTTTAAATAAAGCAGTGACCAACTAAGAAATTCCCCTAGTTTCAGTCTTGTGACCATTATAATTGGAGGACGCATTCAATAATTTTGCAAAGCTTTATGTAATTTCTTCTATTTTCAGAAAATTAAAAAAATCTCGTCTTCAAATTTTTACAGCACTTTACCTATGGCTGGCACGAGACGAGTCTTCCAATCTCTTTCACACCAAGCATGACCCGATCCGTTCGCATGTAATTTGGAGCAGACCCTTAAAAACACCAACAGCAAACAGGCACCATGTGAGGGTAAATTTTCCTCTAAAATTGGATTTTGGACAATGCAGAGAGACCTAGACAATACTTTTTCAGTGATCGAAAAAGAATTTAAGAGGAATAGGATACGAAAGTTCAACAAACATGGCCCTACGCTCTTTCTCTTGAGAGCATCACCATTCTAGCAAATGTTTAGCAATTAATTTGGACCACGTCACTGAGTTTAGCAATTAAAGAGATTCATAATTTCTAAACCACTCCATTCCAAAAATTTAATTAGAGTTGCTTATAGAGTTCCTTTCAAAGCAAATTTGATAATTTAAAAACTGTGGTACATCCCAGCAATTATATTAGCAATTAACACATCATATTAACAATTTAAAAGAAATCACCGTTGTAGATGCTCTAAAGAGTTGCTTTTAAAGCAAACTTGCTAATTTAAAACTGTGGTACATCCCAGCAATTAACACATCAGATTAGCAGTTTAAAAGAAATCACCGTTGTAGATGCTCTAAGATATACTGTAATGCCTATAGCGTTTAATGCCTAGATACGGCAGTGGTTCCGTATTAGTTGGTCAACCGTTTAATACCTAGAGCGTCACAGAAGGGACGGATAACGAGCCGAAATTTTTATTAATAAAAAAAAAAAATATTGCTATTGGGTATCATTTTGACGGAATTTTGAAATGTAGGTAGGACGAGTTGATTTATCCCGTCCCACGGGACGGGTCATTTTAACCCGTTCCACTAATTCAAATCATAAATCCAAACTAATTAACTAAGCAGACATGAGACGTTAATATCCATCTCGTCCGGCCCAAAAAAAGAAAAAGAAAAACCTGGGACGTTAATATCTATCCCGTTCGATCAAAGCATTGACTGACATTGTTGTTTTCTGAAAATAGCTACTTGTTTTCGATTAAAGCATTTTTTCAGCGATCAAAGCATTGACTTTAATTCTTTGAATAAGACTTTTTTAACCACGTCATCCTGGTCCATTTGATCAAAGAACTGAAGTCCAATCTTTTTGAACTAAAATCAAACCCAAATCTCCTTAGACGGCACGATCTATCCCGTCCCTGATTTTTTTTTCGGTCAGACGGGAACGAGTATATATACTGTTCCTGATTTTATTCCTGTTCAGTTAATTTGATTAGTGGTAGTTAGAGTAAACGGAAATGAGTTAGTGAGACGGGTTAAAATGACTCGTCCCGTGGAATAGAATAAGCCAAAACATCTTACCTATATTTCGAAATTCCGTCAAACTGATACCATAACAAAAATTTCGGAATAACGAGTGACAACTGACGCTTCTCCTTAAAAATATTTTTCTCGTGTTGAACTCTGTTCTATACAGCGACAGATAAGAATCTTGCTTGCCTTTTGAGAAAAGCAGCCCCGGCCCTGACCCAGGGTAGCCAGGGCGATGGCCCCGGGCCCCAAAATCTAACCTCCCAAAAAAAATTGTATATGTTAAAAACGACAAACAAAAGTCAACAATTTAATTAATAGGGTCAAAAATAAAACTCCGTTTCTTCTCTGTGAAACGACAAACGAAGCAAGAAAAAAATTAATAAATCTAATTCCGCCAACTGCCGTTTCTTCTCTGTAAATCAACAAATGAGGGAAGAAAAAAATTAAGAAACCTAGCTCTTCTCACAAGTCACGATCTCGTTCTGCGACAGCAAGTGCGAGGTGGAGACAGAAGCAGCGTTTGGTTAGGGCGAGACCGACGCATCGACGTATCGACGCATTGACGCAGTCTCTGGATTGGACTACCGGCGGCTTAGCGCTACATCCGCCTCATTACCAAGGTTCTATCCTTTTATTACTTTGTTTTATTTTTAATTTAAAACAATGTTTCTTAAGAAAACATATATCTGGTAGCGAAAAAAGAAACAAAAAAAGTTAGAGAGAAGGAAAACTAAAATCTCAAAAAAGTTCTATTCAAAAGTTTTGGTAGAAAATTAAACCACAAAATGAGTTTTTGGAAAACCAAATTAAAAGTGAGGTGCACGAAGAAACAAAAAATGTATCTGAAAACCAAAATGAGGTAAATGAAGATGAGGTAAATCAAGAAACAACAAATATGTCTGAAAATGAAAATGAGATAAATGAAGAAATAACAAATGTGCTTGAAAATGAGACTAGTGAAAATAATGAAGAAATTAATCATGTGTCTGAGTGCTTAGATTCTTCGTTATCTATAAATATATATGATCCTAGAGTGTGGGATGGTTTAGATTCAAAACTGAGAGATTTTCTTGTTGAGAATGGTTCTATTAGAGATTCTAATATTAATTTTTCTAAAGATAAATATAATAGGGGGTTCTCCACATATTATTTTGATAAAAAATTTATACATAAAGGGTCCAAATTTTCCTCCTGCCCCGGGCCCAAAAATTTTCAGGACCGGCCCTGGAGAAAAGATACCATAACAAAACGCCTTAATCAAACATTTGTTTTACCACAATTTTGTTGGGTTATGGAATTGCCGAAATTTTTATTAATCGAAAATAAATAAATAAAATATCGCGAAAGGGGTTTAATTTGGCAGAATTCTATATCTAGGTAAACCGGGTTAGTTTATCTTGTCCCACGGAACGGGTAACCCGTCCCACTAATCCATCTCCGTTTGGCCTAGCCACGGCTAATCAAATGAACTGAACAGGAAAAAAAACCAGGAACGGTATATTCGTTCCCGTCCGACCCAAAAAAAAAACGGTATAGACTGTCCCGTCCTAAGAGCACAGCAAAGTTCTCTCCACTTTTTTGGTCTATTTGGTAAATTTTAGCTGCGTTGCCTTTTTCTCATGTTGAATTTTTTTAATAGACCAAAGATGAACAACTATGGCCAAAGATGAATTTACCAAATAAAAATTAATAAAAATTAAAAAAAAAAAAAGGAGAGAGAACTTTGCTGCGCTGCCTGTTTCCTGTCTGATCTGCCTTTTTACTAATCATATATGAATTTACCAAATAGACCAAAGATGAACAACCATGGCCAAAGATGAATTTACCAAATAGACCAAACAGGCAGCGCAGCTTAAGTTCCTTTTTTCTCATGTTGAATTTTGTTTTCCCGCCGCGTATGGGACAGTAAGTTTTGTTCCGGCCGTGAATTTTTTTTTTCTCTGCGTAGTTAGTTTAGCTAATTAGGTGGGTGGATTAAATTTTAGATAAGTGGGACGGGTTAAATTGTCCAGTCCGCCTAGAACGGGATAAAAGATCCCGCTTTAAATAGATTTCAAATTTCAAACATAACGATCTCCTTTGATGATATTTTTTTTTAGTTATTTTTGATTAATAAAAATTTCAGTATGGAATTGCTCCGTCCTACCAATAGTATTTTAAGAATCAAATACATTTTTTAGCAGAGAACTACCCCAATTTTTGTATAAATAAAAAATAAAATAAAAAAGAATATCGCAGAAGGGGATCAATTTGATGAAATTTTAATATATAGGCAAACCGGATTGGTTTATTCTGGATTGGTTTATTCGGACGGGACAATCTATCCCATCCGACTAACCTAAAATCTAATATTGCCAATCTAATTTACTAAGCAGAGAAATGAAAATTATACGGGACGGTAAAATTCATTCAGTCTGGTAAAAAAAAACGGAACGGTAGTCCTTCCCGTCCAAGGCCAGCGAAAAAATAAAAAGCCGGATGGAGCAGTGCAGTGTAATTAGGACTGCACAGAAAATTCGTAGTTCGTAATTCGATTCGAGTTTGATTCGAAAAAATTCGTGAAAAGTTCGATTCGAAATTGAGTTCGTTTGAAATTAATTCAAACCAAACTTAATTCGAAATTAATTCAAACCAAACTCAAACTGGACCTAGTTCGTTCGAAATAGGTTCGCAAACCAAACTTAGTTCGAAATTAACTCAAACGTGAACCGTTGATTTCTGCTGATAATGAACTTTAATATTTTATTTAGGATAATATTTGGGTTTGTAATAATTCTAAGAATTTAGTTATTGTTGTGTACTTTTATTGATATTTAAATTGTACTTTAAATACTTTAGATATTTGAAAACTTTAGTAATGTTGCTCTTATTGGCTATTTGGAGAACTTTGGATACTGTGATTGTACTGAACTTTAATTGATTGTGCTAAACGTTGGTGTTTGATATAAATTTTGATATTTGTAATGAACTTTGATATAAACTTTGGTGTACTATGTAATTAGAATTCAGAATGTCTGAGTTTTTATTGAAGTGCTATAATTTCGAACTATGGCACAATCATAAGTTATAACTCGTAAGTCGTAACAAAATTCGTAAAAGTTCGAAATTGAGTTCATAAAAAATTCAATTCGAAATTGAGTTCGTTCGAAATTAATTCAAACTGAGAGTAAGTTTGATTTGGTTCGGTTTGTTTGCAGCCCTAAGTGTAATAGTAAGCCGTCCAGATAATCCATTATAATTTGTACGTAGATAATTTTTCTTTTTTGGCATTGGGCATGGGACGGGATGCACCCTAACGTCCCATTTTTTTTTTTTTTTGAATTTTACCGTCCCATAATTTTTTTTCTAAGATTAGCGGAATTAATATTTGAATTAATCGGACGGTATAGGCTGTCCCGTTAAAATTCTATCAAATTGATCTCCTTCTGCGATATTCTTTTATTTTTTTTCGATTAATAAAAAAATCGGGAGAACTACCCAAAAAAAAAAAAAAATTGGCCTCTATTACTGGACGGACCATGGTTGGCTTGTTTGGCGGGTTAAAAGCAGCCACATCCATTGCATACAATCTACGTAAGCATGCTCATCGAAAGCTGCAGGAGTCAAAAATTTACAATTGAAAATCTTCCAAACTGGTCAAAACTAGCGAGAAAAGCACCATATAACAGCAAGCGAACAACTCTAAAAGTGTGTCATGGACATTTTTTTCCCTTCTTTTTTTGCAGTGCCTTGTCTAAAACATGCCTCTTATTTTATTCTCAAACTACCATTGCTTCTTCCCCTTTCTCTTCTTTTTCCCACTGCTGTTGCCACTACTTGCACTCTTAGATGCACTAGAATTCCCTGCAGCGGTTGCATCATTAGGTGAGCTGAATGGGTCGAAGGCACCCGAATTGACCGCATTTTGCAACCACTGGAAGAACTCTTCTTCAGTCATTTCTTCTTCCATATTGGCAGGGCCTGTACCTGGGCCCCCATGGCTGGAACTACTTCCCTTTGAGTTACTAGGTTTTGTTAAGCTTGCATTTACATGAAAGCTCGGTTTGTGGGAGTTTGCCAGGCACCTCATTCCCTGTGCTTTAAATTATTAGATATTAAGGAAATGGTACAGGTACTGGTACATTCTGGTGCTGGACCTGATCAAAAAATGGTTTTGTTTCGGAGGCATACCTGACAGCTGAACCACTCAGTGACATCATATATTTTGCTGTCTGCGCAAACATAGGCACATGGAGTCTCCATCTGCATGATTTTTAAAACATTAACATTTTATGCCAGCAATGTTGGAAGTTTCACTAAATTGCACAGTAACCAATACCATGAAATCATAATCATCATACCTCCTGGTATCAGTAAATATGTATACCAAAACAAAATGGATTTTCTTCCCTTATCTTTTATTATCTCGAGTTAGGCTATCTAAAATAGTTTGTGTATTGGTTGAAATACAAATGGTCCAATCTTTCTTTTCAATGTCCAAACAGATGACCTAAGCCATTCAATGTGACTTGTATATTAAAACTGTATAGGATCCCAAATTTGTTATTTTTATAACTTTTATAATACTTTTTTGGATCAAGAAAAATGACACAAAAATAGTAAAAAAAAATACAAATGTTTGCATATCAAATGTTTCTTTCATCTTAAAAATAGTAAAAAAAATTCTAAAAATTACTAGAACTCGGTTCCTACAAGATTTTGATATGTAGATCATATTAAATAGTTTGGGTTGACCATTCGGACATTAAAAAGCAAGTTTTAGGCCGCATTTCATCCAAAATACAGACGTTTTTGCAATAGCCTAACTCTATTCTTTTTTATTTAATTATTACCAAATGAGGTATTAACCAAAAAAGGGTACTATTAATTATAATTGAAACTAGAGACGTATGCAATCACTACTATAGAGATAAGAAAATTACCTTATGAAGCAGCCCAAATAAAAGGGGTTGAAAAGACTGTTCAAGCCATCCATCTCCATCTCTAGCTTGATGAAATTCTTTACAATCCTACAAGATTAAAAAGAAGTTAACCGAACCTATAAATTTACTACTTCCAATTAAATAATGTAAGGCAGAAATAAAACCTGACACCATCTAGCCTTGGCCTTAGACCGATCAGTACATATCCATATATGAGAATCACCACACTTTTTGCAAACAATTCGTCTTAAGTCTCCAAATGGGTTATTATCCGCTCCCTCGGGTCGACCAGGCCCAAACCCGAAAATGCCATTTCGACCCCTCTGCAAAGAGAAAGGGGAAATAGGGAGATATATCAGCAATTAGTTAAAGCAACCTTTAAAATTTAAGAAATAGAGGTACCTTTTGAGAAGCAGCAGCTTGAAACAATTGAAAATAATTCAACAATTCCTCTCTCTTCAGCTCATCATCATATGTTTTTCGTTTCAGAGAATCAAGAAGAACCTGTTTATATTTTAGCAAGTTAAATAATTAATAATTATCATAATGTGAATCCTGAATTGATGGTCAGAAACATAAAACATATATATTAATACTTTATACTTGTAAGCCAAAAATGAGTAAGATCAGAACTCTAAAACCTCATATGCATTTTGAAGCTTCTTAAATGCTTCTGCAGCTTTCTCATTTCCTATGTTCTTGTCTGGATGAACCAGCATTGCCTAGACAGAGATAACAAAGATTTCACTACGATTTTTCTAAAATGTGACAAAATAATAATTTGAATGGTCCAGATTGCTTTAATAGCACAAATTTATAGTTCAGATGGTTCAAGGGACAGTTATTATGCCCCTATTAATAAAAATAAACTAAGAAAAAAACATATTTTGAAATGGTACACAAAAGAGGTACTTTGCAAATAACACTCACAAGTCATTATTTGCAATCAGAATTCAGTTCTTATTGGTTTTTTGCAAATGCAAATCAAATGTTAAATAATTTCAAGTAAAACAGCAATTTATACATTATTTTTTCATACAGCTCAACCAAATATCTTAATGTAAATCCATATATAAGACTTACAAACCAGAAATACTTTAATTCATTTTATGTTCAGGATCAAATCTAACAACACAGAGTAAACCATTTCTTATCACACTCACCGTCAATTGGGTGATATTTGTAAAGCTATGTAATTATGTCCATTTTGAACATATAAATTGCATGCATAACAAAGTTAGCACTCAATCTAGCTCACCTTTGTTTGTGCAAGTCCAAGGAAAGAAATTATTTTACAAACTATTCATATGGTATTCTTATTTTAACTTGTTGCCAGGATGTATTTTTTGTTTTTTAAGTTGAATGAATTTTTTGAGAAAAAGAGACAAAAAAATCCTTCGCAATTGAGTGTAAATATCCCAAAATACATAGGTGTTATTTGCAAAGTGTAGGGTGCTATGGGCAATAAGAACTTGAAAGAAACAACAACATCCCTCTTTTTAGTGCCTGATGTAGCAAAAATAATTTAAACATCAAATTGATAAAGGTAGGCTTTACCACCAACCTTTTTTCTGTATTCCCTTTTTAGCCAGGTAGCATCTATTGCACCCCGACGAGGTAGACCCCAAACTGAGTAGTGATCAGGGCAATTTAATAACCTAATTATCTCTTCTTCTGAGGTCAACTCTTTCTCAGCTTCCTCCCCACTAGTTGACGGTTCGCCAGGACCTCTATCTGTTGACATCTGCCGAACAAAGGGAAAAGTGCCATCTGTCCCAAAAATATGTTCAGTAATATGCCAACAGAAAAAATATAAAGTTAGGCTTGCAGTTTCCAATAAAACTTTGGATACCTAAAGGTTATTAAAGGTACTCCTATGTTTCAATAGAGATGGACAAGTTTAGTATTTAGGGTTATTCGACATACTGCTCTATTCCATAGGAAAGAAGCCACTTGCTACTCTAGCCATTTTTAGAACCATGCTCAAATTTACCTTTCTTCCCGTCTCAGTTGTTATTGAGAACACACCTATATTCCGTAAGAGTTACACCACATACTGGATTATAATGTGACAGTAGGTTGCAATCTTATACAAAAGCCCAGCAAAATAATTCTGTGTACCTTGATCTTGCGTAAAGGAGGTTTCTGGCACCCGCTGATATTTTCTCTCGTCCATTTTCTTCAACAAATGTAGAATAATATCACTAGAAATGAAAGATAAGTTCAGAGCCACCACTAAACCAATCCATCCCATATAACTCCTTGCACAATACATAGCATATACTGTGGTCACAAATAGGCCAATCCTTTCATGTCTCAAGGCAAGAGAAGCACCTACAAGATGACATCTGTCAGAGATTCCACAGTGTTTATTATGTTTGTGTTGGTTACATGTGCAGGCAGATTTCATCGAGTTAACTTGGGATTTAATATAGTGACCAAAGGTTAATTGGGGATTTTCATCAAAATAAATCCCTGAAGCACCTCCTATTAAGAAAAGAGTCTTATGTCTTCCCATAGAAAATATCAGAAATTTATGCTAAAAACAATATATTACAAGAAGTACCTTGTCTCTACAAACACGAGAAATTTCAACTATATCTCTATTTTTCTTTAATGGAGTACCACAACTGTACCACATTGCTCCCTCATGCAGGTAGAATTACAAAGGAGGGGCAATTTGGTCATTTTGAAGAAAGGCTAGAGGACATTACTTTCTTTAAAGGGGCATATTGAATCCTGGTATGCATTACGTTCATAGTAATATTTTGATATTTCGAAAGTGTACACATCTATTAATAGAATAGTCATTGTAAAAAAAATTACCTCCTAGGTTACTTGTTCCCTATTAAGTCAAAACAAAGCATAAAGGAAGAAAATAACCTCCAAAAAGGATGACAAGGCTAGTAGTCCAAAAGCTCCCATAAAGCCACAGAACAACAGCCAATGAAATAGCAACTAGAATCAATCCAAGAGCAAGACTTACAAAGACTGCTAAACAAGTACCAATTACCTGCAATAAATAATTATTATTATAAAAAAAATTAATGGTTTACAAAACAAATATCAACATATCGCTATGCTGCCTCAGGTTTTCTTTTCTTTTGATAAAGATGGCATAAAATAATAAGTAATTCAGTGACAGTGAAAGGTGGAAGCCAAAATCCCCTGATATTTTTGTACGTCGGTGAGTACAACCTGTATGACTGTACCAAAAATAATCCCTTTAATATTTTGCCTTTTCAGATTCTTGCATTTGTACACTATGCATTTTAAGTATTTTCTTCTCTCTTTTTTGAAAATGCTTCATCCAAAATTCCAGTTTTTACTGAAGACAATGTAACAAGTTGAAGAAAGCGAGGAAGACAAAAGTTATAACGTACCACTAATAGCAGCAACAATTTAATCCCAATCATTGCCCCAACCGAGAGGAAGGAGCACAAAATCAGCACAAAAAAAGAAGCGGTGCCAATTCGGAGAAGGGAATCAGCTCCCCTGATAGTGCAATCCAGCCACACCATAAATAACACCATCACAATCTTCCCAGCATTCACCACCCACCGCTGCACTTTCGGAAAATACCCATCATACTTTTCCTTAATATGATTATATCCCTTCTTCAATGTGGTCATCAATTTCGCAACATGCGGCTTTAGCTTGTCTGCCCATAATTTAACCTCTGCAATTGCACAAATCATGTAGAATTTTAAGGTTGAAGCTGCCTTTTGCATCAGAATCTGTGCTGCTGTACCATCAGCTCTTTTCTCCTCTCCTGACAAGACTGTTGTATTTTCTAAATATTCTGATGAACAGTTTTCCTCCAATTTTGTTGAGATTTCAGTTTGCTCATGAGAATTCAGGGTTTCACGCTTGCCGAATTCTATTGAAGAGTCACTTGCAGGCCCAACAGTCCTGCTTCTTTTGCTTCTTTCATGTTTCTTCAAGTCACTGTTTGAATGTACTAGATCCGGGTTCTTGTTTTTGTGTTGGCCACCCTTACGTGCCATAATTATATCCAAAGGTACCAGTTAGGGAAGAAATATGATTAGTGATGCAGTGGTATGTAGATGTAGCTCCTACAAAGTGCACACAACAAAGGACATACGTTCATCGCTTCATGGGGGCACCTACAGGTAAGAGAAAATAGCATAAACAAAGTATTGAAAAGATAATGAGATAAAAACAATTGAGAACTGTGCTCCTTGTAGCTAGAATACAGATATTTGTATGATAAAGTGCCAAAGCTACTGATTTTTTACTTGTAGCTAGATGAGCAAGTGACAAAACTATTTAGTGCAGAGTTGTCCAGAAAAATAACATATTTCTACATGGTGGCAGTAAAAGCGGATTTCATATAAGAAAAATTATAAACTAAATCACATCTTAAATCACATCTCTAGTACTGCTTGGCTGGAAAATTTAAACTTGGCTGTAGAAAAATGAAAGCAAATTGTATTAATTATAAGATAATTAAAGTTCATTATTTCTGCACTTGTACCTAATAACTTGTGATCTAAAAGTCTGAATATCTCAGATTAATAACAGCAAGTACTTGAGACAAAACATTACAGTGTGAATAAAATATAATATTTCAGAATAAATATGAAAAATTATCCTATCTTCAGCAAATTCCATCTCTTTATTTTCTGGGACCATAAGAGAGATAGACTGCATTTAATTGCAAAAAGAATGGCACAGCAGATGAGAATATAGGGCTATCAGTTTTTTCCCTATATTTTTCTAAGCTTCTGGCACATACAAGTAAACTTACAAATTATCAAAACACCAACCTTGTAAGTTATTCCATAAGGTATAAGAAAAAATTTCTCAAAGAAATAAGAATGACAGGCTTTAGGTTTGTCCAGATAGCAAGTGCCATTCAAAAATCAAACTTCTCGTGTACATCAAAGATCATACCATAAAATGGGCTAGTTAGGATTCAGAGTAGATGAAATTGAGATGCAAGTATCATTTGATGAGACATTCACTTCTGATAAAAGTTGAGACATTTGTTGCTGATTAATAAACCGTGAAGGCAAAAATTATGAGAAAGGAAAAGAAATAATGGAAGTGGGAAATGATGAAACATGAGAACTGTAGAAAATACGAGAAACCACATTCACTATGTGTTCAACTGTGCCAAATGAGCTGATTTATTTGAATAAAATGCATTTTTTTAACAACCTTTTAGATGATTATTCCGATTTTGGATTCAAATGTACTGTACTTATAAAAGAAAAAATGAAGAAGTGTATTCATAAAGCTTGCAATCAGGACTTGCATAGCCTTAAAATTATTGTCTTAGATTGACACATAAAAATAAGAAATTTTAGGTGGCATATATGCAAAATAATTGAGTTTCATAGATCTAACAGAACATACATATCTATAACTAAAATTATGAAAGCATGTGATTCCTTGCATTGCATAAATTTTTTAAGCTGCAGCATGTAACAAGGTTACACATTAGATTAAAATACAAACAGGATCAAAATTCAGTCTATTTATTTTTCTTTAATCATCAATTCTGTTGGGTTTTTTTTTTTTTTTTAAATGGGGCGAGGAAGGCTTCTTATCAAGGATAGCAACTGTGATAGAACAAACTGGTACTTAATTATAATGAGGCCGTCAAACAACCCTCTATTATAGAACTATTCCAAAATAGAGACGCTATCCCAAGCAAAGGTTGTTGCTAAACACAGATTTGCTATTCAAAAAGACTGCTAAGCTATTCCAAGGGAAGATCAGAATAGCGAAAGAGAGGAGACCGAAATGAAACTGCTACCGGTGCTTCATTTTTTGTTGCCAAACCCACTAAACACTATTCCGAATAACACTCTTCCACTACTCTTCCCACCCCTCCCCCCTCATTCTAACTACCATCTAGCACAATTCCTACCAAGTGCCAAACAACCACAATCAATAACACTTGTATGTACATCAAACTTCACTGTCTGTCACTACCAAAACTTCAAGGAAACATAAAGAACAATAAAAAAAAAAGAGGAGATATTTGAGTTCAGATGATAAATCATAAACCCAAGTAACTTATATGACCAAAATTTTAGATGACGATCCATACACTTAACCAGATTTTATATGACTTGCAGGCAAAGCAATTGTAACTCACTAGACCCCATGTACGTTTTTCAAAATTGATTTAAAAAGAAGTCGAATTTAGGGAAGTAATGTAAAATAGACCTACAGGAAAGCTCCATTTTCACCAATATGAATTGTACACTTTTAGACCATCTTGAGATGGAAATTTCTACAACAAACCCTTGGTCTGTTACAAGACAGAAAGTTCTATGATTTACTCATAGAAAAAATAAATAAACATAAGACTAGATAAAGCAGAAGCTCGTGCCTCTACAAGATAACAGATTTACAGAAAATACACCATATATGCATGGGTTTTTTTTTTTTTTGAAAGAAGTGGACAACCATATATTCATGGTTACTATTTGAACTTCTACTTAATTGCAGTTCTTTCTGTAGTTGTCACTTTAGAAAAATAAAATTAGGGTAAGGACTTAGTTAAGTGAAAATAAGACTAAACCCTAAGTGTAACAGGTCGGGATATGTCAGACATGCAAATGCTAAAATCGAATAAAGTAGCAAAGACATAGCCAGTGGAATAAGGAATTAGGAATCCTGGAGACCAAATAAACAAAAATTAGACTAAAACGAGGTAAGGTCTGTATTGTAGAATTCGGGGGAAAATTTTAGAAAATTTAACAGACACCCGAGTTCAGATAATTGGCAAAAGGGGATAACCTGCAAGCTAAAGCGGCGGCTATATTACGAAAACATAAAAGTGAAATTAACCGCATTTAAGGAAAAGAAATACTGCTATTGAGAGTATAGATGGGAAATATCAAGTTTACCTTGAGAAATTTGAGATTATTGAGGAAAGGCGGGTGAAATCCAAGCTATCCAATAGAACCCCAAAAGACTGGAATGGTCAAATTTGTTGCGCAAGTGATGGTGTGGGTTCCTTCTCTCTTGATTTCTCTTTCCTCTGGCTTGTTATCTCTCTTCACCTATGCTCGCAAGGCGCAACTCGGTAGAGAGAGAAAGGCGAGGCATTTCGCCAAGACGCCAAGTAGGTTGGGTTCATTTCTCGCACAGAGAAGACAAACATCTGCAGCATGTTTTTCAACAATTTTTCACATAGGTATATCAAATTTTCGTATAATACTTTTTATAAGAAAATTTTCATTTCTGCCCCTACGTAGACCTAACGCTAATGGTTGTTTGTATTTTTCCTCAAAAAAAAAAGATTGTTTGTATTTTCTATTTTGATGTGCTAAATTATCAATACTTTTAAGACTTTTAAAGTATTTTTTTAGTTTATTTATCCCCTCCAATAGGCAATACTCCATCAGTGATTGTTCAAATAATTTACGTTTGTTTCAAAAGGTAGTGATAACTAGACAACTATTTATTTATGTTTGTGTAAATATCTTACCTGTGAAGAAAATTTTGACAATAGTTACAAATAGAATTTTAAAATTTATACCTAACACTTAAGTTAAATATGATATATTTCTAAGCTTTTATAAATGTGATTCTATTGGGCGTATATCATAGGAGAGAAATGATGAGATTTGGTTTGTACTTTACTATCATTAAAAATTTCAAAAGTCTAACATTAACAACTCATGGTGTATTATAGTATAATATTTAAATTATATAAAATTTGATATTAGAATATTTACATATTCAACAGCATACGTGCAAATTTATTTATTTTTATTTTCACTCTTATATGGATTGTTTTGAAGAAAAAAAAAACTCCATGGAGACGTGCTTGCAATATTGTGATATAAGAGGGATATTACATGAATAGTCTCTATTATTTTGTAGTGTTTGACAAAGTTCTCGGAAGCTAATTTTATTGTGAAGAGTAATTTTCTAGCACTGCGGCGCACCCTTGAGAACGTGAGGAAATGTCGTATAAAATTGAGAAGTTTATTTTTGAAGTTCGACAAATCACAAAATTACCGCTTGGGCTCCTTTTTTTTAGTATTTGCAAGTTCGTGTTGTTTTATTTTTTTGAGGAGGAATTCATATTCATATCACCTGAGGCAACATAAATTTTGCGTTTAGATCCGGACCGTGCATTGATGAGATCACCTGAGGTAACATTCTTGCATTTTCTTATGGTGATGGATTTTGTAAAATAGATATTAGGATCTTCCCACCCTGGGTTATTCTCTTTGTGGAACTTTATGTTGGAGAAGAACAAGAAAAAATAAAAAAGTAGAGTTCATGTGGAATGTATTGACAACAATTTATTTGAGAACGGTAATAATCAACATCAAAGATCGTTAAAATTTTAAATATAACAATTTCAGATATATCTTCATTTGTATATTAAACACGTAGATGTTCTAATCCGCCAACAGCTTTGATTAAAAAATGAAATTTCGAATTGAATATCAGCCCTCTAATCAAATAGTTTATTTTTTTTTATTCAGTGCACCTTTTTAATATTTTTTTACATGTAGAAGTCTAAATTTTATTAGTCATGTACCCGCCACACGTTTTCACCACATATATTTGCCATTTTTTTTCCAAAACTTTCCTAAATAAAAACTACAAAATGACATATTATACAATATGTATCAAATTATTAGCTCATTTCCCTTACTGATGATGTTTCCATTTTAATTAGTTTATCAATTATTTGTACATTGAATTTTAGGCAAGTTTTATTGCACTCTGCCAAAAACGTTAGAATTGAAAGAGCAGAAGAGCTGCTCAATGATTCTAATAAAGAAATTAATAAGGTATGTTAAAGTATACAATGATTTATTAGATTTGGAATTAATTTGACAATGTTGAAAAAATATTGTCAATGTTAATTGCATGTATGTGTTTGATCTAATTACAAAATATTGGTTTATTCTTTATTATCGAATATTTTTATGAAAATATGTCATTTGTATGAGATTTTTTTTGTTCTTTTATAATATGTCTCTGTTGTAGTCCCTAATGGCACCTAGGGGGGAGGGGGGGGGTTGGGTGAATAGGGAGTCTTAAAGACTATTGGACGTTTTTTTATTAATCCCTCTAAACCAACAAGTCAAACAACACACAAGCAAGTGTACACAAGTAAATATAAATAGATGAGAGTAAGAGAAATTTGGCACGTAAGATGATAACGGAGTTCGACGTAAAATGCCTACGTCTCCAGGGTAGAGCAACCTCGTCGGCGCCTCTTTTCTATTACCCAAAAAAAATGATACATCTCGTGACATGTGAGCCCAAACAAAGGTAGAAAGTCTCGGCCTAACTCGTGTACAAGATGAGCCTAGAAGCTCGAGTTGGAGAGTCCCAACAATGGAGATCGTCACATGCACAACTATGGTTATATGGTGAGCGGAAGATGCTCGAGCCATTGAGCCCCTTAATGCCCTACAAGCGGGGAAGTGACGCCGCGTAGAACTGATGATTGTTCTATAGGCGTGTGATACCAATAATCTTCAGAGAATAAATTTGAGAGAACACCAAAATAAAAGGGATAATTGTTTCTCCTTAATTTTATAGAAAAATATCCAGAAAAATTGTTCCTTTCTTTTCACCCACAAGCCGGGTTATATAGCTATTACTCAATGCAGAAAATAATTAGGAAAGCTACTAATATTTGGCAACATATTATAGAAATAATTCAAATTACTAAAACATAAATTAGACAACAGGGAGCTGCTGTCCATGGTGGTGTTTGGTTGTGGACTAAAGTTAAGGTGGCCTAAGTTGTTATTTCAACTTAGGCCGGCCTAAATTATTTATGTTTGGTTGAGGTCTAAAGTTAGACCACGGCTTAAAGTATTCCTTGTTTGGTTAGAGTTGGTGGAGGACTAAAGTTTTGGAAGCCTAAGTTAGTTAATTATTAATAACAAGATACTAATTATATAATATTAATTATTAATTATAACTATAATATATTATAACATTTTTATAATAATTATTTAATATATTAACAACATAAGATATTAATTATATATTAATAATAAGATACTAATTATATAATATTAATATATTAATAATATAAGATATTAATTATATAATTATATATTAATAATAAGATACTAATTATATAACATTAATATATTAATAATAACTATAATATATTATAATATTATTATAATAATTATTTAATATATTAACAATATATGATATTAATTATATAATTATATAATTAATAATAATTATTAATAATAAGATACTAATTATATAATATTAATATATTAATAATAACTATAATATATTATAATATTATTGTTAATAATTATTTAATATATTAACAATATAACATATTAATTATATAATTATATATTAATAATAATTAATAATAAAAAGATACTAATTATATAATATTAATATATTAATAATAACTATAATATATTATAATAATTATTTAATATATTAATAATATAATTATATATTAATAATAATTATTAATAAAAAATACTAATTATATAATATTATTATAATTATTATTTAATATATTAACAATATAAGATATTAATTATATAATTATATACTAATAATAATTATTAATAATAATATACTAATTATATACTAATAATATATTATTACTAATTAATGAGGAGGGGTGAAATGGTTGAAGGTGAATGACAGTGGGCCCCAGTGGCGTAAAATTGAAGCCTAAATTTAAGGTACCTCAAGAGGTGGTTTAATTTAGGCCCGTTTAGGCCGGCCTAACTTTTAGGCTATTCCATGTTAGGCCAATTAGTTTAAATCATGTTTGGTGGAATAACAGTGGCCTAAAGCCTTTAAGCCACCTTTAGGCCACAACCAAACATGAGGCATAGGCTTAATTCAGAAATAAAAATCTAAATTTACAATATTGCCATAAAGGTAAACTAAGTAAATAATATTCTGATTTTCTTGCTGGAATTAATCGTCTTAATCAGGTGCTCCTGCATCAGTCGCTCCTGGTTGAAAAGAACTCGCCCTCGAGTTACTTTCCTTGTAGACCTCTTTGAAACAGTACAAATTTAGAACAAGCACTGTTAAAGAATATGGGAACTGCATCAGATCATGGGGAACAAGAAGAGTTGTGCAAACCACAAATGGGTAGTCTAACGATTGGTTTCGTGATCTCATCAAAACTGAAATCAAACCGAGTATTGCAACATCTAAAAAATGTGAAGTACCCTTCATTTGATGTGTCACTTCTTGGTTTTAGAAAAGGATCTTCATATCCATACCTTGAAACATCTATATTGATTAAACGAGTTTTCTGCTGGAATTGTTGGAGATCATCATTTGTTGTTGACAAGGAACAAACTTCTTTGGTTGAACTATTTGTTGTGTTGGAATTAAAGAATGATGACACCACTAAATCACCTACAAGGTCTTTGTCAAATGACTCTATTTATGTTAGGGACTCTTCCAATTTTGAAGAAGTATCATCCTCATCATCGGGATATTCGTCATAAATAGGTGGGGATTCAAATGACATGTTTTCACTTACAAAAATTTCAGTAACCTCAAAAACACTATAGTCTGTCCCGGCACAGTTTTGAAACGGGTTGTCGAAGGTTGAAGCCGAATCAGTTTCATGATCTTTTGCCTCACGACTGTTCATTTTGGTGTTGTGTTGCTGTAATGCCTCTTCATCACATGAAACCAACGAATTGTTGTCATGGAAGGAGTCGATCTCTTCATCTTCTCCACTGAAATTTTCTACTTTAGCACCACAATGCAAACTATTGCGTTCTTTTGAATGGTTGTCTCTCCGCTGGGGGTGAGATGAAGGAGAAACATTGTTGCTGAAGACGTTGTGATGGCGGTGGTGAGAAGAAAAGTCGGTGTAGCTCGCAGTTTCATGCCTCGGTCGGCGGTCTCGACTCATACGAGTTTTGTTTCTCGAAGATCCATGCCTCATTCGGCGGTCTTGGTTTCGATCGGCAACCTCCAATAGCAAATTACGCTGTAGGAGTAGGGTTAGCTCCACAATTTGTCTCTGCAGATCCTCAATCAACACAGCATCCTCGATGCTGCGATCACAGTGCGGAGCTTCCTCCATCGGAACCTGCCCACAGCGACCACCATGATCACTATGTACACCAACCATTAAAACTGATGAAACAACACTAAGACGAAGGATTTCGGCTCTGATACCAACTGACGCCGCATAGAACTGATGATTGTTCTATAGGCGTGTGATACCAATAATCTTCAGAGAATAAATTTGAGAGAACACCAAAATAAAAGGGAGAATTGTTTCTCCTTAATTTTATAGAAAAATATCCAGAAAAATTGTTCCTTTCTTTTCACCCACAATCCGGGTTATATAGCTATTACTCAATGCAGAAAATAATTAGGAAAGCTACTAATATTTGGCAACATATTATAGAAATAATTCAAATTACTAAAACATAAATTAGACAACAGGGAGCTGCTATCCATAGGCTTAATTCAGAAATAAAAATCTAAATTGACAAGATTGCCATAAAGGTAAACTAAGTAAATAATATTCTGATTTTCTTGCTGGAATTAATCGTCTTAATCAGGTGCTCCTGCATCAGGAAGTCACATGGCTATTCGAATGGAGCACTAAGTATATCTCCACACTATGGATGGGAAGGTTCTAGAACTAAATTCTAGACACTAAACTAGATCTAAAAGAAGATTAGTCGAGTGGATTTGAGATAGTTGAGAAGATATTGAAGTTTAAGTTCACTCAACAATGGAAGCTTTCAAGAGTGCACAATAAATACTTTTCGAATGTTGGAGGCGGCTAGCTTGGTCAAATCTAAAGTGGGGTAACTCCTTTTATAGTGGGGGTTCCATATTTGCCAGATTCGTTCTAACGGAAGTGACCCGTTTCGAACGGATTGTACGAATATTGAAATTAGAGTTTCTGTATTATTAAATTAATATTAACCGTTCTGAATGTATATGTCCGTTCAGAACGGTTAGTACAATTTATCCCATAATTTTCTTGATAAGCGTTCAAACGGATCACAACCGTTCTGGACGGAACCAATTCGGAACTCTCTGTGAATTTCTGCTTTAATTTGTTCTAGACGATTCGTTCCATTCCAAACGGTTGCTCCACAGAAATCAACAATCTCAAATTTACTTTACTTTTCTATATCTTCATAAATTCTTGTTGATTTCTTCGGTTCTTCAACTTGGTCTTGCAATTAAGATCTTCATGAACCTTTCTTTGGTTCTTCAAATTAATCTTGCAATTATAATCATCATAAACCTACAAACTCACTCAATCATGAAAATTGTTAAATTCAACTAATGTATATTTTGCAAATTATGTCAAATAAAGTAATTAGAAGATTGTATACGGCCAACATCCGTTGCAACGTACATGCACATATAACACGTAACATTTAATTTGAATGGCTTTTACATTTGAATTTAGAACCAATATATTTTAATATCATTCATGGATATTGTTGAATAATTATTCTTAACATTGTTTTATTTTTTATATGAAAATATGTCATTTTGTATGAAATTTTTTGTTTTCACTTATAATATGTCCTGTTGCAACGCACGGTCATCGTACTACATAACTTGTCATCAAAGTCCTTTTATAATACGATCAAGATGGGTGGGGGGGGGGGGGGGGGGGGGGGGCAAGGAGAAGTGGCCATTCAAAGAAGTTTATTGGACCATAAAAGCACCTCAGACGGTCAGGATGCATGTTCTGCTATCTGTTCTTACAAGGATGCATACTAACTAGGGATGTTTTACAAACAAGACACATAGCTTGTCGAAGTGAATATGTGTGTTGTGTTCGATTTGCCAGACGGCTCTACAAATTATTCTTTTCGTATTCATATGTCAAAAGAGTATGGGGGTTCATATCAAGAAGAGTGGGCTTTGCGATAGTTCAAGTACAGTGGGATGTCAGGTCAACCTAGACCAAAACATGGACCGCTCTTGGATCAAAAGGGAGAAACAGTTTGTTGACAAACGCAGTATGGTTTGTAAGCGGTTGTTGGCAGATATGGTTGCAGCGGAATAGCCTCATCTTTTGTGGTGAGCTGGTATCCCCAGAAGCTACAGGCCTACAGTAGCTGTAGGCAATAAAAATAGAAAAAATGTGGATGTATAATTGCTGACATAGAAGGTTTACTGTAAATATACTGGTTGGGGAAGGGGATTGTGCATGTAAATAGGCTATGGATCCTCTCCAATTAGTGGAGCTTGTAACTATTTACTTGTTCAATAAAAATTTTGGCAGCCTCTGCCCAATCATAAAAAAAAAAAATTAAACAACTTTTTGGGCCACCTATTGAAAGCGATAAAATTGAATTGCTAAAATTTTAATAGTCAATAATTAATTAATTTAATTTTAAAATACATTAGTCTATGCAAAACTATCTAAAGGATAATAAGAACAAATAAATCTGTTATCGATATATCATATTTTGTAAGAAATTATGCACAACATATAGTGTATCTGATGCCCACGGATGGAGTTAGCCAGTAACCTCACTGGTTCATTTTTCATTTTCATGTGTGCTTGAATTCTTGATCTCCTCTCTTGCATGCCTCTAATGATTCAACTTTCTTCTCCAACTCGACAACATCTTAATCCCTGTATCTATTTTCTCAAGTGCTCTTATTGGATCTCTCTTAATTAAAACCAAATGTTCTTCTCTTATTAGAGAAATGGTGTGTTATATTTGACATCAAACTTACTTGATTATTGTTATAATTGTTTAGTAATTATCAAAATAAAAACATAAAATTACACTATAAAGAATTGTGTAATAAATTTAGCACAATTTGAAAACAATCAGAATTAACGGTTTAATTTTACTGGCAATTGATGTACATGATCAGATGATTCAAAAATACACCAAATTTAATATGCAACATATCTATATTTTAGATAACAATATCTATAATTTTATCTTTTCAAGTTTAATAATTATTTTATCAATTGTCAAAATTATTAAATAGATATCTTTCCAATAGATACATTCTCCTAGTATATCATAGCAAAAATGCCCTATAAAACACCAGAACACGTTTGCAAACCCTTTCAGTTACCTGTCAATATCAAGTGTGTGGATGTCGTTAGATTGAGCACTAGCACATCCATCATCTCAATAATAGGTACATAATTTTTTTTTTACTGCAAATAGGTACATACTTGTGGTTCCCTATCAAAGGTGTTCTATTACATTTTAGTTAAGTGGTGGGCCCAGGTTGATCATCTCAATAATAGTGCTATTGAAGAATATATCAGGTATCAGGAAATTAATATAAAAACCAGAACGAGTTTGTCCTCTAGTTTTACTACGTGTCTTTTGTCGCTTTTGCATTTGGTTATTTATTTAACTGTATTTTAGAACATTTTCCAAATTGGGCTGGATCGGGCCTATTTAAAAATTTCTGGTTTCATCGGCTAGGCTGGACCAAAATTCTGAGGCACTGGACTTTCATTACCTAGATGCAAAAAATGGCTGTGAAAAAACCAAACACACTAAAATTCAGATAGCATGTTAAAAAATACTTATATTAAGAGTCTTTTTTTTTTTTTTTAGGGTAAGGTGGCAACTTGCCATCTTACGATTTTCATTAATAAGAAGAATATTTACATGGTCAACAAAAAGATGAAAAAAATAAATATTTACACAGTATCCTCACACGCAACTAAACCACAAAAGAAAGATATTTTTCGTGTAGTTACTGGCAGCAACTTCGCCACAGCTGTATATCCCTTATGATTTCTCCTGACAGCATGTGAATTGGTTTTGTCCTTTGCGAAAAGATTTTGTTGTTCCTTTCACGCCAGATTGACCATAATGTTGCCGCCCAAATAATATCCCATGTTTGTAATTGCTCTTTGTCGAGAGATGAGGTTCGCGACACCCAAAAAGAAACGTGAGACTCATAACTATGTACAGTTCTCGGTGCTCGTGTTGCCTTAATTATGTTCAGCCATATGATTGTCGAGTATGCGCAGTCCCAGAATAGGTGAGTGCATGTTTCCATGCAATCTTCTCCATACAAGACACAACCTTGAGTTATTTGACATCCTCTTCTCATGAGGATCTCTCTTGTGAGTAGTTTGTTTTGCAACAATACCCAAATGAAAACTCTAACCTTGGGCGGTGTCTTTAGTTTCCAGAGTCTAGTGTAGAAAGGACATTTGACTCCCCTGTGGTACATAAGTTTATATGCCGAGGCCGTAGTGAAAATACGACTTGCCTCCCATCTCCAAAGTGTTCGACCAGATCCTGCTTCTGTTACCGTTGATGCCTGAAAGAAGAAGGTCAGTGATGCTAACTCTTTTATGAAGAATGAGTGGTTAGCGCTGTGATCCAGTTGCGAAACCTCCTCTATTCCATATAAGAGTCTTAGTGTTTGTGCCCAGTTACTTTTGCTGCCTGTCTGCAGGACCCATATCCATTTGGTTAGTAATGCTCTGTTCTGTGTGAGTAGATTTGTAATTCCCAGACCGCCATTTACTTTGAGAGCACATGTTTTTTCCCAGTTTACCAAACAATTGATAGATTTGCAAGGATTGTGGCCCTTTCAAAGGAAGTTTCTTCTAATTTTATCAATGTGTTTGAAAACCCATTTTGGTAGGCTTAGGGCCTGCATAAAGTGTAACGGCATTGTAGAAAGTACCGATTTAATCAGTGTCAGTCTACCTCCAAAGGATAAAAAAGCCGATTTCCAGCTTGCCACTCGGCCTTCGACTGCTGCTATTAGTGGAAGGTATATATTAACAGTCGTACCTTTATATCTATTGGGAGCACATTAATATTTGGTGTTGTCCCGGATCCAATTTGTTTCATCAGAGAAATATTTTTGAGTCAGGTATGTCTAATACTAGAACTATTTTGCTCTGCATCTCTGGTACCAACAAAACCTTCTCCAAAAATGTGTCTTTGGATATATCATATGGGTCACACAATTGTGCTGTGCAGTTCTAACCATTTTTCTAATGTTCTGCTTACATTAGTAACTTCCTTAGTTGCAGAACACGTATAAATGCTTAATTCATATATCATTTGTTATGTCTTTTTGTACTTTCCTGCATGACATGCCTGTATATTTATGATTTATGAACCCATTTTTCTGGTTGATTGTTATCAGATATACAAGTACGCAAAGCAAATTACAAGAGCTAATTGAATGCTTGTTCACATTGCCTGTTTAGATGTGAAATATCGTATTTTACAAGGACATATATGAAAATAATTGAATGGGTGGCGAAGAGACTACAGGTCTTTTATCTTGAAGGTGTAGTCCTGTGGATGCAGCCTAGTTTGGGTTCTTTGTCTTATCCTCTATGCAATTGGTGAGAGAGGTTAGAGAACAGAGGTGTGGCTGAGCCGCTGAGGTGGGAAAAGAATCAGTATTTGATCTCATATGGCCTTACTTATCTGTCTGTTTGTGCTGCCATACTACTCTGGAGTCTGGATGCTAAATTGTTACTCTTTAATTGGCAAAAACCAAAAAGAATTGTTATTTCCTTCCAAATCTCTTGTAAATTGTTAATTTTCACTTGCTTTTACTCGGCTCAAGTTCTTCGTGGGATCAGTCGTAGCAAAGCACAATTGGTTGCCTTGAAGAGGAAAAATTATATTTTATTTATTTTTAATATAACTAGCCCCAATCATAGTAACAAATCAGTGATTCATAAATAATTTAACGAAGTTCAATATCTGTGATTCGGATATTATATAAATTTAATTCCTAAAATAGTATGTTGTTTTATAATACAAATGAAGTATCAAATATTGTTTACTTCAGAAAGAAAATTAAAACATTGACACCTTTACAAAATAATTGAAAATATTCGTATATTTATAATAATATAAAAAAAGAGTGAAACGATAGTACTATGCATAGCGCAACTTGGTCCTTACTATAGATCAATATCTTCATTTTTAAAGCTCAAATAGTCGAGTTGAATCATTCAACATGATCTCCATATGAAAATATACTTACAGATCAAATTTAATATTTTGTAGAAACATTTTACTATTTTTTTTAGATAGATAGAAATCACATGATGTTAAAATAATTCGATCGAAAACAAAAATATTAATCCATAGTACATATCAATATGCGCTATACATAGTACATATATCAACTGTGATCCCAATTGCAATACCTCATGCTGGGATTGCGATCCCGGTAAAAATTAAATTTCTCAGAAAAAAGAGTTAATTGGTTTTTTTTTTTTGAAGATGGTAAAAATAAAAATTTCGGTATTATCATGCCACACATTAGTCATTACTTCTCCCATCAGCCTCTTTTCTTATGTGTGCCACAAAAGAACTGAAAGAGAAACAGCCCACTTAAATGATCCCAAAGGCCCTCATTCTCTCGCTCTTATTAAATTTGATCCATACTGAAAGCACATAGTGAGAAGATAAGGGGGAGAGAATGGCAAAGTACGGGGTAATGCAACAGAGTCATACTTGGGTCTCTCCTCGTTCTTCTCTCCTCCCTTCCTCTGTTTCAGATTTCCATGGTTCATCCCTTAACATTTCTATCCAGGTGCATACCTTGTTCGTTTATTATTTTGAATTAATGTTCTCACTATGAAAATATAAGCAATATTAATAAGTAATAACATGGATGCTATCAAAACATCAGTACTTTTTTTAAGTAAACAATATTGCATTCCAAGTTATTACAACAACCTAGAGTGCTTTGTTTTTTTGTCAATTTACATAGAAATTTAATCATAGAGAATTGTTGGGCTCTTTATTTTTGATGGTTTACATTGTCTTGTGCTGAACTATAAGGTTTTTTGGTATGAAAATTGACAGAGTTGGAGGAGAAAATGTCAACCAAAAGAGACAGCAATTCGGGTCATGGCAAGCTCAAAGAACATACTAGTCATGGGTGGTACAAGATTTATCGGTGTATTTTTATCTAGACTCCTTGTGAATGAAGGTCACCAGGTTGATTTTTTCCCCCAATTTGATTGCTTCTATAATCTTAACCAAGAACGACCCGGCTGACTAGTGCTGCTCTGGTTGTATGGTTTGGTACTATAATGTGGAATTTCCAGCAGTCGGAAACTCAATCTATGTTTTTTCAGTGTTTAATCGAGAACTTGAGTGTTTGACTGAGCTCAGAAGGCCTCTAATTTTTTTTATGTTAGTTTGGTATAATTTGATTAAAATGGCCTAAATTAAGCCCGGGTTCTTCAAATAGTCATGAATTAAGGAACTAAGCGGTGTCAGCGGTTCATTTGTATTCTCAGGTGACATTGTTTACAAGGGGGAAGGCACCAATCACCCAACAATTACCTGGTGAATCTGATCAAGACTATGCTGATTTCAAATCTAAAGTATGATTTTTTTTTTTTCTTTTCAAATTTCATTTGTGGAATAAGAGAGAAATTAGTATTTTCTTGGTTAACATTATTCATGGGGCATTGTTTCCAAATGATGCTGAGTACATTGCCATCAACACAGGCATCATCTAATAACTTAATGATCTCCTTTTCTTTTTGTTGATGCTGTTTTTCTTCTTCTTCTTGATCCATTTTGTTTAGGTGCTTCATTTGAAAGGTGATCGACAGGATTTTGAGTTTGTTAAGACTAGCCTAGCAGCCAAGGGATTTGATGTTGTCTACGACATTAATGGTAAACCACTTGGATACACTTAAAGCAAAATGGACTTTTAAGTAAAATTTTCTTTTTTAGTTTATGCCATTTTTTTGGTCTGAATTTTAGGGCGCGAGGCTGTCGAGGTAGAACCCATAATTGATGCTTTGCCCAATCTTCAACAGTAAGCTCTATTGTTATCAGCATATCAGCAATTACCAGTAGCAGAAGTACCAAATGTTTTTTTCTAGAGATTTTTTTTTTTTGTGAGAAAAATTTCGAGTACCAAATAGTTAATGCTTCTGGTTTAATTTTGTTGGTATTTCCTGGGAGCTTTCTTATTTGGTTAACCAAGGTAATTTAAGCCTTATGTTTATTCGCAGTACCCATACACTTATATAAACTAATTAACAATCTCAGGTACATATACTGTTCTTCAGCTGGAGTATATCTCAAGACTGAAACCCCGCCTCATTTTGAGGTGAGAATTAAACCATTTTTTCTTATGTCTGGTATAATTGAACATAAGCACATTTCTCAGCTGGAGTATATCTCAAGACATAAGCACATTGCTCCTTATGTCTGGTCAATACCAGATCCCAACTCTCTCACTACTAGCTGGAGAGATCTTTCTTTTTTCCTTTTCCCCATTTTTTCCACTTTTGAGTGACTATTTAATATCAATTTATGGCTGGTCAAGAATAAAATTTTGGCCAGCATTCAAATTTAAAAATGAAGTATTGCTGTACTAAATATAAAGACCGTACCTGTCAGGTTGCACTTGTCCTTTACCAGCAACATCTATTTGCATTTCTTCCAACGTTTAATACTTTGATTCCAGTATTGAGATCTATACATTAATTGTTGGTTTAGTCTCTAACCATATCTTTTTCTGTTTTTTGCTAATCTTTTTCTGACTAACAATGTTCCGGTTATTGTTCCTAGGTTGATGCAGTTGACCCGAAAAGTCGTCACAAGGGGAAGCTTGAAACTGAGAGCTTGCTAGATTCTAGAGGCGTGAACTGGACCTCAATAAGACCCGTGTACATCTACGGCCCACTCAACTACAACCCAGTTGAGGAGTGGTTCTTTCACCGCCTAAAGGCCGGTCGGCCAATACCGATTCCCGGCTCTGGGATTCAGATAACCCAGCTCGGACACGTCAAGGTTAGTTCACACTTTTCTTCTTTTTCTATTATTTTCTTTTTATTCTGAAAGAATCTGTAAAACACTGAAACATTGGTTTGTACCTATAATTTATCTTTGAGGTCTTTTTCTCTAAGCTTCTGAGGTAAATTTTCCTACTTCTTTTGGGGTAAAGTTTTGTACCTTTTACCTCTTTGCAGTGTTTGAACCTGTGATCTCACTCTGCGTTTGGGGTAAAAGTTTTCCCGCCAATTGAATAATGCCATTTGGCTTAAAAGAAGAAAAGTAAATCAAAGCAACACTCCTCCCATGTAGAGAAAACATAAACTAATAAAACAAATATTTAAAAGGTCTAGATTCCAAATTTAATTGTATTCCCAATTAAACAGGACTTGGCAAAGGTTTTTATCAAGGTTCTTGACAACCCAAAGGCAAGTAAGCAAGTCTTCAACATCTCCGGCTCAAAATATGTCACATTCGACGGGCTAGCAAAAGCATGTGCAAAGGTACCTATCATACAAAAAAAAAAATTTATGTAGAAAATAACTGGCGAAAAAAAATGAAGGGATTGTTTTTTTGTTTTATTTTTTTCTCGTATGGATGTTTCTCTTTCAATTATAGGCTGCCGGATTCCCTGAGCCAGAGCTAATTCACTATAACGCAAAGGAGTTTGATTTTGGGAAGAAGAAGGCCTTCCCGTTCCGTGATCAGGTAAAAATGAAAATGTTTTCAAAATTAGATAATAAATTGATTTAATCAGCAAACACTTTGTTGCCTTATTTATTGTTTTATGTCAAAATACTGCAACGTTAGCACAAGTCTCAGCTAAAGTTGCTCAAAACTGATTATATATTCTGCTTGGAATGTAGCATTTCTTTGCATCAATTGAGAAAGCTCAAAGAGAGCTCGGGTGGGTCCCGGAGTTTGATTTGGTACAAGGCTTGGCTGATTCATATAACCTTGATTTCGGCCGTGGGACATTCCGCAAGGCAGCCGACTTCACAACAGATGACATGATCCTTGAAAAGAAGAAGAAGCTTGTTCTTACATGAACAAATTTCTCTTCTGGTTTCTGTCCCACTTGAGAGATGTGATGATCGAAATTTACTTGATGTAAAGATTTTTAATTACTTTTGCCATACATCTAAGAATTTTTTAATTGTAATATAAAAGTAGTTTTCACTTTCAAAGGCGGAGCTCAAAATTTCCAATATAACGAGCCAAATAATTTTTATTAAAGGACCGATATATTTTCGCATCTTTTTAGATGCTATTTTTTAAAGTTGAACCTCTATTGTTGGTTTTACTTTGTGAGTTTTCCTAATTACTTTAAACCACAACCAAGATCTACTCCTTTGTAAGAAATTAAACTTAATGCACAGCGGAACTTACTTTTCATCTTCAAAGGCCTCCGTATGCTATCAATCAGACAGCTTCCAAGGCTCTGGGTTGATACGCTCCTGGTCTTGACTTGAGTTGTTGGCTCTCGAGTCCTTCCAAGAACTTGCAATCCTTTTCTCTGGCTACCCTAAATATTATGACAGAGTATCTTGTCTTTCAATGGAGCAGACAATTATGATGGATTGATTGCAAGCCTTGGAGACTCAGCCCTTTTATAGCAGTGCAAAAAACCCCAAACCTAGGGCAGCCGAAATTTGCTAATACTTGGAAAACAAGTTTTCCAAGAAATCTTGATTTCGGATTTCAAGGATCTGGAAATCAGGAACTTCCAGAAAAAACCGAAATAGATCAGAATAAATTCTGATTTCCTTATTTAGTCTGTATTTATTACTGCTATTATTTTAATCAACTATAATCGGTCCATTAACAATTATATTGATTAACATTGTTCTATATGTATTCGTATCCAAAACCTTATATATAAATACGTATAATGCCATGACTTAATTAATCACATTATTTGGCATATTTTAATCATTACATAAATGTAATCTTGCGACAGTATTTGATATCATAATCATAATGCACGCATGTCCAACTTTATTATTGTAATTAGACGTCTCTAAATCCAACAATCTCCCACATGGACAAGTGCAACCTTTTGATTATATATCTTTAACTTTATTGCATGCAACTTTTCTGTCTTTACTTATCGTATTTCTTAAACAATTCCGTCCATCAATTATGCTAACAAAGGACTTAAGCGGCATTTGTCACATTTATTCGCAACTAAACCGACATAAATCACGCTGCCAACATAACTGAATGACATGAATCTGATTTGGACATATAGTTTAGAAATTACACGCAAGTGTGATTAGACGTGCCTATTTCTAATTGAGTCACCCTCACTTTACTGTATGAGGCCAAGAATTTAAACTTTAAAGAAAGAAATAATGAAACTGAAACTGAATGCAACTTGTATATATCATCAAAATTGTTTACAATTGCATTACATAGAACATCAAAAACAGAACTTAAAACATATTCAGACTCCCACATTTTCTAATTATCCTAAACAGATATTACACCCATACACGCAACATGTTGGTGAAATTTCTTGGGTGGCAGTCCTTTAGTAAGAGGATACGCAATCATGGAGTCTGTACCTATGTGTTCTATATATAATTCATTTTTCTCCACTCTCTCTTTTACAACCAAAAACTTAATGTCAATGTACTTCGACTTTGACGAACTTCGGTTGTTGGTGGCGTATAACACTGCTGAATTGTTGTCACATAATAATTTGAGTGGTTTCTGAATAGAATCCACAATTTTCAGCCTTGTGACGAAGTTCTTTAGCCATACGCCATGATTAGATGCTTCATAGCATGCGACAAATTCAGCTGCCATAGTGGAGGAGGCTACCAATGACTGCTTAGCGCTCTTCCATGACACGGCACCGCCTGCCATCATAAAGATGTATCCTGATGTTGACTTCATGCTGTCGACACATCCTCCAAAATCAGAATCGGTATATCCAATGACCTCGAGCTGTTCCGATCTCCGATACGTGAGCATATAGTCCCTAGTTCTCTTTAGGTATCTCAATACTCGCTTGGCTGCCTTCCAGTGTTCCATACCTGGGTTACTTAAATATCTCTCTAGCATTCCAGTAATGAACGCAATATCTGGACGCGTGTATACTTGTGCATACATGATGCTACCTACGGCTGAGGCATAGGGAATATCTTTCATGATGTTTTTATCTAAGTCAGTTTGGGGACATTGTTTTAGACTAAACTTATCTCCTTTTGATACAGGGGTATCTCCTGGTTTACTGTTTTGCATGCCAAATCTTGTTAGAATCTTATCGATATAGTTCCTTTGGGATAACCTTAGAATACCTTGAGATCTTTCTCTAAGTATTTCAATCCCTAGAACAAATGATGCATCACCAAGATCTTTCATTTCAAAATTCTTAAATAAAAAATTCTTAGTTTGATGTAACATGTCCTTATCGTTACTGGCAAGCAATATGTCATCTACATATAGAACCAAGAAAATAAATTTACTCCCACAGAACTTAAGGTATATACATTCATCTACTATGTTAGACTCAAAACCAAATGAGCTAACAACTTTGTGAAACTTATGATACCATTGTCGAGATGCTTGTTTTAGACCATAGATAGATTTCTTAAGTCTGCAGACCATAGACCCTGCATCACCTGATACAAAGTTTTCTGGCTGCTTCATATAGATCGTTTCATCAATGTCACCATTGAGAAATGCCGTCTTTACATCCATCTGATGAAGTTCTAAATCATAATGTGCTACAAGCGCCAATATAATCCTTAAAGAGTCTTTCGATGAAACTGGAGAGAAAGTCTCTTTATAATCAATGCCTTCTTTCTGTGTGAAACCTTTCGCAACAAGACGTGCCTTGTATTTTTCAACATTGCCTTTAGAATCCCGCTTAGTCTTAAATATCCATTTGCAACCAACGGGTTTCTTGCCTTTAGGCAACGGAACGATATCCCAAACGTCATTGTTGTACATAGATTTCATTTCTTCATTCATGGCATTAATCCACAATTGAGAGTTAGAGCTTTCCACAGCTTGTTTGATATTAACATGATCATTTTCAAACAAGCCAATGTCAAACTCATGTTCTTAAAGATATGCATAATCCTTCGATTGTGTAGATCTTTTCTCTCTAGTAGATCTCCTAACTGGCACAGGCTCTAGATTTTCTTGAGGTTCAATTACAACTTGATCTTCAACAAGAGGAGGAACATCATTACCAACTTCTGAATCTCCCACAGGCCCTAGGCCATCAACATTTGTCATGTCAATGTCAGGGTTTGGGTTGGGTTCAGGTCCATTTCTGTTCTCTATTCCATGTTGAGTTTCTAACTGAGTTGTTTGGGATGATGAAGTTTGCACATTGTCAAAAGATGTATTTCTAAATGCAATCGGAATTTGAATAAAACTAGGATTTTGGTCCATAGTCTCATTCGCATTCGTCTCTTCTTCTTCTTCAAAAATACTATCTTTTGTCATATCTCCCCCTACAAACTCATTATTCTCAAAAAATTTTGCACTTCCTGACTCGAAAACTGTATGTTCTGTTGGATTATAGAATTTGTACCCCCTAGATCGTTCAGAATAGCCTATAAAGTAACAACTAACGGTTCTTTCGTCCAGTTTCTTTTCGCTTGGCTTATAAGGCCTAGCTTCACATGGACATCCCCAAACTCTCAAATGATTCAAGCTAGGCTTGCGCCCAACCCATAACTCGTAAGGGGTCTTGTTAGCTGCTTTAGTAGGCACTCTATTAAGTATGTATGCTGCAGTCTTTAAGGCTTCTCCCCACAAATTCTCAGGTAGAGTTGTACGAGCAATCATACTTCTCACCATGTCTTTAAGGGTGCGATTTCGTCGCTCAGCAACACCATTCATTGCAGGCGAACCTGGCAATGTATACTGAGGCACAATTCCGCATTCCTCTAAGTATTTTGCAAAGGGACCTTGACGCTGTTCTCCTGATCCATCATAACGACCGTAGTATTCACCACCACGATCAGAACGAATGGACTTTATACGTTTGTTAAGTTGTAACTCAACTTCCGTTTTGAACTTTATGAACACGTCTAATGCTTCCGCCTTTTCTTTTATTAAGTAAATATGACCATATCTTGAATAATCATCTATGAATGTGATAAAGTAACGGTGATCATTTCTTGTAGCCTTTGGAAAAGGACCACAGATATCCGTATGAATCAATTCTAAGACATCATTACACCTTTTTGCATCATACTTACGTTTATTAGTTTGTTTTCCTTTTATACAATTTACACAATCACTTAAGTTTGTAAAATCTAAAGGTTGGAGAATATCATTAGACACAAGACGTTCTATCCTTTTCATAGAGATATGTCCTAATCGCTTGTGCCATAATATTGCAGATTTCTCGCAAGTTAATTTACGTTTTCTATTATCTATGTGCAGTGCCTCTGAATGTGAAGTGTCTATATCTAGAAAATAAAGATTATCATAAGAAGACAGGATACCAGAAGCAAGAAGCTTAGAATCTTGACACAAACTGAAATTTTCATTACTAAATGAACATACATAACCATTTTTGTCCAAATAAGATACAGAAATTAGGTTCCTTCTGAAAGATGGAACCACTAAAGCATCAAAACTTAAATAAAATCCTGTCTTACATAATAATCTAAATTTTTCTATGCTTTCCACTTCTACTTTGTTGCCATTTCCTACGTAAACGTAGCGCTCCGCCTCACTTGGCTTGCGATGGCTTAGGCAACCCTGCATCGACATACTGATGTTAGTCGTTGCACCTGAATCTATCCACCAAGTATATCTAGATACAGAACTTAAATTAACTTCAGAACAAACTAAAGCAAGAGACACACCTTTCTTTGCCAACCATGCATGATAGTTGGTGCAGAATTTCTTTGTATGTCCTGGCGCTTTGCAGAAAAAACAGTTCTTTTCATCTGCTTTCGCAGAAGTATCTTCCTTCTTGCTTTTCTGCGCGGCATTGTTTGCAGCTATCTTGGTAGGTCCCTTTTCCTTGGCAGTAAACTTGCGCTTTTTGACTTTACCCTTAGGATTAGATGTTACTACATGAGCACTTTCTCCCTTAGTCATTTTCTGTCTCTCTTCCTCCTGCACCAACTGAGCCTCAAACTCAGGTAGTGTCCATGTCTCTCTTTGACAATTATAAGTCATCTTGAATTGACTAAAGTTAGACGGGAGAGACAGAAAAATGAACTCAATGAGAACCTCATCAGAGATGTCATAATTATGCCCTTTCAAGGCACGTTGTAGTCTTGTCATCTCAATAACATGCTCTCTAACCCCTTCTTTTCCCTTGTATTTTATTGTTGCTAACTTCACAAAAAGTGTACTAACTTCAGTCTTTTTACTCTTTGTGAATTTTTCTTCAAGGGCCTTAAGGTATTTAATAGCGCCTGTCTCTGTATCAGGTATGATGCCTCGAAAAGTCTCATGGATCGTTTGCTTCATCACCATTATGCACATGCGATCTGAATGCTCCCATCTTTTAATGTCAGCCGTCTCTTGGGGAGTTTCCTCACCCACTTTATTAGGCTTGGGGCGATCAAATCTTAGTGCTGTGTCCAATTGCATGATCCCTAAGACTAATTTCAGCTTTTCCTCCCACTGTTTGAAATTGTTCCCCATGAGGGGCTTAATCTGACTTAGATTTGACATTATGTTTAGATCTGAAAATTCAAGAACAATGAAATAATTTAGATACAATGCGTCACGATTTGATCCTTAATCATAATTCTAAAATCTATCTAAAGGCCTGTGTAAAACTATTTGCTCCATTAAATCTTTAGCCAAAGCACCATTCACTAATGAAACACCTTTGGGTGCAATCATTACCTTCAGGCACTCTGGTGTAGTGAATAAAGTACAAACATGTAACATTTTTGTCAATCAACCTTTGGGTCAAATTAACATATCCATTAACTAACGACCAGGCCAGTCAACAGGGGGAGGAGGATCACAGACGGATCACTTATGTTCCAAGCCCCTGATGCTTTTCTAGACATCGCTAGTCCATGTGTGTTGCAACTTATTTTTATTCACTACCCTTATGCACCAAACAACTTAGTAGGCGCCAACCCTCCTTTGGGAAAGCTAACACCCACGTCCATTGTCAGCACGTCATTTCAACTTTGTCATGAGTCATCCTTGCAATCGTCTTACAAAGAGCGGTTCGTTTGCGAACATCAATGCTTGACTCATGCGAAAACAGCACATGTATACCTAAAACGCCTTTAGTTAGATTTCAAAATTATGCCTAAAACCTAATCTAGGACGTACCTATAGTATCTACTCGTCCTAAATAGAATACAGTATCTTATAGCACTTTTAAATTAGAATATACTAATTTTATATGTCAACTATATTCATCAAAATAATTATTAGGTTTTAGCAAAACTTTAGCAATTTCTACAATGATCATCTTTTAGAAATGCTTCAATAATTTTATTGCTTCCATACTTAGTATAAATTTTATGCCATAATAAGCATTATTGATATCAAATCAGAATTTAGTATTAGAGACTTTAATTGGTGTTAATACCAATTTTAAATAATATCTAAATTCTAATAATTAGGCTAAATATAGCATAATATATATAGTAATTATAGCAATTATAGCAATTATAATTATTATAACCTAAATTACAATTACTTACAATTACTCCTAAAGTCTGAAAATTTGGTAACCCAAAAATAATCTAGACTTAATAAAATTTTCAGATATGGAATTGAGGGAAAACTGAATTTTTTTTTTTTTATGGTCGAAAAATCTAAAACAGTCATTTTGAGGGCTTAAACAGCAAGTTTTGACAACGAAGTTGTTGATGGCAGGCTAGATCCTTTTTCAAGGTTTCCGAATTGTGGTCGTGCGTCCAAATCGGAGTTACGAGTCAAAAGTTTGATCTGTTTTAAGATCACTACCTCAAATCAATTGTTTATGACTAGATCTGAAAATTCAAACCTAAATTACTTTCTCTAATTCGAATTTAAAACCTTAAATTGTTGCATAATTGATACTTTCTTATTTTGAAAATTAAAATTTCAAATAAAAACTTCTCCAAGATCGCACGAAGCGCAAGGATGGGTTCAAATTTAAGATTTTAATTCAAAACCGCATGAAAAAACGGTTAAAGCAAAATTTTAACAATTCCTTTTGCAACAATTAAATTCGATATGAAAAATAGAAAGCAATTAAAACCGAATTAAACTGCAATTCTTACATAAGGTTGCTCTGATACCACTTGTTGGTTTTACTTTGTGAGTTTTCCTAATTACTTTAAACCACAACCAAGATCTACTCCTTTGTAAGAAATTAAACTTAATGCACAGTGGAACTTACTTTTCATCTTCAAAGGCCTCCGTATGCTATCAATCAGACAGCTTCCAAGGCTCTGGGTTGATACGCTCCTGGTCTTGACTTGAGTTGTTGGCTCTCGAGTCCTTCCAAGAACTTGCAATCCTTTTCTCTGGCTACCCTAAATATTATGACAGAGTATCTTGTCTTTCAATGGAGCAGACAATTATGATGGATTGATTGCAAGCCTTGGAGACTCAGCCCTTTTATAGCAGTGCAAAAAACCCCAAACCTAGGGCAGCCGAAATTTGCTAATACTTGGAAAACAAGTTTTCCAAGAAATCTTGATTTCGGATTTCAAGGATCTGGAAATCAGGAACTTCCAGAAAAAACCGAAATAGATCAGAATAAATTCTGATTTCCTTATTTAGTCTGTATTTATTACTGCTATTATTTTAATCAACTATAATCGGTCCATTAACAATTATATTGATTAACATTGTTCTATATGTATTCGTATCCAAAACCTTATATATAAATACGTATAATGCCATGACTTAATTAATCACATTATTTGGCATATTTTAATCATTACATAAATGTAATCTTGCGACAGTATTTGATATCATAATCATAATGCACGCATGTCCAACTTTATTATTGTAATTAGACGTCTCTAAATCCAACATCTATCTCTATGTAGAGAGATAAATCTCGTACTACTCCATTAAGTCTACAATTTTTAATGGAAAGTAATGGAATTGAGATTGCTTACAATCAAACTGAGAAAATCATCCAGCGATCGTTCAAGGTGCTAGCTAAATATTGGTCCAGGTCCTAGAAAGAGTATTAATTTGCCGGAAATAGCAAATCATGTATACATTCAGAATTGTATTTGATTTCATCATTTTGTCATATTACAATTTTGTATATAAAATTCACATTTATATTGATCAAAAGAAATTTTATATAATTTTAGAGAGTAATATTAAGTCCAGATTTATTGAAAAGAATAATGCTAATTTTAGACTTTCATCAAACTTAAATCCAATGTAGGAATACTTTAAATTTTAAGACATAAAATATATATATAAATATATAATGCAAAATAAAGAATATAGATAAGAAACTATAATATATTTAGAAAAATATTTAACAATTATCTGTCAAAAAAATTATACACTACTTCACAGCCATTTATACAAACGCCATGACCATGAGTGTGAAAAATTCCCAAGCAGGTACTAAAATTTCGAAGCACGAGGAATTGTTAAATACTCGTTCTCTCAGGTTTCTCAATTGAGGAAAAAGGTTATGAATGACAAAAAAAAAAGGAAATAAATCTGCTGTGATTCTTTGAGAATCACAGCTATTTCAAATTCATTTCTTTATTTTCTAGAATGCACAAATTTCAAAAACTATTGTTTTCTATGCACAAATCTCAAAACAAATGACGTAGTGGATTTGGAATAGCAGGGCCATGTGATTCTCAAAGAATCATAGCAGATTTATTTTCAAAAAAAAAAAATTCATAAGAAAACGTAGGGCAAGGGAAGGGGAGTGAGTATCCGGGTCCGGATCTCCTAAAGTAACCTAATCTTTGGATTTTGGATTGAGACTGTCTGATTTGAATTCGTCGCTTGAGATCATTTTGGGATTCAAATTCGTCATCGGGATGTGTGCGCTCACTTCGGGGATGGATTTTCGCGGATTCGAATCGGACGATCTCGATCCAAAACTCAAAGATGGAGTTACTTCACTGGATCTGAATTCGTGAGTATCATGCGGTACCGCAGAGGAAGGTTAAAATCATTTCCAAACCTTAGATTATAGGAGTATACTTTAATTCGTGTTAAATTAAAACGGACGACCGAGATCTCATTCTACACGGTCAGGTATTATATAGGATCTACAACAAATTTCCAAAAAAAAAAGGTCACAAGAGAGCGCACTGACGCAGGGCAAGGGGAGGAGTGAGTATCCTGCGGTACCGCAGAGGAAGGCTAAAATCATTTCCAAGCCTTGGACTATAGGAGTCTCCTTTAATTCGTGTTAAATTAAAACAGACGACCGAGATCTCATTCTACACGGTCAGGTATTATATAGGATCTACAGCAGATTTATTTCAAAAAAAAAAGTCATAAGAGAACGCACTGACGCAGGGTGAAGGGAGGGGAGTGACTTAGTGAGTATCCTGCGGTACCGTAGTGGAAGGTTAAAATAATTTCCGAGCCTTTGGATTATAGAAATCTGCTTTAATTCGTGTTAAATTAAAACGGACGACCGAGATCTCATTCTACGCGGTCAGGTATTATATAGGATCTACACCATATTTATTTCAAAAAAAGAAAGGTTATAGAACGTACTGAGTAGTGAGTACTGACGCAGGGCAAAGGTTAAAATCATTTCCGAACCTCGGATTATAGGAGTCTGCATTGATTCATGTTAAATTAAAACGGACGACCGAGATCTCATTCTACACGGTCAGGTATTATATAGGATCTGAATTCCCCTGAACAATCACCAAAAATAATACTTTGATCCAGCGCCTCGTAATCTTGTCTTTCACAATTACCTAACTGCAGGTGGACCCCGATTACCTGTTAGAAAATACTATACTCCTCCGGTCTATCATTTAAGAGCTGAGCCATTGGAATCTAAGGATATTCCCCGGATTATTATCAAATTATCAAGAGCACCCCTCTCCCTCCGCTCTCATATTTACTGATAATTGATAAACCTCTTTCTCTCTCTTTCTAATTTCTCCATCATTTGTTCCCTCTGATGGTAGCAACGGTGACGGTAGGCGTCTCCTTCTCCTCTCTTTTCGCCTTTCCCTAAATGTTTGTTTACTTATAAAATCGTATGTGCTAATTTTTCAGGCAAACTCAATTTTGGTGTGAGGATAACAATTTAGAAACATGGCGCATTTGATCTCCGGCCACTGTACCTTCACCCTCCCTATCACCACCAAGTCCAAAAACCAAAATTGTTTCTCAGCAATCTCCTTCCAAAAGTGTAAATCCTCCTCTTTAACCCTAAAACCACACCTAAAAACTCGCCAAAACAAACCGTTGACTGCCTTCGCAACCTCCACCATCAGCCAAGAAAACACCTCCAAGACCCATGAAAACTCTAACGATCAATTTTCAAGCCCTAAAAATAAGAAGGTGATGGTGATTGGTGGGGATGGGTACTGCGGGTGGGCAACGGCCTTGTACCTGTCGAAAAAGGGATATGATGTGGCAGTGGTTGACAATCTGGTGCGCCGCCTCTTTGACCACCAGCTGGGCCTTGAATCTCTCACCCCCATTGCCTCCATCCAAAACCGAATTAAACGGTGGAAGCTACTCACTGGCAAAGCCATCTCTCTTTATGTTGGAGATATTTGTGATTTCGAGTTTCTGGCTGAGTCTTTCAAGTCATTTGAGCCTGATGCGGTGGTACACTTTGGGGAGCAGCGCTCGGCGCCTTATTCCATGATTGACCGTTCTAGAGCGGTATATAAAGCATCACATTAGAACTTGAATTGTCATATTTTGGTGGTTTTAGCAAATTATACCTAGAATTTGTCACATTTGTCAAAGGCAGATATCATTTTCCAAATGAGATTTGCAAAATAAACAAATTACGGGGCAGCATTAGGAAAGTTTTGCAATGATAAATATTGTCAAAAGTATAACTATAACATCAGCCTTCTTCCGGAAGCCCACATCAAACTAAATTAAGCACATCCGGTTGAGATATAGGGATGCAAATCATGATAATAGATAGTTCTGCTTGGTTGTGCTTTGCAAAAATTTGTAAGGTTGCCTTTCACTTCACTTTACCTTGGTTTAAACAATCAGTGTTATTTGCAAACAACTAAAAAGCAGGTTATATCGGTTACAGATACAACATGTTAGTTGTTAGTTTCGCAATTAGTAAAATCTTTTGTATAGTTTGCAAAAGAAAAGAATATCTACCGCAGCTTTATTAAGTCATAGTAAATCATATTACCAGTATAATTCTCAAATTATCATATCCTACTTCTTTATATGGTTGGAAAGTAATTATTTATTGTCAGAACCAAGCTTTGAAATCGCTAACATGGCATTAAAGATCTCAAAATTAAAACAGCTACCAAAGATGTTACTACTCGGAAGCACTTCATAGTTGTTGTTGAAAGGAACATTTTTCACAATCACTTCAAATACTAAAGTTCAAATATTGAACGAGGTTTTGCAAGCAAATACAAAAAACAAATGCAGTGAAGTGCTGACATATTCAATTCAACAGGTATTCACGCAACATAACAATGTGATTGGTACACTCAATGTGCTATTTGCCATAAAGGAGTTTCGTGAGGAGTGCCACCTTGTGAAGCTCGGTACCATGGGAGAGTATGGTACGCCAAACATAGACATTGAAGAGGGATATATCACGATAACACACAATGGCCGTACTGACACGTTGCCGTACCCAAAACAAGCTGGATCCTTCTACCATCTAAGTAAGGTGCATGATTCACACAATATTGCATTTACATGCAGGGCATGGGGGCTTAGGGCAACAGATTTGAACCAAGGGGTTGTGTATGGATTGCGTACCGATGAGACGGAGATGCATGAGGAGTTGTGCAATAGGTTTGACTATGATGGTGTTTTCGGTACAGCCCTTAATCGGTTTTGTGTCCAAGCAGCTGTGGGGCACCCGCTTACTGTGTATGGAAAAGGTGGTCAGGTATGTCTTTCTTTTGATATATATTAAATGTCAGCTTTTAAAAAGATTTATTTTCTGTTCAGATGTAATTGCTGACAAAAGTTTGAAAGCTAAGCTTAGTAAGCAATGAAGTCTGAATTAAATGCAATTTACCATCATTAACACCTAGAAAGAATTAGTATGCTAAAGTGCTATGTAAGCTTGAAGTATTCAGTAAAGCCTTTTTCTAAGGCAATTTTTTATTTCTATATCTTGGTTGTTTGAAAGAAGTAGAAACAATAGCGGCGAGTTTCATTGTCTAGTGAAGCTTCAATTAGTCATTAAAATATGCAGCCTTGTCAATTTGTACGTAATTTGGCCCTGAATCGTGGTACTAGCACCAATTTGGTCTCAATTTGCCTGTCAATTTGGTTTCAGCTGTCAATTAACCTTGACTTGGTCTTAACTTTCCCCTGAATTATTATTCACCAAATTAGCCCACCATCAATTAATGCAATTAAAAAACACAATAAAAGGGCAGATTGTGGTTAAACCTAGAGTTGCTTCTTAGGGGCTGATTTAAAATCAAATGATACTGTTATCAAACCTCACCCAAACGGTATCAGATCCTGCCATTGTGATCTTTGTCTAAATTTTCATGTTGGTTCAATAATTGCATTTTAGTGTTTTCCATTAGAATTTATCTAATTTCTTAAATACTTACTTTTACTTTTTCAACTCTTTCAGACTAGAGGATACCTAGATATAAGAGACACGGTACAATGTGTCGAGCTTGCAATAGCCAATCCAGCCAACCCAGGAGAGTTTAGAGTTTTCAACCAGTTCACAGAGCAATTCTCAGTTAATGAACTTGCCAGTCTAGTTACAAAGGCTGGTGAGAAACTAGGGTTAGAGGTCAAGGCTGTCTCAGTGCCAAACCCTAGAGTGGAAGCCGAGGAACACTACTACAACGCAAAACACACCAAATTGATTGAGCTTGGGCTCGTACCCCACCTGCTTTCTGATTCACTGCTTGATTCTCTTTTAAATTTTACCATCAAATACAAGGACCGCGTTGACACGGCCCAGATCATGCCTAGTGTTTCATGGAAGAAGATAGGGGCGAAACCCAAAACTGTTTCAGTATAAAGTTTGGATTGCTTTTTATTTATTAATTAGTAATTACTAATAAGATAATATATGATGTCAACAGCATAGTTGGCGTTATATGTGCCCATGATAGTTGGTAGCTTTTTTGTTTCAACTCGGCATTGGTTTGTATTGTTGTCACCAAAGGTTGGATATTTATGAGGTTTTACTCTTTATACTTTTTGTCGAACAGTGTTTTGTTAATATTGTCTTATGTTTTTAGTGAGTTATTGTTTTCTCTTTGTGCATTTTCATGTGGAACTTTCAGGATAGAATAGGTTCGTATTAGTCTTATGTTTGTATTAGTGAGTTATTATTTCCAGTTAGTCAGCCCCTTCAGGATAGAATAGGTTCGTATCTGTCTTATCTTTTACTTTATAATTCCCTTATATTTTTTTTTAATTACTTGTACTGGAATCTTGCCTAAGCACACACATGATCCATGAACTAAACACAAAATGTGAAAAAGAGAATTTCGGTATCATTAGTAACTGTTTAATTGGCGATCTTAATCACTCTTTGTCAAATCAAATAAAAAAAATTGAAAAATAAAAATGGTAGACATGTTAAAGTTTAATGCAACATGCCGTTACAAATTTTAATTCTTTTGATAAACGGTAAAATAATTCATCAAATTTTGTTATTTTTTGTCTGGTATGCATAAATATAGATCGCATTCCTATGCATCGGATTTTAAATTTATAAATTATTCTTATTATCCTCGTAATTGTTCAACTTAATATGTTAGTAATGGATCCAACCCAAAAAAAAAAGAAAAAAAAATCAACTACTAATAATGGCCTCTTTGGCCATATGTATTTTAGTGTCTTTCCAAGTACAACGAGTTAGAAATTTTTTTTTTTTGTACTTGCGTCTTGCTATAACATGTTCTGTGCTGTCAGACTGGTACCGTTGGCGTTAATCTCATCACATTGATGTACTAATATTCCACAATATATTTCGAGTGTACCATTAGTTTTAAGTATGACAAGTAGGGGTGAAAACGGAGCGAATTCGGAGCGGATAATGCTAATATCATATCTGTATTTGTCTTTCAATGAGCGGATACAATGAGCAGATACGAATACAGATACGGATAGTAAACGGATGTCAAAATTCAAAATCAAATTTGCCTTAAACGAATACGGATACGAAGCGGCTAATTCATGAATACGGATACGTAATGAATATTTGTCTGATAATCGAGTCATATGAACTTTAAGAAAAGAAATCAGAAAAAATTAAAAAACAATATATTTATGCAAATAACAATACTAAATTATCTTCTTTGTAATCGGAAAATAAAAAAAAGAGAAAAAAATGGAGATGTCCATGACCATTTGAATGGAGAAGAATAAAATAAACAAAAGTACTGATTTGTAAACAACATTGAAGGCGCACGGACCAAGAAAAAAAGTTGAAATCAGCGATTTTTCGGACTTGTCTGCTCAAACTTTAGTCTCACTATTAAAAAGAAAATAAACTTGGAACCTTTATATGCCAAGTTGGTCCGCTGATAAACAAAAAGCGCTAGGCTTGTGGGTTAGTGGGTTACGCATAGAATGGATATATGGATCCGGATATATGCGGATATCCGCTTCATTTTTTTAGGATTACTTGTGTCCGAATTCGAATCCATTCTAGAAAGAAATTATTCGATCCGTTTAATCGGATCCAGATCACAGGCGAATTCGGATCCGTTTTCACCTTAAATCGGTCTTCTGAAAATCACTGTTTTTGTTTATTTTCCTTGCTTGTGATTTATGTTCCCTATCAGCATGAGTCCAAATCTGCTGCGATTTCGAGATGGATCGCAGGATCCTAAAATTTCGATATCAACGGTTCAAATTTTTTCATGCACGGATCTCGGAAACGTTCTTGAAAAAGTAAATTTTCATGCACACATCTCGAGAAAGACCAACAATCGAGATGGGATCGCAGGGTCCTGTGATTCCCCGAGAATCACAGCAGATTTATTTTCCTATCAGCATAGTCGATGCATTGCTATTTTTATTAATACCCTCAAAAAAAAGAAAATAGCAAATCTGCCCTCAATCTCAAAAAAAATTTAAAAATACCCTGACCACCCCACAGTGGGGCGGTCCACTATTCAAACCAATACACCCCCACAGTGGAGCGGTCTGCTATAAAACTTATATGAAAGTCATTTTTCTCTCTCCTGCCCACTCACAATTCATTCTAACTTAGCTGAAAGAGGAAGAGGAAGAGGAAGATAAAGGCGATTTTAGATAACAATAGAGGTAGATCTTCACAATTTTTTTTAATTTGTCTTTTTAATTCATTTTTTTTTACGAGAATGATGGACAGTGACAATCGAGGTAGAGAGAAACAGAGCAACCGATGTAGGTCGTCCTATCGTGGCTTAATGAGAGGAGGGTCAATTAGTGATCGAGAGAAAAATGAGGAAAAAAAAGTACAAGTGTCAAGTATGCCCTCATACACAGACATGTCGATCATTCAAACAGCCAGAATTTCTTAGCTACGAAATTTCGGACGATGACTTTGTGGAAAACCCCTACGACAATTTTTTGAAAAAAAAAGAAGGTTGATCCAGAGCCTCCAGCATCGGACGATGAGTTTGTTCCGTGTACTTATACTGGTAAGGCTACCACTTCGTCTGCTGTGACTGATCCAGATCCGGCAAAATCCGATGATGACTTTGTTTCATGTACTTTCAAGGATCGTTGTAAGAAGTAGTACTACTTATTAAGAATTTATGTTGTAGACTTTATTCCATGTAGTCTTTATTTCATCAATTTAGTTTTTATTTATATTTTATGTTGTCAATTTGTGTATATGTAATTAAGTTATGAAAATAACAAAACTCAAGCATATAAAATAATTTCACAAACTCTAAATTAAATAGTTCACAAACTACCAATTAAAATAGTTCACAACATGCATTTCAAGTAACTTGGTAATCAACGACGACGTCCGAACAAACTAAGTCGATGAGTTCTGGGTCTACTTCCGGGTGTCTTTGCATGGCTACTAGATGCTTGGCTATTACCGGGTGTCTCTGCATGGCTACTAGATGCTTGGCCCCCATTGGACTGTCTTCTACCGGTTGCCTCAGCAACAACTCTGCCATTTTCTCTTTCATTGGCTTCGTTTATGGCATCTGCATTGCATTCAAGTTCACTAAACATGGTATGATATTGACATCGTAAAATATAGAATAAAATATAAAATCAAATGTACCTACTCGCAGCCTTTCAGAAGTCGAACAGCGAGCCTGATGTCCCATTCGCCTACCTTGCAACTGGTCCATGGTCATTACAGCATGCTTGTGGGACCTTCTCCCTAACCTGATCCACCCCTTTGCGGGCATGATTTTATCCCCAACATAGGCCGGCCACGCATGCTGGTTGGGATAAGAATGGAATGCACCCCAAGTACTCATAAGGTACTAAGTACGGTACATGTCGGTGACAAAATCATCCTCACAGAAGTTTCTCACTCGGCACACCACCATAACATGAGAACAAGGTAGGTGAGCTAATTGGATTTCTTGACATGTACATGTTACAGCATTGTTAGGTCCAAAAATAACAATATACTTGAAATTCCTTTTTACAAACTCCATAGTCTCATTGGTCTACGACTGGTTGGAACGTACTCACCTGGACATTGCACTTCAAATTCTAAGTTGCGATCCCCATACGGGACAACGTTCATAACTGAACCTTTCTCCCTATGTTTACTTAGTTTCCCCTCCACCGTTGTTGAAAATGTTTGATTCCTGGCCAGTAATTCGAGGGCTTTCACACGCCGTTCAACAAACTATGCATTTAACTTATAGAAGATGTCCTCTACAATTGCTGCCACGGGAAACATCTGGCTCTGCTTGAAAACATTATTCAATAACTCGAACCCATTTGTGGTCATAATTCTCCATCGATAACCTCCATCATGGGCCTGAAATATTTTCTCATATGTGGGTGGCTCTTGCAGATCTCTAGGATTATTTTTGCCCACCTTGAGTAAGTATGCATTTGCCTTTGGACAGTACTACACAAAAATAATTTTTTAGATGAGAAAATATAAGTAAATAATTCAGTAAAATTTCATCTAAAATGTTAAATTTCAAATATAAAAATATACATACCGTGGCAAACTCTTTGAACATCTTTTTCACCCTTCTCGGCTTCTTCCTCCTGTAACTAATTTTGAAGGTATCTGCAACCCATTTGTCGTATCTGGTATTCTTGTTTAGGTTGTCTGCAATGTGTTGTATACACAGCTTGTGCATACAGTTGCCGTCCGCTGTCGACCACCCGAAATCTCTGCGATCAAAAACATATTTGATTCATTTGTGCTGGTCTGATATGACATGAAAGAACATGTTCCCAACCACTTCTCTTCGTAAAAAACTCATGAAAAATCCCCAATTTTCACCATCCTCCTTCTCAACAATTACAAAGGCCAAAGACAACAACTAGTTTTCAGCATCATATGCACATGCTATCAACAGCCTCCCCTCGTAACGGCCAGACATGAAGCATGCATCTATACTGATGACCGGTCTAATGTATGGCACAGCTTGAATACATGGACCAAAAGCCCATGTTATGGCCTTGAATTGCAACGCGCCATTGACATACCCGCTATTGACATCGGGTATGCTGACATTTCAACATTCATACTTTGTGCCGGAATTTGTACTTGCTATGGCCTGGAGCAATGGTGCAAGCAAGTTGTATGAACCCTGCGAACTACCGAACATGCTGCAAATCGCAAGTTCATGTCCTCTCCACAACCTATTGTATTTTGGGGTTACCTATTTTTAAATGCATATGACATGTCTACCGACCTCCTTAATGCTCATCGATAGGTCCTCCTTAACGTCCGTCTCAATTACATCAGCAATAAGTGATGCCGTAAGTTGTGCATGGTCTGTCCTTGACGACACAGACTTGCATGTATGAGGTGGTTCACACTTCTTAATGATCCATGCCTCCCCCTTACCCACAGGGGTTGCAAAAAGACGAAACTCTGAACTCTGCAAAAAGATGGAACTCTGCATCTTTACAAACAACAACTAACCTTGTTCGGTCCCTTTTTTGTACTCTACACTTCCAGTTGCCGTGAACATGAACTTCATTGATTTTTTTACAAGTTCATCTATGTTTGTATAAACCTGCTGCGGAGCAAGCTCCGAATTGTATATGACACGCTTTCCAAATCAACTTATGTATGATACTTCAAAACCAGTGGTATCGTTGAATGTGGGGCACATATGCCTATCTGTCCGACCTCTAATCGGAAATATGTCTTCCCTAGGTAAATAATCTTCATCACCATCTGATAAGTGATCAGAATCCCAATCCCCGTCCCAATCATCACCCGTGTCCATTTCCTTTTCTGGTATGGCATCAATCCCTTCACCATCAATGTCAGTATCACTTCGGGTAACAACGGGTAACAATATAGGTATTGACTTTGGTATAGATGGAAATCTGGCTTGGATTACGGGTTCAATAAGAGGTGGTGGTGGTAACTCGGTGGTATAATCATCCATGTTATAATTAGTGGTATAATGAGGTACATAATTGTCATGAATGAGTGGTACGTATGGTTCATACGGTGATACATGACCCGAGTTGTGGTACCCCAAGTTGTCATAACCCGATTGGTGGTACACCGGGTTGTCATAACCTGTATTGTCCCTAGATGGTCTAACCCCGGATTGAGCGGAACCCTTCTGGAATATAAGTCCATTACCGGTGTACCCCTTGACTCAAAAGTATTGTAAACACCCCTCCATAATATCTCATATGTTATTGGATACCTTGTAAAGTAAGGTCTATTACCCCCCTTACTGTGTCAATCCGAGTAGCTAAGTATATGTCATACTGGTTGGGGTTTACACCAGTCTGTTTGTATATCATTTGCTTAAGTTCCAGAAAGGAAGTATTTTCATTAACCTCGAAGCCATAGGCTGCATCTTTCGTGTACTGTGCTCCCTCCATACCCCGGACAAGCTTCCCGCCCACATACAGTGCAACCAACATTTCTTCTTTTGAGAGACATTAGTAAAAAAACATTTATTAGTTATATATTAATAATAAAAAAATGAATTAAAAAATTGGAAGCGACTAATTGTACCCAGCGAGTTGTACCCAGTTTTTACCCAAACCAACTGTCATTTGACTTGCGCGAATACTGTAAAATTATATACTCAATACTGTATCTTCAATGACAAATCATATATAATACGTAATACTCAAGTGACTCTTGCAAGTGGTCCCAAGTTTGTTGTTAACCATTTACAACTTCCACAACTTGCCAAACTACCTGTACTTCCTGCGGGACCACTTGCTGTACTTTCAGAGTGACAACTTCTAGAAGATTTCAAAACCGAACGACTTCTCAAACTTGCAGTTATTTCCAAATAACACCTAAAATTATGCAAAATTAATTTTTTTTCGAAATTAATATTTTTAAATTTTTTATTTTTTTCATCATTTTTTTCTTCAATTATTAATATTTATATATACATGTATATCATGTAAAATAAGACTTCAATACTGTAAAACTCGCAAATGTAAACTATAAAACTAACAGATGCAAATTATAAAACTTCAATACTATAAAATTGATACCTGAAACTATAAAACTAACATATACAAACTATAAAATTTCAATAATGTAAAATTCGCAAATGTAAACTGTAAAACTAACACATGCAAACTATAAAACTTCAATAATGTAAAATTTGCAAATGTAAACTGTAAAACTAACACGTGCAAACCATAAAACATCAATAAAATAAAACACATTGTTCAACAAAAATAACGGTTCACAAGCATAAAATGTCACTAGTCACAACCACATTATTCAACAGTAGTATACTATTCAACATACAAATACATCTGTTCCACACAAGCATACTATTCAACATACAAACAAAATAATTACTTCATAACCCTCTGGTGAACATTATTTGGATGAGTGAGAAGCCTCATCACTAGAATAACTCGTTCTTTCGAAATATCATTCTGTAAAAAAACAAAATAAACAAGGTTATAAATTGGAGTTACCTTGGTGAGAGAATAAAATTACAAATAGGAATTACATCATAAACTATGAAGTTAAAAAAATTACCTGTGTGAAAGTTAGAGACATCTCGGTGATCAGATTGTAGAAAAAAGGGTAAAATAAAAATTGCACAGTCTATTGATCATTCTCCCTGCTTTAGGTACACCTCTTCAATAATTTTCCAACCTGATTTAGCTGAAAGAAAAATTAATATCAACAATTAATAAAAACTTCAAGTCCTAATCATGTAAATCATTGACAAAATCCTGAAAAACTAGTTGAACAACTATTGCATCAAACTATTGCATAAAACATGTAAAATAACTGATATATCCTATAAAATAATTGCATCAAACCTGTAAAATAACTGAAATATCCTATAAAACTATTACATCAAACATGAAAAACTATTGAATGAAACATGTAAAATAACTGATACATCTTATAAATCTATTGCATAAAACCTATAAAACTGTTAAGTAGATCATGGAAAAATATTTTACATTTAAGAACATCTCAAAAAGCTGCAAATTCAATCCATGATATGTAAAATAAATAGAGTGAAAACTGTTGCATGAAACCTGTAAAATAACTGATATATCCTATAAAACTTTTAAGCATTTCTTGTAAAATATTGTACATTTAAGACCATCTCAACAAGCTGCAAATTCAATCCATGATATGTAAAATAAATAGAATGAAAACTATTGCATGAAATCTGTAAAATAATTGATACATACTATAAAACTATTAAGTACATAATGTAAAATATTGTACAAATCATACCTCACTGCTAACTGGAAGCTCAGGATCCATCAAATCTTTGAGCACTTGCAATCTACACCAAAAATTTCCTGGTCTGTGGCAGAAAGCTACTTCATTGTTTATCAGCTTTTTGTTCTTCACATTAAGCAACCAGTCATCAATTATGCGGATTACATCACTGGATTACATCTTGTAAAACTCTTAAAAAAAATCCTATAAAATAAAGAAAAGAAATACAGATCGTAGATCCTGTAAAATATTGTAAAACAGTTAAACATATCCTAAAAAATACTCTACATAACCTTTAAACCTGATTGATAAATCATGTAAATCTAGGAGATAAATCCTGTAAAATATTGTATAGATCCTGTAAATCTATTAGATAGATCCTGTAAATAGATGTTGTAAACTAAAATTTTCAAATATTCATCGAGAGAAGCGCGATTTGGTCGAGACAGTGGCGATCACCAAAGAAATCAAGAAAGTATACAGATCGTCGATTTGAAGAAAAAAACAAAATCAGCAAATCGACAATTGCATGGTGTCAAAAATCAAAATAGTGAAAAATCAGGATCTAAATTTGAGGAAAAATTAATTAAAAATTTGAAAACCCTAGATTCTTCTAAAAAATCGAATCAATGACAAATAAAATCTGAGAAAATCAATCAATCATAACTGGACCAAAGTTTGAGATGCAATATCGCGATTGTATGATTTTGAGGGCTGAAATTGAAGGAAAATCGAAGCTGTGGTCTGAAATCAAAACCACTTCGATATTAAAGGAAATTGAGGTCTGAAATCAAAATTAAATCGGCTCCGAGAGGGACGAAGCTGTAGCGTGACACCACCGCTGTCTTCTTTGTCATCCAAGTGGTCCAGTACTTCGTCGCCGTCGCTGCCGTCGGCAGGTAACTTTCTTTTTCTTCGTCGTCGCTCGCGCATCACCATTGCTGCCGCCTGTTTGACTATGTTAGGACCTTGCTTGAACAGGATCTATGCCATCTGTAGAGAGATAAAGGAGGTAGCGAAATAGAGGCAGAGAGAGAGCTCCGATCAGTGGCAGAGAGAGAGCTCCAATCGGTGGTGCCCGACCCGATCGATTGAGATCAGCAGAGGGATTCGATTGGAAATTTGTACGGAGTGAGAGATTCGAAAAGAAAAGAGTACGGGGAGGCATCCGAAGTTAATTTGTAAAAACTATTAAATCATGTTAACGAGGAAGGTTGGTTTATTTAAGATAGTATCGGACAGTTAAAATTGGTTAGAAGCGCATGGGGACCTGTCGCTGGTACAAATCCGGTAAAGAATGTTGGGTATAGAAATCTTTTCTCTCAAAAATTTACAAATTTATTAAACTAAAAAAAATAATATATCTGAAATAATCAAAAAATGATAAAAAAAATTATAATAATAATAATAATAATAGTAAATAATAAATAATATAACTAAAAAAATAATAATATAACTGAAATATTAAAAAAATGATAAAAAAATAATAATAAAATAATATAAGTAAAAAAAAAACTAAAATCGCCAAAGTTATTACCTGCTGGAGAGAATGAATTGTGAGTGGGAATGAGAGAAAAAACAGTCTTTTACAGGGGTTTTTATAGCAGACCACCCAACTGTGGAGCGGTTTGGTTGGAAGAATGAACCGCCCCACTGTGGAGCGGTCATGACATTTTTTATTATTTTTCAGAGGGGAGGGCAGATTTCATTTTTTTTTTTTTAGGGGTATTAATAAAAATCACGGGTCGATGCGTATGTCTTTTCAATGCTCTTCTTTTCTAGGGCTTGGCAGCTGCTGCCAAGTTGTAATGTCTTTTTAATTCAATTGAGCGTGATTATCAGAGAGCGGAGAGAGAGAAACAGAGACAGGAGAGAGGAAGTTGTATCATCTCTCTGCGGGGAAATTCGAGCATAGATCAGATTAGTTCCCCAAATAAAAATATGTGCCGTGCAGATCTCACAAAAAAAAAACCTTAAAAATCAACGGCCGGATTTTTCCGTGTGACAGGAGAGAGAGAGGTTGAGAGCATAGTATGACAAAAAAATAAAAATCATATGCAATCCGCAAGCAGATATGTAATAGCATCCCCAGATTAAACAAATAACAAGAATCTCAGTCTTGAGTTACAGCAGATAAGTCACGGTAATAGTTTAACAAAATCAACTTGAACAATATACTTCTAGAGGTAACAAATCATGTTTAGGTAAAACTTCAAAAAAGAAAAAGGCAAAAAAAAAAAAAAAGACCCTTCTCTGGACTCCAAGAAGCTCTAATCCATTCAAGCCTGCATTTAAGAAAGGAAAACAAAAGGGTTTTAATTCTCCCAAATATAACAAAATTCACACAAAACACCAAAATACACTGATACACACTCACTAACCTTGCTTGCAATATTGTTGGATAGCCAGTCAAGGCCTTCATACAAACCCTCTCCAGTGGTGGCACATGTGCTCTGGATGTACCTGTCAGTAACAAAACATATCAATTAAATCCAAGTAAGAATTACATCACGGGAGATTCTTTACCAGTCAGGTCAAGTCAGCAGTTACCTGTGGCAATTAAAGATAGCTGCCCAGTATATAAAACAACGAGGTCATTTGTGTTTTTTGGTCAATATATAAGCCTTGAGAAGTCAAGTTCTGGCCACAGAAAGGCTCGCAAAAACAAATTCTAGAGAGAGAGAGAGGGTACCAGTGGCGCTGACGGAGGGAGTGAAGGCCGAGCTTGTCAGTGATCTCAGCAGCGTTCATTGCATTGGGGAGATCTTGTTTGTTTGCAAACACCAACAGCACTGCATCTCTCAGCTCATCCTAAAAGCAACCACACGTGTATAAATACATATACAAGTGAAATGCTAAAAGAAAGGATTTCTACAAAACCAAATTAAAAGCCATGAAAAGGCCAACAACAATAATAGCACGTCTGGTTGTAATTGTATGGAATCCAGACGCCAATGAAAGGGCTAAAAAAACTCATCTTCCAAATAAATGTTAGGAAAGTATAATTTGAAATGCATCTACAAACACATTTCTGGAATTAAAACTCATCTTCTAGTTATAGGTGTAAATCTAACAAAACATTTCAACATATTGTTCTGTGTCATAATTGTAAGATGATTCCATAGACAATTGTATTCAGCAATATAAAGGATCAAATAGTAAATGGTTTTTGCCATATACCTCATTGAGCATGCGATGGAGCTCATCTCTAGCTTCAACAACACGATCGCGATCATTGCTATCAACCACGAAGATGAGACCTTGGGTGTTCTGGAAATAGTGCCTCCACAATGGCCGGATCTGTTCAATTTTGCATTATATAGTGCCAATCAGAAAATATGCAAAATCAAGAACACATAGGAAGACAAATCTTCAATTAAAACTCGACAAAGAAACAAATTAACTGTAAAAAAGTAAATTAATACCTTGTCCTGACCCCCGACATCCCACACTGTGAAGCTGATGTTCTTGTACTCTACTGTCTCCACATTAAAGCCTAATTTTGTTGCAAAAACATAAAATGGAAGACAAAGTCAAGTTACCAAACCATTGCAAATCAATAATAAACCTGGGCTCCAAACCAAAATTCAACATCTGTTTCATTTCCTTTTTTGTAAAAAAATTCAGAACAAAACAAAGAAATCAGTGGTACAGCAAGACGGTCGGTTCTGAAGTACTGGTACATCTTAAACCGAGACTTTAGTTCCTGCTACTAACCAACCTCAGCATCTTCTTTCACCACAAATATGGATACCTAGATATTTACCAATTGCACCTCAAGTAGATTAACTAATACCAAAGAAGAAGAGACAAAAGTAAAGTAACGCGTACCAATGGTCGGTATGGTGGTGACGATCTCTCCAAGCTTGAGCTTGTACAAAATGGTGGTCTTACCAGCTGCATCGAGACCCACCATCAGAATTCTCATCTCCTTCTTAGCAAAAAGCCGACTAAATAGCTTTGTGAAAGACAGCCCCATCTTTGCACCTGTTTGCATAAAGGCACTCAAAATAATCAGAAATCACAAAAAAAAGATTTTGGCTAGTAAATTTAATTGAATATGAGCCCTAGTTCATTACAAAATGGAAATTTCACACAAAAAGATGCAGAGACAAGCTGCTTCTAGTGTATCACATTTGGGAACAGGGATGGAAATCACTGCATTTTTTATGTCAAAAAAAATATATTCGTATAAACAGGAACAAGATTTCTTCCTCCTTATAGCTAATTGCTCTGATCTGTGAGTATCCGTTATGAAATGAAGGCTAGAAAACATAGCTTAAATTGATTGACCGCCTCTAATATCTCAAATTGGCCCAGAGGCCTAATTGAAAAGAATTACTCTCCGAAGATCAATTGAACAATCCCAATCTCAATTGTTGATACAAAACAAAGAAACCAAAGCATAACCCCGCAAAAAGGGATCAATTGCGTATCTGAGCATACCGAAGACAAATTACCGAATATTGGCTTAATTGTTCCAAAGCTAGCTCAACAAATATCCAAAATTTACAACGGGATATCAGTAATTACCAGAAGAGAAATACTAGATCAGATCTCGATCTCGATCGCGAGAGAGAGAATTTGTAGAAGGGGTTGACTGATTTAGGATTTTAGGAGGTGCTATTAAATGACACAAAGCCAGCGTTGCTGTTCCTCATATGACGATTCTCTCCATTCTATAAAACTGGAGACATCCGTTATTGATGGTAACACCATGCAACCCATCTTATTTTTTGTTGGCTTGTGATTTAATCGATTCGAGTATGTCTTTAAAAAATTCAGCAACAGGACTCGTACATACTTAATTTTACACTATACCATCTTTTCGCATATTATATTTTTTTATCTTCGATTAATCACACTCTATGACCCATTGACATGACCATCTAAGAAGAAATTCCCCGAATATATTTATTTTTTGTTTATTATTTAATTCGCTGATGTAACAATTTTATTATTGAATGTATCAGTTAACCACTTAATTATTTTAATTTTACACTATACTATATTTCGCATATTTATTTTTTTATTAATTTTACATCATCCTTTTCAATTAGTCAATTGTAGTATATTCGATTAATCACACTCTATGACACATGACCATCTAAGAAGAAATTCACCGAATATTACTTCTTGTTTATTATTTAATTCGCTGATGTGACAATTTTATTATTGAAGGTGTAATCAGTTAACCGCTTAGAGGGTTCAAATGCATCATGATTTTGTGCTCCAATATGTTTCACATTTTATATTTTTGTTTTCAAAGTTCGAACAGTCGATCCGAACCGCTCAACATGATCTTCATAATAAAATATGCTTGGAGACCAAATTTTATATTCTTAAGAATTTTTTTATTATTTTTTTAGATAGATACAAAATCATTGTTTTAAGGAGAATCTGGCCATAAAAAAAAAGTGATATTATACCTATGTAAAAAAATAGTAAAATTTTTTTAATAATATAAAATTTGGTTCTAAGAATATTTTATGATGAAAATCATGTTGAACGGTTCGGATCGACTGTTCGAACTTTGAAAATGGAGATAAAGGATGTGGAGCATATTAGAGCACAAAATCATGGTGCATTTGAACCCTTCTCATTATTTTAATACTATTTTATATAGCAATAATTATTCTAAACTGTTATTTTTTGCTAATGTTTTAAAGATAAGAATTTTATAACAAGATGTATATGCTAGATTATAAAATAGTTCAATTTAAATTTACGATCCATTTAGCTCATATAAATTACGAAACCATAAGGATTTATGGATGGAACAATCTGAAAAAAAAAAATCAACCAAAATCACGTTGGATTTTTTTTTTCAAAAGATCGTCAATCCAACCGTTATACATCCCCCTAAAATTGAAAAGCAATGGTACTATAATTTTTCGTAACACCCAACATTTATAATGCTTCGGATGACGCAAATTGATGCTTACGAACCTAGTCGACAAAATTACCTTTTTTTGTGGGGTGGTAGAACTCGACAAAGTTCTTAATTAATACACGCAAACTGTATTCTTAATTTTGACTTGAAGATTTTTTTTAAAAAACTGACTTGAGGGACAAAATGGGGTAAAAATATTGACAGAGCCACTGTTGTTTCATGTAACATACGAGTTATACAACATTATTTGACTGTACTGTGCATGTGCTGTATGAAACAAAAACTGATTTGTCAATATCTTCACTCCAAAATGAACTAAAATTTTGCAGTTCTCCGGCATTCACATACACATTCCGAAATCCTCTCCTTTTTTTCCCGTTAAAAGGCAGCAATAATCAAAGAAAAATAGCGAGTCAATGGTGAATTTCCGATCCGTTTTTTGCATATTTCGGTTACTAAGGGAATCGATTGTGGTCCACAAAATTGCACCGCGCATGTAACGCAACTCACTAGACTACCCTTCTTTTCTCTCGTGCTGTCACCGCCTCTCAACAAACCATTTTATTCGGCTCTTTTCTGGTACTAAGTATTATTCCTGATATGATGTACCTTTGACTGATCACATGTATTTTTCACGCATGTATTCATTGTGTAATTTTCAATACACCTGGTAATTTTATTGAGATAATGGTCGTAACATAAGGCGCGGCCAGAATCAATAAATTAGGGAACGTGCAAAAAGGTGGTCTTCATGTTAAACTTAGTTATAGTCACTATCCATGTGGATTGCACGTAGAATGGGAATCTTCATTCGCCACGTTACAATATTAAATAAAGACAAGTGCAAAGATATTTATATGATTATCTTATAAGTTATAAATCCATAAGCAGCGTCTAGAATGTAACTTATTAAAATGTCAAAAAATGATAACTGTAATTTGTAAAGATAGAACCAGTCTTATAAAACAGAGAGAACCTTTTTATAATCCCGTAAATTCGCTTAAGTGCCATCGGTCAATCAAGTTATACACTTTGAAGCGTGATTTGATATACTAGTTACATTATTAATTTTAGATGATGCCATGATGATTTGATCTGTTCTGAATTGACCTGTTCAGTTTTGATACATCATCAGTTTTGAATTGACCTGTTCGTCATGCGCGTTTTAGATGTTATAGAGACTTGCCACATTTACAAATATTGTGTATGATCTCTAGAGTGGAAAAAACGTACCATGCCGTACCGTGCTGTGATTAACACGCTGTGACTTTAGTCTCGTACCGTACCGTGACCAAGTTAATTTTTCACGTGCCATGCCATGACCAAAATGTCAAGAGGTAGTCACGGCACGCGAATGGTCACGCCACGTGAGTCACTCCGTGTCCAAACATGCCGTGACCAAACGTGACTCGCATGACTCGCGTAACCATTTTATCATAATTTAAATTAGTTTAATCAAGATTCACCGTTTGATCTTGATCAAACGGTCCTAATTACACGTCACTCACGTGACGACGTGTCATGTCATGACTAATCTTTCGCGTGACGTGCCGTGCCAAATTTTCAAATAATGATCACAGCACGGGACACGAGAGTCACAGCACGTAACCGACACGCGTGCCATGCCGTTCCGTGCTGTAACTGTGACAGAGCCGGCTTCGCCGTGCCATTTTTCCCACTCTAATGATCTCTCTACTAAAAAAATGTGGAGATCAATTTTTACACTTTTTTGAATTTTTTTACTATTTATTAAAAAAGATACAAAATTCAATAATTTAAAAACACCAATTTTGTAAAAGACTTAATAAATAGTTTAAAAATTCAAGAAAAATGTAAAATTTGATCTCCAAACACATTTATTCTAAGATCATGTTGAACGAGATCATGTTGAACAGTTTGAATTGACTATTTCAACTTTAAAAAATTAATTGTAAAATGTAACTACATAATGTTTGCAAGTGGATCCCTCAGTATTTTATAATGCTATATGTAACCTTATTCGCGTGTAGCCCAAGAATTCGTCTAACGTTTGCTCCAGAGCATTCCTGCATTCACCTGCGTTGACCAAGAACAAAAATTAACGAGTCATGAACTCAGTAGAACAGTACAACTTACAATAACTATTCTACATGTATACTACAATAAAAAATTCAAAATAAGATGCTAAAATGGCTGCCATCAACACATGGCAGTTACACTAGCAATAAGATGGATGGGAAATTGAGAACTGAGAAAAGTTAATTCTATATCGTACAACAGTAATTTAAATGAAAAAACAGTTCTAGGATTTGTGCGTTCAACTTTTCATCATCCACATACAAAGCACAAAAATACATAGTAGACAACAATATAGAAACCGTAGTTGGTTCAAGGGGGTTGTTCATACAGAGATCAACAAATCCATGAGAAAATATCCTCCTAGTAAAAACCCTACATACAAATACATCGCTACACAAGGTACACAAAGGCTACATCCTAATATTACACAATTGATAGTAGATGGGTCCTTAAAGCCCTAGAAAGGGGCATTGCTTCCTCGCATGCTCTGGTACCAGCTTCGCCACAATATCCATCGGCACATTCTTCAACTCTGTTCATCATGATTAAAAGGACAAACCAAAAAGAATAATTCAAATCTGTCAGTTTGTACTTGCATAGATATTAAAGAATGATAACAATTCACCATTTGAAAATAAGCTAGAACTCTTGCTGCTCTAATTTTTCAAATGAATAATAAAAAATAATTCACAACTCATTTTTTCATATATCCTTGACCATATTGTGAAATAATGTACATACCATGTGGTTTGAAGTTGAAAAGTGGAGGCAGGAAGCGGCCACTAGGAAGACGTGTATTCGGGTCCCTAAGCTCGTCGAAGAATGGGTGGATTAATGCATCTAACTGGTAAAGAACAAATGAAATGACGTGTGAATTACTGAGTAAACTACGAAAAAATAAATTTTATCGACCTGTCATTTTAATTAATAACACTTACAGCACTGCAGCGCAGGTTGGGTGAGTACTGAAGAAGCCTAGAGACAAGATCCACTGCCTCAGGTGGCATTCTCTTGTGAAAAACCTAAAAAAAGAGGGTAAAACAGAAAAACAATCTTAGCTCCATCCATGGCTTTGATTTTTGTTTAGAGCATTGAACTCTCTCCTTTGTTTTGTCTTGCTGTTAAATAGACCATTGAACTTTCTCCTCTGTTTTGTCTTAGCTTTTAAATAAGGTTTTTTAATTGGATCTCAGCAAAAAGATATAATATTTCAAATGTTGCAAGTCATGGCCAGTAAAGAGGATCCAAGATAACCGTAGTTCAAGATAGGATTGTTTGAGTACCTTATGCCAGGGATGGGCTTTGATTTGCGGGAACTTGAACTCCGTGTAATTAGGGTTCATGCACTTTATTTCCTCTCTAGTTGGTGTACCAAGGATCTGCATAATTCAGTCCCATTGTCTATTATAAATGAAAGTATAAACACAAGACGAATGAGTATTGGATTGAGAATTAGAAGGAAATTACCTTTATGATTTCAACAAGCTGATCTACGCCACTCTCCCCAGGAAATAATGGCTGTAAAAAGAAATTGAATGATAAAAACCAATTTAAACTAAACTAACTTTTGTTTACAAAACTTCTGGTGAGCAATAATTTATTCTCATCTTTATGCAGGAGCAAAACTAGAAAATTTGAGATTAGGGGAGACTGAAAAATCTAATATAGTGTAATTTCATTTTACAAGGTGGCTGAAAAGTATTGATGCATTTAACAATTATGAAATTCAACAGACAAAATTACAAATTTTCAATTTATAGGGAAGGCTTAGCCTCCTTTTCCCTCCACTAAGATCCAACCCCGTGTTTAAGTCAAGGATTTCCACAGTTTGTAGCACATGCCATCACAGGCTTTGCCAGCAGTGACTTAGGTTACAAGTAGTAATTAGATACTACAGATTTTAACTGCTGATTCATTAACACTATACATTCGAGAGTTTTAGTGCAAGATATACCTGGCCTAGTAAAAGCTCAGCAAGAACACAACCAGCTGACCATATATCAATGGCGGTTGTATATTCGGTCGCACCAAAGATGAGCTCAGGCGCTCTGTAGTACCTCGAGCATATGTAAGAGATGTTTGGTTCTCCTTTCACCTAATTAACCAAGGATATTAATTAGTACGAAAAATTTGAAATAGGAAAGGAAGACTAAAAAGCAAACAAGGCATGATTTAGTAATACATACCAAAACCTTTGCGCTTCCAAAGTCAATTAGTTTCAGCTGATGTGTGTGTGGATTTACCTAATTTAACGGAAAGAAAAATACATTAAAAAAATCATCCACATATGAACTTATCAATGATATTGTGTGAAACTTGCATTCCTTTTTCTTTCTAAAGAATGACGAAAGATCCATTTTATGGTCATGTCTTATCTATAATGAACATTTAAAATAGGAAAATAGTGTAATATACAGAAATAGCTCGAAAAACTTTACCAGAAGATTCTGAGGCTTGATGTCTCTATGGCACACACCGATGCAGTTGTGGATATAAGCCAATGCTCTACAAATCTGGTTACCAAGCCAACATAATCAACATAACATTAAATGCTCGTTATATTTTATTAAATGCTCATTATATTTTAAAATTTTCTGACATTTTCAGAAGAAAAAACACTTTTAATTACTTGCCGAAAGGAGCTATAGCAATGCAACAAACAGATAAGGTACTTCACTTTCTGTTGAGATTTATGTATGTTTATTGCATTAATAGAAGTTGTAGGGTTATATTGGTAAGAAATGAGTTATAGAGAATTGTAGGGTTATGAATGAAAAATGTAACGCCTATATAGGCCCAAGAGAACAAAGGAATCAATACAATTCATTTTTCTGATTTTCCACTTGGTATCAGAGCCTTACAAAACCTAAACCTAAACCTAATCCTAGCTGCTACAGTGCCGCGCCGCTACAGTACCGCGTTGCTACAGTAACCGAATCACTGGTCGCTACAGTGCCGCCGCTACAGTAACCGCGCCGCTCGGTCTTCTCTTCTTCTAGAGTCGGCCGGCCACCAAAGGTAGCCTCTTTGTGTTATTTGGCCGGCATGGGGGGCCTCTACCCCACGATACCCGAAAAGCGGGTTTGGATCAAGGTTTGATCGGGTTTTGAACTCGAATCTTGATGAGATAGATCAAGATCGGGTCAAGAAGAAGAAGAAGAGAGGGGGAGATGATGTGGATCTCGATCTTGAGAGTGTAAGATCGGGTCTAAGAAAGAAGTAGGAGGGATTCGGACTAAGATCGATACGTGAGGTGTGGATCTGAGTCGGATCAATGTCGGAGGAGGAGAGCCGGATTAGGCTAGAGGTTGGGGCAGCAGGACTTCCAGGGGTGAAGTCAGCACTAGCGGTCTCCAACTCAGGTAACACAGGGTTCAGGGGCGAGCCTCGACGGTGTTACAGCTGCGGTGAGGTAGGTCACTTGAAACAGAATTGCCCTAAGTCACCTAAGAAGCGAGATGCAGGTGAGAAGGGGCAGTCTGGAGGCCGTGGTTGTGGCCAGGGCGAGAGTGAGGAGATACTGAAGAGGAAGCAGAAAGCAGCAGGTAATGGGAAGAGTGTGGTAGAGGGCGCATCTACCTCGTCTTCACCCAGGGGTAACTTTGCTTGTTTTGCTCACTCGGTCACAGGTGCTTGTGATCCACTTGCTCTTGCCTCGATATCCACCACTAGATCACCAGATTGGATAGTCGACTCTGGTGCATCTCGCCATGTGACTGGTGCTACTAGAGAGTTTTCTTCCTATACTCACCTAACAGTCCCAGAGAGCATTCAGACAGCCGATGGTACGGCCCAGCCCGTGGTTGGTAAGGGTACTGTGAGATGTACCGATTCAGTGACTCTGACCAATGTGTTGCATGCTCCTTCCTTTCCCGTAAACCTGGTGTCCATTAGTGCTATTATTCGTGAGCAGAAATGCATCGTGACCTTTGATATTCCGAAGATGGTTTTTCAGGAGAAGGAGACAGGTCGGATACTTGGGACTGGCACATGGCGTGATGGGTTGTGGTACATGGATAGAAAAGGGATGGACACAGCGCTGGCATCTGTGGTCGATAGAGTGGGGGCAGGAGGATCTGGGGTGAGTGTGGAGGATGAGTTGCTTCTGATTCATCGGCGGATGGGGCACTCTTCCTTCAACTTACTGGAACGTTTGTATCCATCAAAGTATGAGAAAGCTGACAAACAGAAACTTGTGTGTGATGGATGTGAGTTTGGGAAGCATACAAGGAGTTCGTATGTAAGCTCAGGAAGTAGGAGTTCTCATGCCTTTGATCTGGTACACTCGGATGTGTGGGGGCCTTGCTCAACAACTTCGATGAATGGGTATAGATTTTTTGTGACTTTCATCGATTGTTATTCTCGTGTCACATGGTTGTACTTGATGAAGAACAAGAATGATGTACTTGCTTGCTTCAAAGATTTTCATAAGGCGGCTCAGACTCAGTATGGTGCTGTGGTGAAGGCACTGAGATCCGATAATGGGACCGAATATACAAACAAGGCATTCGAGGAGTATTTGTCAGTTCATGGGATACATCATCATACCACGTGCCCTTACACACCAGCACAAAATGGAGTGGCAGAGAGGAAGAATAGACACTTGTTAGAGGTAGCCCGGTGCATGATGATCTCCATGAATGTTCCGAAACATTTGTGGGGACAAGCAGTCCTGACAGCCGCACATTTGATCAACAGAATGCCATCTAGAGTGTTGGAGTGGCAGACTCCATGTGTGATGTTGAAAGGAGATAATAAGGGCATTCTTCCTCCAAAAGTATTTGGTTGTTTGTGCTTCGTGAAAGACAACAGACCAACAGTGGGAAAGTTAGATCCCAGAGCGGTGAAATGCATTTTTGTGGGTTACTCTGGTACTCAAAAGGGTTATGTGTGCTGGAGCCCGGTAGAGAGAAGATTGTTTGTGAGTATGGATGTTACATTCCGCGAGCTCGAACCTTACTACTCCTCAGAGACTACATCACCCTTTGGAGATTCGCTCGATACAGGAGGTATGAGGCGAGAGGGGGAGAGTAGTAGTGATGGTGAGAGGATGATAGTGAGTGTGGGTGGTATTCCTTGCCCACTGGTAGATTCGGCTAGGGTTGAGCCGGAAAAGGAGAATTCAGCTAGGGTTGAGCCAGAAAAGGAGGATTCGGCTGTGGTTGAGCCGGAAAAGGAGGATTCAGCTAGGGTTGAGCCAGAAAAGGAGGGTTCGGCTGTGGTTGAGCCGGAAGTTGAGAAGAATGGGCCCGACAGTGGGAGAACTCAGCCTCAGGGGGAGTCGAGATACCGTGAGGTGTATGTGAGAAGAAATAAGCAGAGTGAGGGAGCCGTGCCTTCAGTGCCACCTGTGCCAAGTCCATTGGCTCTGCCTACTCTGACTCGTGAGACACTTACACCATCCACCTCAGACTCAGAATACACAGGTGCTATGATTCCTCTTTCTACTCCTCCCACTCCCCTATCGGTGAGAAGGACTCCTCGTGAGAATGCGGGTATTCCTCCTGACCGATATGGTTTCCCACATGAGATTGCCCAGTTTGTCTCTTACTCACACATATCACCGGTGCATAGAGCGTTTATTGCATCATTGGATACCGTCTCTATCCCTGAGTGTTGGCAGGTTGCTAAAGGAGATCCGAAATGGAAAGCAGCCATGCTAGAAGAGCTCGAGGCCCTCTTAAAGAACAAAACGTGGGAGCTTGTGTCACTACCACCAGGCAAGAAGGCTGTTGGATGCAAGTGGGTCTTCACAGTGAAACAGAATCCAGAGGGTCTAGTTGAGCGCTACAAGGCGAGGTTGGTAGCGAAGGGGTACAGTCAGACCTATGGCATCGACTATGATGAGACCTTTGCACCCGTGGCGAAGATGAGCACAGTGAGGACACTGGTTTCCATGGCAGCGAATGGGGGATGGAAGTTACACCAACTCGACGTGAAGAATGCATTTCTTCATGGTGATTTATTGGAGGAGGTGTACATGGAGATTCCACCAGGGTTTGGCACAAACCAGACAGTGGGTAAGGTGTGCAGACTCAAAAAGTCGCTTTATGGGTTGAAACAGTCCCCCCGGGCCTGGTTTGATAGGTTCAGGAAGGCTATGGTAGGCATGGGCTATCAGCAGATCAATGCCGACCATACGGTGTTCGTTCGACAACATGGTGGTCACATTACTATGCTGGCTGTGTATGTCGATGATATGATCATTACCGGGGATGATGAGGGAGCAATTGCAAAGTTGAAGGCAAAATTGGGAAAAGAGTTCGAAGTGAAGGATTTGGGACAGCTTAGATACTTCCTTGGAATTGAGGTGGCTCGCGGGGCAGAGGGGATTGTTTTGTCCCAAAGAAAGTATGTCCTAGATTTGCTCACAGAGACAGGCATGTTGGGGTGCAGGCCTGCAGTTTCTCCAATTGATGTGAAGGCTAAGATAAGTGCAGAGGCAGGAGAACATGTTGATCGTGAGAGGTACCAAAGACTGGTAGGCAGATTGATCTATTTGACACATACACGTCCCGATATCTCATTTGCAGTGAGCGTGGTGAGCCGCTACATGCATGACCCTAGGAAGGGCCATATGGACGCCGTGTATCACATTCTGAGGTACCTGAAGAGTGCACCAGGGAAGGGCTTGATTTTCAGGCAGAATGGACACATGAACATTGAGGGCTATTGTGACTCTGACTGGGCCAGTTGCCAAGATGACAGGAGGTCCACAGCTGGCTATTGCATGTTCGTAGGGAGCAACTTGGTCTCTTGGAAGAGCAAGAAGCAGCCAGTTGTTGCGAGATCGACAGCAGAAGCCGAGTACAGGGCTATGGCATTGGGAGTTACTGAGATGGTGTGGCTGAAGAGGTTGTTGGAAGAGCTCAAGGTTAATCACGGAGCTCAAATGAAATTGTGGTGCGATAGCAAGTCAGCGATCAGCATTGCCAACAATCCTGTGCAGCATGACAGAACCAAGCATGTGGAGATCGATAGGTTCTTCATAAAGGAAAAACTAGAAAGTGGACTTGGAGCTGAGTCATGTAGCTACTGGAGATCAAGTAGCTGACTGCCTCACCAAAGGACTTAGCTCAATAGATCTAAATAGGTTTTGTGACAAGATGGGCTTGATGGATATCTTTTGCCCATCTTGAGGGGGAGTGTTGAGATTTATGTATGTTTATTGCATTAATAGAAGTTGTAGGGTTATATTGGTAAGAAATGAGTTATAGAGAATTGTAGGGTTATGAATGAAAAATGTAACGCCTATATAGGCCCAAGAGAACAAAGGAATCAATACAATTCATTTTTCTGATTTTCCACTCTTTCTATATAAAAGAATATGCATGTTCAAAACTTAAATTTCATTGAAAAACAGCAACTATTGATGGTGCAAAAACATTCAGTTAAAATATTACACTTGCAAAATCAAATGCTAAATAATTATTAATTAGAAAGAATTGTACAAATTGAGTTTCAGTAGAGTGTTAATTGCAAAACTGGACTTAAAACTGGTGAGCTTTGGATTGAAATTGAGGCCCCAATACATATAGCAGCTAAGTTCAGGCTTAATTTGGTACTATTGGTCCTCATGCATCTACACTTGACTTAGATCTGATAGATAATTCAGACTCAATAGTATAACATAACTGACAGTCAATTAAGACAAGTTTACTCTTTTGTATGATAATAAAAAATATGTGAGACAATATTTTATACATGCCAAAATAGCTTGCTAACCTACCTGATACATGTACAATTTCACATAGATCAATGGCATGCGCTGGCCCATCTTGTTGTAATGCTTAATCACACGGTAAACAGTCTCTGGAACATACTCTAGTACCAAATTTAGGTACAGATCCTCTTTCTCAGTTGTTGAGAAGAAGCAGTGTTTCAGTGTCACCACATTAGGGTGATCAAGGAGTCGCATTATTTGCAGCTCCCTGTTCTTGTATCGCTTGTCTTGAAGCACCTTTTTAATTGCCACTGTTTCTCCCGTCTCAAGGCACCTCGCCTAATTAGAAAGGAAAATGGTTCAGGGTTGATTTCGCAAAAGTGACAGTACAGGATTTAGGAACAACATTAATCATGATTCTCTTTTCTACATACATGTCTGCATGAGAACACATACAAACACAGACATATACTTTTTAAACTTTTTCATGCTTCGATCAGATCATCGTCAAATTGTTGCTCTACCGCTGAGACACAGCAAAAGTAAATCCAAAAAAAAAAACATGAAGTACACTACTGTACCAGTAACATAATCAACCGGAAGAAAATGCACTCCATAATAGTGATTACTTTTTTTCAAATAAAAAACAGTAACAAATGTGGTGACCAAGTACCATTAATACAATTACTGTTGGCTGCTTTCTGGATATGAAGCTGCATTATATGGTTTCAAGTCTAGCAAACTTTTGTGCTCTTAGATGAGATGAAACAGTGATGTGAATGAGGTACCATGTACCAACACAAAAACAACAAAACTAAAATAGAAATTCGGAGAATTAATTCTGCCAAGTACCATAACGCAGCAAATTCAAGAAAAAAACAAAGAACAACTAACCTGGAATACTATTCCAAATGATCCATGCCCAATAACCCGCTCAGCCATATAGCTTATTGTCTATTATCAAAATTTTAAAAAAAAATCAGAAGATAAGATTTCCGAGATATTTATGTACAATTCAAGAACAAACAAAAATCTAGATGCACATCTATGCATAGTTATGTGGTCCGCATGTCAGTCAGATCAGGTTCTGGGACATGATGGTCAGTAAAACACCTGACAGATTGATTTAGCAGCATGTCAAATTTATTGGTTTTGGTCCATTTTTCCTTCACTGCTGGTGTGAAGAGTGCACTTGTGTGCATGATTGAGTTTGATTAGCTGGTGTTGAACCACAATAAGCTTATCAAAGAAACAAAATTGATTGAATTTTCCTTCACATGAAGGACCGGCCAAAGCAAAAATAACAAGTAAAACTGATCCTGTACTGGTATAAGCTGATCAATGGCCTCAAACAAGCAAGGTGAGCTTACATAAGGTGCAGCAAGAATGTTTACATGCATAGTAACAGGGTTTGTGATTAATTCCCAAATAATTCATGTATTATATGTTTTCAGCAGTTTCTTGAACGAATAGATGAATTGACAGGTTTTATGAATTTTACAAATGATTGACGAATTCTTCATAAATTTTTACGAATAATACATGATTTATACCTGTATTATTTGCAGAGTTTACAAGTTCTTTTTTGTCTGCTTACCAAAAGTATCAGTACTTTTGTATAATTTTTTGAATGAAAAAAAAAACATGTCCAAATTATACCTGTATCATATCTGTCTCACGAAATTTAGACCTCACCAAATTATTCCCGAGTAACGAATTCGATACTGTTTCCTTGTGCATATGTTCTTGTTTATTTGGGTGTGGGGGGGTGGGGTTAATGCATATGTAACTGTTTAGTTAGTTGCAGTACTATATGGTAAGTACCAGCCAAACCAAATAAATGAAGACAAAGCACTACATCAGTACTTGTGTAATAAACCAGTTAAGTTTGGTTGTAACTATGAAGTGAGGCAAAATACACACCAAAAAAACAAATATACCTGTTTGGGCTGGCCGCCTCTACCACCTATAGTGGTGACAATTATGTGGCCGGTTTCAGTGCTATTTCCATCTACAACTGTGGCCTCCATATCCTAGAGAAAAATTACATTAGTCATATTCCACCATCTGAAGAGAGAGAGGGAGGGAGGGAGGCGAAAGAGAGATCACTTTTTCATCTCTGATTTTCATCTCATTCATTTCTTCAGGCAGCCTGTCAATGGCAATGCTACTTCCTCCAGGATTTTTCACGCTGGTTGTAGGCGCGATGCTAACTGAAGCCATTGGCGGCTCTAAATTAATTGTTAGAGGGGTAAAAAGGGGAGATCAAACTCAAAGCCCCATCTCAAACCAATCTACTTTAGATTCTCTGGACTGAAATCTGTCACAACAAAAGAAGCAATTACATTGTCATCCCGCTTATATTTTCTAAGAAAACGTATGCAACTAAATGTACTCTTTCTCTTTCGTTCCCAAAAAGTACATACAAATTCGGATAGTAAACCAAATGAAGAAACAATTGTGAGAAATTCCTCTTAAAACAACAACCGTGATATTATAAATAATCTATTTAGACTTAACCACTCAATTGTACCGATTGTGCTTCCATTCAAGGAAAATACCAATTCGGTAATAGCCTCTTAAAGAATAGTAAAAATTATATTCAAAAGGTAGATCTAGAGATGAAAATAGCAAATTAACCAACGAAAATTCGAAAAGTTATCAAATTGAACCAGATCCTCACCTATTCAAAAGTGTACCAGCTCTTCGAGGATTGATCAACTTGGTTCTGCTCTAGGGTTTGAGGAGGGGGGAGGGAGAGGAGGAGAAAGGAAGAGGAGAGAGACAGACCTGGGACTCTGTTTTGTTTTTTTTTACTTGCTCCCCTTATTTTATTTTGTTATTTTATTATCTTGGTTCTAGTAAAGTAGAAGCTCATGATTTTTCATTTTAGCCTTTTGGGAACTTTTACGAATCAGCCCTAAAAACGTACTAGATTCTCAGCTTGCAAGAGTAGTTACAAACTACCTCTTTTGAGGGCTCGTATATTTAAAATTTGCTATAAATAACTTAACAATGAATCACATTTGGACATTTGGAGTTGGACATAAGTTGTGAAGTAAAGGTCTTGTTTTACTTCATGTTTATATTTTTTATATTGAAACTTCAAATAGACTATCCGAACCGCTCAACATGATCTTCGTATTGAAATGTGCTAGAAGACCAAATTTTACATTTTTGAAAATTATTTACTAATTTTTTAAATATTTCAAAACAGCAGTTTTCTATCTATCTAAAAAATAGTAAAAAAACTTCCAAAAAATCTAAAAATTGGTCTCCAAGTACATTTCAATATGGATATCATGTTGAGCGGTTCAAATCGACTGTTTGGTCTTTAAAATCAGAGATATGAGCGTGAAGTAAAACAAGATCTTTACTTCACAACTCACCATAGCCAGGGGCGGAACCAAGGCCTGGGCCAGCCTGGGCCTTGGCCCCCCTTGGCCCATAAAATATAGTAATAATTATATATAGTGTTAATAAAAAAAAAATGGCACCCCTATGTCTTTCTCTCCGCACCCCCTCTGGCACCTCCTCTTTAATAAAAAAAACTGGCACCTCTTTGTCGAGCACTCTTGACTCTTGAATTTATCAACCACCTGTTGGCCGCAAGAACCTGGCCCCCTCTACCGATCATTCCTGGTTCCGCCACTGACCATAGCCCATCTCTTCACATTTGTACATCTCAAAAAATATTATCTTTTTCAATGTAGAATTTATTTGAAGACTCGTAATTGATTTAATTTTAAAATGTATAATTTATTGGAGTATAACGAGCTTCAGACAATATAGTAAATAATTTATGGGAAAATAAGAACAAAAGAAAAATATGTGGTGCAGGATTTTTTTTAACAAAAAAATTCACATGAGTACTCCTTGAGTGTTTTTAACGAAAAAAACAGCTCTACTGAACTGTTGATTCGGTGGAGGCAAAAAATAATTTTATCCACCGAATTAGGCTGCCCAAAAAGATGAATTTTGTGGTCCACCAAACCAACAGTTCAGTGGATAAAACTATTTTTTGCTTCCACCAAATCAATAGTTCGATGGAGCTGTATTTTGTAAAACTCACTCAAGCGGTACTTCTTTTATTTGAACTTTTTGTTTAATTCTAATTTAGAAAAAAACGATACGGTGACAACCAGAAGCAATATTTCAAAAATAAAATGTGGAGTACAGAACTTGAGGGGTGCAAATGCAAAAGTTTTTTTATAACTTTCTTCGGTTACAATTAAATGAATATATTAGCCAGATATCTAACGTTTAAATTGACCTCCAATAAACACGCGTCATAATTACAGTAATTTTACTGAAACTATTTGTCGCAGTTCTTTTCCTCAATCGGGCCGAAACCTCATCTATAAAAACGCCACATGACATCTAGTATACAGTCGTAGAAATTAAATATCAATATATATTTTGTTTATTTTGTGTACTTTGATTTGTAAAAATTCGTGTCAGTACCGAAGACTGATGAGTGGTCGATGCAAGTGCAGTCAAAAGAGGACAACGACCAGGCAAGCCTCTTTCAACAAACGCTCTGTGTTTGTCCTCATCTGCTCTTCTCCGCGCGAAACATAAGACCGTTGGTCGAATAGATATGATCGATCTGAATCGTTGATTCACCATTGGTTGGCGCCTCTCGATAAATTCCCTGGAGATGCATTGCTGTTGTCGCTACACGCATTTAATAACCGGATCTGTCTCTGGGCTCCATCGTCTCCGTTTTACAAAATGGATGTGTCCAGTTTTTCGGTCCTTGACAACCTACCTGAGTCATTAGACGACAGGAAGTCAAGAAGCATCACGACCGTCGGTACCATCTCCATCAGCTGAAAGCGAAAGGTACTGAGATTTCTATAACTGCAAGTAACAGGATGCTGTTATTCTACATCAGATCTCAATTCTGCTAGTTAATTTAATAATGCCATGTTTAAATTAGTTCAATGAAGTTACAAAATATTACTTGCATTAGTCGTCCTTCCCCCCAACAACCCGAGATTTCTCGGTCTCACAAATTTCTGCTCTGTGTAACTGTAGTATGACCTTAATAACAAAATGCTAAGAGCATCTTAATCTTTGATACTATTAGAATTTTTAATTTAATGTGGCAGTTTATAATCAAATTTCAGAGATATAAGAAAGTTTCTTATTTGGAAACTATACAGTAAAGTTTCTTATTAAGAAATTGTTTATAAACTCCATGTTGATCAAATAATTGGCTCAAATTATTTCTGTTTTTTAATTTGTTGTTGACGTGGCTTAGTAGAAACTCTAAAATTAATTTCATAGATGTGAGAGTTAGAAATTTTAAAGACCTTAATTTCTAAAAAGAGATTAACAGTTATTTAGAAACTTATTTGAATTGCTGACATATAGATGCTCTAATAATTTCTTTAATTACAATTTTGTGCTGGAGTGTATGGCCACATCAACTGAACTCGTATCACCTAAGGTAACAGAATATTTATGTTTAGATTTGGACCGTTCAATTAGAATAAGTACAACTGCTAAAGCAGCCCGTGCATTCCACCTCGGGTCAGATTGACCCGAATTCCGATCGGACGACTGTGATCCAAACATAAATATTTTGTTACCTCAGAGGAGATGAATTCCACATCAACTGAAGTCACTGCACGGTGGGTAGAGTGAAAAAATGGCACGGCAGAGCCGGTTCCGCACGGAACAGCACGGTTACGGCACGGAACGACACAGAATAGCACGGCACGCGTGTCGGTTACGTGACGTGACTCATGTGTCTCGTGTCGTGACCATCTTAAGAAAATTTGGCAGACACGTCACGTGAAAGATCTAGTCAAGGCACGACACGTGGTTACGTGAGTCACATGTAATTATGACCATTAGATCTTGACCAAAAGGTGGATCTTAAATAAACTAACCTAAATTATGATCAAATGGTCACGCGAGTCACGTTTGGACACGGTGTGACTCACGTGGCGTGACCACCCCTTGACACTTTAGTCACGGCACAACACGGTACGTGAAAAATTAACTCGGTCGCGGTATGGCACAAAACCAAAATCACAACGTGTTAGTGATGGCACGACACGTTTTTTCCACTCCAACAGTGGGGTGGTTCAGCTTGACAGCTTAAATGGCCAGTTCTAAACAGAAGATATGAAATATTACGCCCATCATAACTAAACCAAATATGAAGCACTCGCTAAATTTAAATCCAACTTTCCAAAGCAAATTTACTTCAGAATTCATTCCTATTGTTAGTCTGAGCTGAAAGGAGATTTTCGCCCCATAATTTCTTGATCCAACTCAATAAAAAGGCAAGAAATGATTTCTTTTGACATAATTTGAAAGGAGATTTTAGCTCGTTTGAAATCACATGAGTTGAGGTAGAATTTGGAAATAATTAAATTTTGTCAAGCACGATTATTACTTCATCCCTGTTTTCCTTTATTCCATAAAGTTTTAAATATTGACAAACAAAACAGATTTACAACCGTCTTTAATTAAGCATTTGTTTTCATTTTTAACATAAATTATCAAACTATCCGATCACATCAAGTGATTTGTGTTGGATTTTCGAAATGTATGTATTGTGTAGTTAAAGTAGCATTGTCCAAAAACAGGTATTGTTACGAGGAGGGTTAATATGTCTAATGCCTTTCATGCTTTATCATTTTTCATATATTTTATTTTTGTTTTTAAAGTTTAAACAGTAGATTCAAACCGATTAACATGATTTTTATATTAAAATGTGTTTGGAAAGCAAATTTTATATTTTTTTGAATTTTTTTATTATTTTTATATGTACAAAATCGTTGTTTTTGAATGATCCATAAACAATAATTTTGTATCTAACTAAAAAACAGTAAAATCTTTCCAAATAATATAAATTTGATCTACAAGTACACCATTCAAAAACAAGATTTTGTAACTATCGAAAAAAATAGTAGAAAATTTTCAAAAAAATATAAAATTTGATCTCCAAGCATCATTTAATACGGAGATCATGTAGAATGATTTGAAACTTCATATCAACTATTTGAACTTTAAAAGCAAAAATAAATAATGTAAAATATCATGAGGGGTAAAAGACGTGATGTATTTTAACCCTCCCCTATTGTTATTTAGATATATTCCATTTAACATTTGAAATTTATGGATTATATTTATAATTAATAAAGATGAAAAGCAAATGCTTTCACTTAAAATTTTCGAACTAAACTATTTGCATCTGCAAAAGTGCTACCTAAGACCTAAGTTTCTTTGCAAATAAGCCGCACTAACCAGTTAAAATCTTCTGTACAACTAGTACCACACCGACTCGGAGTCTCAATCATTAACATAAGAAGAAAAGTAATTGAACAAGAACACCGAGTTGAATAACCACAATTTTTTTTATTCATTCCGTAACAGCAAATCAAGAAAAACAAAGACTAGAAATAAAATTCTACACAATAATACACGGTCATGCATGGGATGATGGGGCCAGAGATTCCAATCAGAGAAGGGGACACAAACCTCAATCATCAATCAAATATTGATTCCAAGTCCTGAGCCCACACTTGCAAGTATTATTAATAACATGGGGAAGAAAGATACCATTTCAACACCGGTACAGTGTTGGGCTCATTTTGTGGGTACCAATGTACCATACCCCTCAAACAAAAATTTCACCGTAAAAGATGAAAAACAGTACAAAAGAAACAACCCCAAAGAAATTAAGCTCCATTGCATGCCTGCTCGAGTACTTGCAAAGGACCACAATTGACAACAGTATTACCCCCATCAATGACCAAATTATGCCCACTAATTATTTCGGATTCGTCGGACGCCAAAAATAGGGCCGCCGAGGCTACGTGGCCGGCCTTGAGCACCGCACCCTTCAAGTTACATGCGGCAGCGGTGGTCTGCTCCACCTCTTCCGGGGTCATACCAGTAACCCCGCAACTCAGGGGCGTGCCTACGCCGGAGGGCGACACGCAATTCACCCTGATCCCATGCCGACCAAGGTCAGCCGCTGCGGCCCTGACCAATCCAAGAACAGCATGTTTTGAAGTGACATACGCGGCAGGCCCGTACCCGCCCTGGGAAGCTGCCACGCTGGCCGTGCAAATGATGGACCCTCGAATTCCCGCCGCCACCATCGCACGGCCTGCGTGCTTCAGTGCGGCAGCGGTTCCCTTGACGTTCACCGACATAACCTTGTCAAAATCGCACAAGTCTAATTCAAGGATTGACGGGCTGTAAAGAAAAATGCCGGCATTACTATACATGACATCGAGACGGCCGTGTTTGGAAACAGCGTAATTCACTGCTTTTTCCACTTGCACTTCGTCTGTCACGTCACAGTGCACATAGCTGCATTTGTCGACGCCGATTGAGTCTGCAACTGCCGCTCCCAGCTTGTCCTCGATATCAGCAATGATGACAGTTGCGCCATGGGATGCAAATAGCCTTGCGGTGGCTTCGCCAATACCACTTGCTGCACCAGTGATTATGGCTACCTTGCCTTCTAATCTGGAAAAATCAGAAAAAAAAAAAAAGAGGAAACCGGAAAATTCCGTACCTGATTGTCAACTCCTATAATTGATCGTAGTAAAATAAAAGATCCTGTTGATTCTTGATCATTGATTCAATAGTAGATCATCATTGATCTAACATATATCATGTTGTTTGAATTGATTTTGTTGTATAACTGGCCGAGACAGTTATCTCAAACGTTGGATCTTTACTGGACGGTTGAGATCGAGAAAAGAAGATCCATTCAGTCTCAAGCAGCAATGTAGAGAGGAGCAAAAACCAACAAGAAAACATGAAAGAAATAATGGTTGGTGGGGATATGAAGCAAAGCTTACCTTTGTTTGGCCATCTCGAATGTTTTGAAAATTGGGAATAGAGCAGGAGAGGAGAACAGCTTCCCTTTGAATTGAACCTAATAATTAAGAGAAATGGATATTATATATGGGAGCCTTGATTAATGAAAGTCAAATAGATTACTCTTGGTCATAAATGATTAAGAAATAAAAAATAGTTAGGCAATGCCTGATGTGACTTATACATAGCATGTTGATAAGTTAGAAGTCAGATAAGGCGTGCCAGTACTGCAACTTGTTTCGTAGATCGCTGTTACTCGAAGATAACGCGTGCCAGTACAGTATTAAATATTGGAAGCTGCTAACAGTCCCCGGACACCAATACCCGGATTATCTCCGGATTTACGAGATTCTGTAAACTTCAATACTAAATCCTGTAAACTAATGCAACGAATTTTGTAAACAAAACTTTTCATTACTGTGTGGTCTTCAAAAACCTCAACTTTAACAACTTTAACTGCTTTGACCGGAACCACTTTTAGACGTTTGATCAGGACCACTTGTACCACATGTAGAAGATTACTAACAATTTTTCAAAACTAGTAACTAACTGGGACCACTTTAAAATTCGTAAACAGTTACAGGTAAATTTTTTTTCAATTTTTTTTTCAAATTTGTTTCTAGATGCTACTTTCAATTATTTTAAGTTATGTAAACCTTATCACATAACTCTGTAGACAGTTTCGTTGAATATTGTATATCAGTAAAAAATTTCCAAATTTTAATTTTTTTCAAAAAAAATTATATTTTTTTCAAAAAAAATTATATTTTTTTTATTGCATCTAGATGTTATTTTCAATTATTTTGTATTCTATAAATCTTATAACATAACTCTGTAAATAGTTTCGTTGAATACTGTAAACTGGTAAAAATATTTCAAATTTTAATTTTTTTTTTTTTTAAATTTGCATCTAGATGAGGAAGGGGAGATGCCAGAGGTAGATATTGGCACCTCCATACAGACATTGATGAGCTCGATCTTTCTATCTTTTTTCAGCCTGGCGTTTCCTTACCCCTTGAATAGCTTCCCTCTCTTCGTTTTCTTGTTGCCTCTCCCGCACGTCACCATCTCCCCCGTTGCGCCAAGAGTGGAAGAAGATCGAGAAGGAGAGGCGCTCGGAGTGGAGAAGAGTCGTAGCATCGATCGGTGCGCCAACCATCGCATCGCCATCGCCATGGTTGTATCAGCTCGGCAGCGCCGCCTCTCTCTGGTCTGGTGAGAGATTAGAAGAAATAAGAGATTTAATCAGAGAAGAAAGAGATAAAACATCGAATTAAAAAAAAATGGAGATAGATTTAAGATCGGAGAAGTTATACGAAAAAGTTTAGAAACCGTTAGAGTCCGTTAAAAAACTTATCCGGACTTTCCGAAGATACAGTTTGAAATCGCGTGAAAATGGTGGGCGGGGATTTTACGGGGATGGAAGATTGGGAGACAATACCTTTTCTCTTAAATATTAGTTGGCATGTTATTGATAGCACATCAGATCATGACTTCTTAAATCAGAGATTGAGATTATGTATTTTTGTTAATAGATTAAAGACGAGTTCTTTGACCAAACTCTTATGAGTTCAAGGGGTAAAAAAATATTGAAATTAAATTCGAAAACATATAAATTGCCTTAACCAATAGAGTTCGTTTAAATCCATCTTTCGGATAATTTTGCAGAAGCAAATAGTCTTTTGAGAAGTCCTAAGATTGGAAGCAACTAATGGCGAACAAAGTCAACCCAGCTGACAGCAAACATCAAAGCATCATGCGGCGAACCTGGGTTTTGAATTCGGATTCCCTCCAATGTAATTAATATATAATGGGTCAAGGTCCATTATACATTTATACTTAATAGACAAACAACACTGTCATTACTTTGACCTTCTTAATAATCACCGCTTTAGATGTCCTAATCCGTCAATGGTTATAATTAAAATATGAAATTTCAAATTGAATATCAACCATCCGATTAAATAGTTTGTCTTTTCTTATTTTGTATTTATTTTTTACATATTTTTTTATATTTTTTTACTTGTAGAAGTCTAAATTTTATTTAGATACATACTCACTGATGCCACTCCAGCATTCTCTATCTCACAGAATTTACGTTTCTTCATTTTTCCTCATTTTTTCGAAAAAAAATCTAAACTCTCTTATTTTCGAAATTTGTATTTATACCATATTCAAAAAAATAATAAACCAAAACACTCTGATTTTGAGGGATTTCCAAAACTACCCAGGCCGCCAAGCCATTATGCAGCCCCAAAAATAGAGGGCCGCCAAATGCCCCTGCCGCACCGCCCAAACTAAATTCAATCTAAATTCGTTTGATTTTATATTAATAGTTTAATAATTTTTAGAAATAGAAAGAACATAATAATTTATATATTTACTAGAAGTGACTTTTGAATAGGGATCAATAATTCAGATACAAAGTATTTTTTTTCTAGTAACACACCAAGAAATAGTTTAATTTTTTTTACAACCGGAAAAAATCTTGCCTGAAAAATATTTCAGAGTCCTTCTAGTACATCTAAATTATAAGATATTTTATCTATTTTATTTAATTTTCTTTCTAACATATTTAAATTATTAATTACTCTTTCTATTTTAAAAATTATTAAACAATTATTATTAAAATCAACGGAATTTGCTCAAAATTTGAGGTTTTTAATTGTTTTGTCGGGTCCGCTGTTGCATTTGGCGGCCCTCTGTGTTTGGGGCTGCAGATTGGCTTGGCGGCCTTGGTGTTTTTCGAAATCTCTCAAAATTATGGTTTTTTGGTTTATTTTTTTTAGGAATATGATATAAACAAAAATTTCGGCCCTTATTTGATTGTCAAATACTCAATTTTCTTACCGGTCCCGATTTCCTAAACGCCCTTATTTCATATAAGATTTTATTAGATTGATTGACGATTGATTGGTTGTCTTCATTTCTTTGCAATCGATTTTAATATAATTCATTAATATTGTTGAATAATTATTCTTTTTATTGGTCTATTTTTTATGCAAAATATATCATTTTATATGAGATTTTTTTTCATTTATAACATGTTCCGTTGCAATGCACGGGCACAATACTAGTATTGTATCATGTAGATGCCATAATTTTTCAAAAAAAAAAATATCCCAAGTATAAAAGGAAGAGGTTCAATGTCTCTTCCGTGATTTCATTTTTTTTCTTTTTAATATTCTTTTTAAGACATATATAAATAAAGTCAATAATATTATTTTCTTTACATGTACGTAAAAAAATATTACTTTTTGATTTTATTTGTATAAAAGGCAGAGATTTCATTTTTTTTCGTTTTAATATTCTTTTTAAGACATATATAAATAAAGTCATTAAATGTGAACAATATTATTTTCTTTACATGCACGTAAAAAATTATCACTTTTCGATTTTATTTGTATATGAATCAATAAATTGAAAAATTAATGTTTTTAAATTATTCACATCAGTACATTTTTAGTAATCTCTTGATGCCGATTGAAATAGAATTGGAATGTCATAATTTTTTAGTTATTGGAGTGTTGAAAAACAAAAAAGTGATGTACTTGAATTAGAGGTACTTGAATCCTCCTTTATGAAATATAAAGTGATGTATTATATGGTTAATTTATTGTCCATCAAACAATTTTAATTTACAATAATTTAAATTAATGATCACAAATACATCAGATAACCCTGAAATTATGTGAAATTTTATATATGGCATGGCATGTCTATACATTTAACGCCATACTTTAATGAAACAGAGCCACCGCATAAATAATCAAACTTTTAAATATTTTTGCTTTGAATTTTTATAGACGCTGATCTGAGAAATATCGCCAAAATCATCAGTTAATTATTCTCAAAGATCTCTTATCATATAACATTCTATATACACTCTTCTCATAAACTTGTAATTCTATAGACTTGACGGTAGTTTAGATTGTTCTCAATCAAGGGAAATTTCTGAATCGCATCAATTTTCACGTGATGCGTGTAGCGTGATTTGTGGACGATTCAAAATGTCTGGAAGAGTGAAACATGCGTCAATTATTGTGTCTGTAAATGGAGCAGAATCAAACATTGGATATACGCTTCTTGGTTGTAACGCCAGAGCTGTAGTATTATTTATTAAAATTATCTTTCGAATGTCACTAAAATAATATTATCTACTTTGTAAAAAATTGAATTTTTTTCAACAATATTAAAATATTTATAATTATATAAATTATGGACATAAATAAATATTTTTTAAACTCTAGAAATATGTATAATAATTAATAAAACAACATCACAACTAACTGCAATCTGTATATATAAATATAAATATATGTTCTCCCTTATACGAGAAGAGAGCATGAAAACACACGTATCATATCACCATAATAAATAATAAGAGAAAATATAATCAAATGGACGAGGAATCATACCACCATAATAAATAAGAAGAGAAAATATAATCATGGACGAGGATGTTGATGATGTTGGACAAGTAAAAGTATTGGAACTTAAGTATCGAGTATATATTATTTTTTTGAAAACCTTCGCAGAAACTGCAAAGTCGTGAGAAGAAATCGAACTCTCGACATTTAGATAATCAACAATTCTAAAACTTTCTTTCTAACCAACTGTGATAGCTCTCCTTTTTCATGGAGTATAGATTATTAACGAGTCCGGCTAGTATGACATCGGTGTCATATGACACGAACTTCAAAATTGATTGAATAGACTTAAACGACTAATTCAAACCATTCAAACCGATTTACTTTATGAGTGATGCGTTTACATGCAATTTTTTTATATTTTCGAGTTATTTTAGTATCAAATCGAGCGGTAAAAAATGTTGAAAAATGAATGTATTAAAATTAACTTAGAAACTCACACATTTGACCGTTTGACATGATACTAAATAAATTCGAAAATTATAAATTTTGTATGTAAATGCACAACTAATGAAGTAGATCGGTTTGAATGGTTTGGATTTACCGTTTAAAGTCAATTTGAAAAATAAATATAAAGTTGTCAAAAATTTGAAGACATGTTTGCACACAATGTGGAATTGCTGATAGGGTCAAAACCATGTTCAATCGATTTTTCTTAAATACATGCGTTTATAAACCTTAAATTTTGAGCGCAAGTAAAAATCGAAGATATTAGATATGTGCATATGCATAAGGACGTCAACATACGTATTTATATATTGTTGTGAATATGCACAAGAAATTGAATTTTTTTTTCGATATCTTTGAAAGTCTTTAAAGAGATCCAAAAATATATATTGGTACCTTTTACAAGATCAAAATATAAATGCAATACATCTAATATCTTATATTATTTTAATATAATCGAAATATAGATGTAATATATATAATACCCTATATTAATTTAATATAATTTATAAAAATAAAAATTCTGTATGGCAACGTTATAATTAGAGAGGTGTTAACTATCCTTACACCTTGTTTGGATGGAGAGTAGAGGACGGGACGGAATGGAAAGAAAAGAAAACTTTCCGTCGAATCGTGTTTGGTTGATTAAATTATGTCGGAGGTGAAGGGTACTGGAGGTGAATGGTTTAACCTTGTATCATTACAATCAATATAATCGGTTTCCCTTCCGATTTGAGGTGTAACGGATGAAAATAAATTTTGTTGCAAATATTTTTAAAACAAAAAACACAAATGTCCAATTCTATATCTTACCTATATAATTCTCGTACAAGTTTTTTATCACAAACCTACAACAACCACCGAATTTCTCATTAACCTTCTAAATTTTAATCAACCAAACAAGAAATAAGACGGAAAGGAAAGTTAAATTTATTTTCCCTCATTAATCATCCAAACACAAAGAAGTTAAATATGTTAATCTTCCTTTCTATTCCATTCCATTCCCTTTTATTCTTCACCTCCCCTTCTTTTCTCTACTCTCCATCCAAACAAGGTGTTAAGAAAAATTGTATACGGTTGTCTTCAAATACAGGTGGTTCTATCTTTCTTAGAGCGAAAAATAAATAAATTTTGTACTTAATAAATTCTGAGCTGATTTATTCTAGACTAACAAATCGTTAGTTCATTTTTCATATAAATAACCTTGTAATACTTTTGAAAGGAAAACAAAAATATATAAAAAATGTTTCTATAAAGCATATATGATATTCATAGTTCTTAACATGGAGCATTTCCGGAGTACACGAGGAGCACTATTTATTTGATGCTCAAACATTATTAATACGTATGTCATTTCTGATAAATTCACATTATATTTGCGTTTCTGCTAAAATTTGAGATTTTACCAATGTCACTTTAATTCTTGAATTTTATTTTTGACAAAATGCCAACTAAAGAATATCGGCCGGAGTACTTCCAACCAGTGTAAATAACAATATGCGATTTGTCGGACGGACCAATTGATTAATCAGAAATAATCATTAATTAGTCTGAAAAATCTATGATAATTTGGTAACTGCCACCGACAAATTGGCCGAGTAATCAGACTAAATGAACGTTTTTAACAACAATGCTTCCAACCGAGCCAAAGTCAACTGGGAGCATTTGCTCTGTGATTCGTGTCTGATTAAAATAAACGACTCAGATCTCATTCTGCACGGTCCGGGAGGGGGGCGAACTTCGCGCAAAAGAAAGAGGAATGTCCGGCGAGCTCGAGGCGACGGGGATAAGATGCCACTTCTGGCTTCCAAACAAGCGCCGCCACTGCGCGAACGCGCCTCTCCCTTCCTCTCTGTAACGACCTCCTCTCTCTCTGTCTTCGTCACCGTCTCTCTCTCAGACAAGCACAGTCTAAATTTTCTAACTATTTTTTTTTCTGGCAGTTACTGTGGAAACCATAACCCGTCTTCGGCTCCTAGTCGGGTGCCTTGCCCAATCGACCCATCGCAGTTAGAACCTCGAAACTTAAACCCATGATCTTTGTATAATTTCTTAGGGGTTTAGTAGTAAGTAGAATAAATGGAGATAAATAGTGCACAGTTAATGGATGGTGTTTCGGATAATTAGAGTGACAAGTGAGAGAAATTAACTATAAATGTTATTGTAATGTTTGTGATTAACAAGATGAATGAAATGAGTTGTCTTCAACTCTTTACACCCCTATCCTTTATGTACCCTCTCCTCTTTTCTCTATGCTCTCTCTTGTATCTAATTATACATCAAAATCCAAAAATTCAACAATTTATCAAAAAATTGCAAATTGTCATGGCTTACTCGGTAGGTTCATGACACTTTGTTATTATATTTCATGAATAATTGCCTTTTTATTTTATATAAAAATTGAAAGTGAGACAGACTGTATTATGCAATAAGATCAGTATAGATTTTTATCAGTAGCTCTAAATTGCTTTCATTATTCCTGGTTAGAATTGTATCTCTAAGTTTTATAGTATTGTTAATAACTCTCAACTAATAGTTAACCTAGAACAGTCTACTGTTGCACATGTTTAACATAATACAATTTGAAATTAATCATACATTTTACTTTGGTCCAGCACTGTGCTTCAAGATAGTCTGGAATTGCACATAAAAAGGTGCCCTTTCAAGAAACAAGCTGATGCATTAGAGGCACAGCCTTACTATATCAAATCCATCAATTCTGGCTCTGATGAGCCATTGGTGAGCTCAGCCGAGAAAAGGGGCTTGCTCCGCAAGCTTAATACTTCTGAGTTTTGGGGTTTGATTCACAAGATCAAATCAGTTCATTCTTCTGCCGTGCAAGATTTGAGAGACTCTTACCTGGTGCCAGAATCTTGTGAGAAGTGGCTTAAAGGACAATCAGATAAGTAAGATATCCTTCTATAGAAAGAGAATCTTTTTTTAACCTTCAGTAATCAACTACTAATCCTTAAAGCTCTTCTGTTTCTTAGTCCCATATTTCAGCAAAAACTATGCTGTTGATCCTAGACTCCAAACCCCTGAAAGATTAGCTAATGGGCTTGTGATAGGCGTAAATAAGTTGGTGTACATTGGTTGAATCATTTTGCACAATGCCCATAACTACTTAGTTTAACAGATTGAAGTTCCTATAAGCTGGTTATCATTGAATCAAGCACCTAAGAATCTGATTCAAGTTGATAAATCTGTTGGCTTGTGTCGCCGGGAGCTACTTGGTCAAACCTTATTCATAACAAGGTCATTGAAACAAAATTTTCACTTGATCTCTCTTATTTTTAAACAGAAGTTTACCATATCAGGAGAAACATGTAGTACAGCAGGCCTCAATTCTGGGTAACATGGAATCTTTCGGCATCTTACAGAACCAAACCAATGAGGCAGCAGCAAAAACCGTGGATAGTAAACCAGAGGTCGGGATAGATGATCTGGCGGTGGTTGAATTCGGAGCTGGGAGAGGTTACCTGACTCAGATGCTTGCCGATTGTTATGGTGTCAGAAAAGTTTTTCTTGTGGAAAGAAGGTCATACAAGCTGAAGGTATAAATTATGGAGATTACAGATTACCTCCCAAATATCATTCATTTCCTTCTGTTTTGGTCCCTCTAATTCAAAGTTACCACTTACCATTTCATTTATAAATGTGGTATACCTGTACTGTTTCCCCAGTGACAGAAATCTTAGTCACTGCTGTAGACTGATCTTGAATGAATGGTTGACCTGAGAAACATTTCAGTTGGAAAATGACACGTTTGTATCAGTAGATTTTTTTGTCCCTTTAATGTTAACTTATGTTGTGGGTGCCATAAACTGTTGTAGGGACCAAATTCGCTTCAAAGCTGAGATTTAAATGCAGAAGGTTGAATGCTTCTGAGTTCAACTATCTATTTTACTCAATTTTACAAAAAATGATGTTTGATGACCATATCTATGATTTGACCAACTTTTGTTAACAGTACTGTTATAATTCTATTTATATCTGTTTCTAAGTATTAGGCAGATAGGAGCTTGCGACAGAATGAAAGCCTAGCCCTAGAACGTCTTCGAATTGATAGTAAGGTCTTTCCCTTGCTTTATAGAGGTTGAAGTCTCAGATTCCATTATTATACCATATGTTTTAAGGACTAAGAGTGTCTTTGCTATCAGTTGAGGATTTGAACTTGTGCGGGGTGGATTCTTTGAAGGGCGTCCCTTATGTTGCCACAGGAAAGCATCTTTGTGGGCCTGCAACAGGTAATTTCTATTAAGAAGATTTTAAATTGGGCTCTTGATTTGTTAGTACAATCCTTGTAAAGGCATGTCTATCTGGTGTATTAATCCATCTCTGGGATTATTTAGGTCTAATTGGTTATACTGGGAGAATTGGTACAGTACTGATTCACCGAAGTTCATTATGCATATCAGTTGTCTAGTGCACATAAAGTTTTTGTTTTATTGGTTTCTTGCAGATCTTACCATAAATTGTTGCATCCGTGATAGAAAGGAAGGAGAAATTAAAATTGAAGGCATTGCTATAGCCACTTGTTGCCACCATCTCTGCCAATGGAAGCATTATAAGAGTAAACTCATCATATTTATTCTCTTGACCAGCTTATATTTTACTTAGCCTTTTTTTTTTAATTTTATATGTACTGTTTATACAATTTCCTTTTATTTTTATTTTTATTTCAGATAAAAGGTTTCTTTCAGATATAGGGATCAATAAGGAGGAATTCCATGCCATGACATGGTTCAGCAGCTGGGCTGTTGATGGCGATCACAGTTCGGATAATCCTAGTATTCAAGATGGAATTAAACCCCCAGAAATTTCGTGAGTAAATCGTAATATGATAAATACGTATAAACAAATGAGTTAATAAATTGCTGTTATCATACTTCAATAGATAAAGTTTGCAGCTAAGATCAAGCTTTTGTCATTTTCTTAGATCACCAATTAACCCATCCAATTTTGCTACTGTTAACTTTCTTGCGCTTGCGCTTATGCACTTGTACCATATTTTTTCCAGCAAGAAGAATGAAGTTGGTTTTGACCAAGGAGGGATAGAGAACATAATTCGGAGTATACCCGCAACAGAAAGAGCTGCCTTTGGCTTCATGTGCAAAGAAATAATAGATACTGGCCGGCTTCATTGGCTGAAAGAAAATGGATTCGACGCTCAGCTTGTCAGTTATGTCCCTCCCAGCATTTCTCCCGAGAATCATCTCCTGGTTGCTAAGAACCAGTCGTGAGCTATACCGGACAAAGAACCAATTGGTGCATGGATGGGGGATGGGTTTTATGCTATCCTTCAAATTTTTTGGGGCCTTGATACTGTGTTCTTTGAGGATTTATTTTTTTAATCCATCTAGGAATTTAGGTTTAGAAACTTACAAATTTGATTGAATAATCAAGTAAAATACTATTAGGCATTGACGTGTTTTTTTATTTAAAAAGTGGTACCACGTAGCACCGGTTTTCATTAAACGAAACCTTGTTTACTCCTTTTTATAAACCATCTAATAACCCCTGCATCCATATGGTGGTAATTGAAATTCCAGCCCACACCAACACTACTGACCTGTTCTACACGAAGCCTCCTTTTTACCGTTTACATTTTTTTTGTAATTAAAATAACACACTATAACCCTCCTTTGCTTCCCAAAAGGAGAGAAAATGCAGGCTGCTACAGCTCTAAAATGGCAGATTGTCTTGTTGACAACTGCACATGTTCATAATTTAAATTCAATAATTTAAATTCGTCATTTGAAATGATGTGATATGATGATTTTTAAGGGTAATATCACATCATTTCAAATGACGAATTTAAATTATGAACATGTGCAGTTTAAATTCAATAATTTAAAGGGTAAGCTCATAAGCTCCTTAACGAGCTTAAAAGCCATATTATATTTGTTTAATAACGTTTATTGAAAATTATGTAAGGGCCCTTATTTAACAGGTAAACAACCTCAAAAGTCAAACCTAATTCTATTTTTTAAACATAAAAATTATTCTCCTTTGCAACTGAGGCTGAGCAGAACCCAATTCAATGCATTTAGCTGCGCGCTTTTGCCCTTGCATACAATTGAGTCAAAAATTGGTCGAACTAATTCCGTCGGATTAACGGATTTGAATGCCTAATTAACAAGTATGAATTTCGTTTCTATTAAACCGGAAACATCCTGTTGTCCCTGAAAAATAGAGAGGAGCCAAAAGCCCAAAACCCTAGAAATGAAGAGAAGCCCGGAGCTTACATGAACGGTTGGATGCTTCAGATATTTTCGGACGTCTACATCTTATCCCGTTATCCGAATGACCGAATGACAAAAGCGGAACAACATTGAGTGTTTAGTCCCACAGGTTATATCCTAAGAGAGAGCATTCTCTCGTCTTATATAACCGATACATGCAACCGATGTAACACACTGAGTGCACCGATAAATCCAACCAATGATGCACCGATACATGCACCGACAAATGTATTTGTTTGATCTTAGCCAAACCGAGTGCAAACTTCAATCCGAGTTTTCTACGATTTTTTCTTTTAGCCAACTATGCTACGCCCATCCTAAAAAAAAAAAATTAAGTACTGGCCAGACAATTGTCGGTACTGTATAAAAAGAAAAATTGGATACTGGTCATTTCTGGCCAGTAATGGATTAAATTTGATACCGGCCAGAAAATGGCTGGTACAGGTATTTTTATAATTTCCCAACGAATATAGGAATATTAATTAATTTCTATTAAACTTGGGATATTAATAAAAATGTCGGCACATTACAGGTACATTCTTTATTTTTGTTTTCTATGAAAGATATGTATATAGTTCTACTAAAAAATTTCTATTATTATAGCAAAATGCACTCCTTGTAAACAAAATAAACATAACTTCTGCTAACCCATAGTATCACCTAATTACGGCCGAAGCAACGCGAACATGTGTTATTTGGAGAGCTTCTAAGTTCTAACAGCTACCATTTTCACATCGTTGCACGTGTTGCAAGTAAATATTTATCTGAATAATTTTTTTTATTTAATCACTCCCTAAGCTTAAATTACAATAAATTGTGCTCTGGCATAGTTTTTCTATTCTAGCACAGAATTAGATGCCAGATGCGTTTTTGGAGTAGAAATGTTAAATGGTAATGGTACCAAGCGAGTGCCAATCGTAGAGGATTAGGTGAAATAAAGGTAAGAGCAGTGGCATCAGGTGAATATGCACAGATGCTATGCTCAAAGCTCAAAAATGTTGAGTACTTTCTTAAAATGCAGCAGATCAACTAAGAAGATGAGCGATGACAAGGATAAGGATATTAACAACGCAGTTTTGACCACCCAATAAGATTTAAGCTTGACTGATTAAAAAATTATGGTTAACAAAATGCCTGATAGCAACTGGACAACAAGTTCAAAACACATTCCTTGGTATTTCTAACTAAATCGGCCTAAAGGGGCTCCATACACATTACAAATCAAGCTACACAGACTGCTAAACACGAAGTAACACTAAACAATGATATATAACAACAAGGCCCAAAAAAAAAAAAAATGTAATGACAATATAAACCTACTTTATGACATATGAATGGGATCATTACACACTTGTTTACAAAAAAAAAAATAGTCGCCACACTTACACATCAGTTAACAACTTGCACAACATCACAACATTTAAACCCTAATTAATTACCTCAATAGTAGCAACAACCTTAAATAGCTCCAAAATCTACCAACTCCCATCTAAATGACGGCACTACAAATCGAACCTTTGGCGGAGTGTGAAGTAATATACCCACACACACACATACAGCGGCAATGCCAACCATAGTCAGCAAAGCAGGACGGTACAAGAAGGTTCTTGTCAAGGTAGTCCGGTGGTGTACCTGTCTGGTACAGAGGTTGCAGTACTGCCTCGGTGGCGGTACCACTGCCTTGCCAGAGATACCAAAAGTAGAACCAGTGGATATGACTTCCGGTATACCGATTACAACATGCGGATTTTCATGTTGTTGGTCGAGTTTCTTCTGTACCAGTTGCCGGTACGAGTCGAAGCATCTCTCGCGAGCATAATCTTCTGGAGTCTGATTATTTGCATCTTGTACAGTTTTCCAGGCACTTACTCCCACCTGGAATATGTGGATGTCATTAGATACATAAATAAAAAGCAAATAAAAATAGCCTGCTATAACCTCCTTTTGTACTTCGGTACGGATTGGATTTTGGTTTTTGCCTTTCTCCCTCAGCTTGCTTGATAACAATATGGTGCAATTTAAGGTTATAGAGGCTTAATTTTTTAGTCTTGAATTGCATCCAAAGAACCACAAGAAGTGAAAAATAATTTGAAAAGAACCAGAGAATTGTTCATTAAGGAAAATAAGTACCATGTTGGGATCGCTTGTCAGCGCATCTATTACCCCCTCAGCACTGCTCCTAGAAGCCGCAGTATGAAGTGGGGTCAACTTAAGTGGACCTGGGGCATCAGGTCTAAATATATACCCCTCCCCATTAAATGAATACCTCAGCAGAGTCTCAACCATGCCCCTACAGTTTCTCCTAACTGCATCTAAGAGTAAATTCATTGAAACAGCAACCTCTCTAGGAGATTTTTTACCGTCCAAATCTACAGCCCCTGTAAATAAAATATCCAAAAGCATTCTAACCACATGACACCAATCCCGGTTGATGGCAAACTGCATGAGCCACTCAAACCGGGTCAGCTGAAATGTACCTTGACCCAGGGCATTAGTATTGGAGAGAGATAGGGCTTGACTTTTTCTGAGGAGCCAGCCAAGCTCATTTAAAAATTTGAAAGCTTCCTCCCTTAGAATGGAGCTGTCAAGCGTAGGGACATCAACTGTATCCTCAAGTGCACGAATCTCAGAACAAACTTCCTTTTCAGCCACTATGAACGGAAAAAAGCTGTCGCCAAAACCATGTTCTTCCACCTGTAAAATGTCATGGCATTAAGAGTCAAAACTAAAATGAACAGAAGTTGTACACTAAAATTTTGAGAAATGATTGGAACCTCAATGAATCCTCTTCCTCTTGCATTGAGGGTAGAACATGAGAAATTTAGGGTTACTATATGGTCAGGCCCGCCATGCTGGGTTTCCAAATCACGCCTTTCAATAGCCAGGGTTCTTGAGTTGTCTTCAAACAACCGTCTCCCATCAAATGAACAGAAAAGCCTAAAAGACCCAATTAAAAGCAGAAAAAAAAAGAACTAATTAGCAACAAAAAGAGAGAAGAAAATGAAAAAGAACAAGAAAGAAATGTGTAGTATAGGAAAATATGATCTAGAAACTAATACCTCATTGACTCCTTAGCAAGGTTAAAACCTTTGACTTCGAACTTAACATTACTAGAATAAGGCACAGCGACTGGTCTGACGCACATAATCTTACTATAATCTGTACCATCTAGAGGCACAGTTGCATCTACAATTACTTGACCTGAAATACAGAATTGAAAGCGTATATAACTCTTACAGCTTATCATAAAACCCAAAATAAAAACAGGAAAATTTTTAAATGTTCAGACAGAAGTCTGGCGTGGACCCAGACATCCCATACATAGACTCAATCAATACTATATCAGTCTATCTTTTCTTATAAAGAGCACATACCATCATTAATGAAAACTATCTCATCTTGTACTCTGACATAGATCCAACCAGTTAGCCAGAAATCACCAGTGCAATTCATCAGAAGTCTCTCAATTTCGGCGCGCAAGTCGTTGCACAACTGTATGCGAATAGTACAATCAATCATGCATCAGACTATAAGAATTTAATATGGTATGAAATATGTCAAACAGTACCAGTTCAAAAGTATACCTCTATCCACTTGGACTCAGGTAGCCGTAAATATATAGTAAGAATAACACAGCCCGGCTTGATATAGCTCTCCACATCAGTTGGAGTGTTGTTTAGCCAATTAAATATCTGTATTTAAAAAAAAATGTAAGGATATAAAGAAATTTATGGGCTAAAACAGGAATCATAAAATGAAGAAAAACAGTTTACAAGTGATGTTACCTGGCCTCGTAAATTAATAGGAAAATCATGAGGATCTTTGCCGAAGAGCTTAAATACAATTCTGTCTGTACGGCACTGAAAACAGTGAAATTTTAATTTGAAGAAGTCATAACTATTATCATACTGGTATGATTCTAGGTTGGTTTGACCACCTTTTGCCCTTCCTGTGGTCCTTTTTTTCTTTTGCTTTTCCTTTGTCTAAATCTGTGCTAATTGCAAAAATTGAGGCAGAATTCTGTCGGCCAAATTGTGGTGTGTTCATTGTTGATTGAAAATAGTGTTAAAATATCTGGAAATTAAATTCTCAACTGAGGCAAAATGGTCTGGTTGGAATTGGAAACTTGGAGAAGCAGGTGGGCGTTTGTTTATGCAATTGAAAGGGAATTGAGAAAATATCAGTTGAGTTGAGAACTTATAGGGATGTTATTTACATTAACATGGTATGATTGTGCTTATCTGCAAACTCAGGGCATTGTAGTTTACCGTACCTGTCAATTGAGGTCCTTAAGTCGGTACAAGCTAAATATCCTTTTCAAGTAAAAACATATACTCTTTTTTGCTATATGGACTATTGTACCAGCCGTTTGGTACCTAAACAACTTGTTGGTTTCATTAATGAAATCGGTGGGTTTCCTCCACTTTTATCATAAAATAAAAATAAAAAACATATACCTGAGCATCTCCATTAGAACTCGATAAAGATTGAGCAGACAAGGACTCTGAATTGCCACTTGTCTGCTGAGGGCTCTGTTGCTGGGGGTCTCGTGACATCCAGACAGGATAGCTGGGAGACCCGTTACCGTTACATGCCACAGTCACCGTTGTCTGGGCCCCATCTTCAGCTTCTTCTGTGTCGTTGCAAGCATCATTCAGATCAAAATCCCTTATTCTTGGTTGGCCGACTGCTGACTCTGGAAAGCACAATTAAATTGCATATAAGCTTGCTTTCTTAGTTAGGGCAACTTTACAATAGGTTTCTTTTCTTGTATCTTGGAATGATATGCCCTCTCCCTCTAAAATGTCCTAAACAAATTATTTCAAGACCATCAAAATAGACTGAGAAAAACATCTATTTGATCCCATCTGCCTTGATTACATTTTTAACCCCACACCCCTCTCAGCTCATAATACCCCATCAAGATGAGTTACCAGAAGCCAAATATTAATAAGAACCTCTACTAGGATGGAATCTATCACCAAAAGCCATTGTTCTCATTCTATGTAAGTACTATATCAACTGATGGTCCTTTAAATTGAAAGAAGCGATATACTCGGTGTAAACTCCCACCACCATCATCCTTTTTTTTTTTTTTCGATCCCTCACCGTCGTTCTGAGAAAAAAAGGGAAACTGACTATCATCTTCCGATTAATATAAAAAAGAAAGGGAAATTACTTGTGGATCCCCACTCTCTCTCTCTCTCTCTGAAAACTCATGTACCATGATCACTCTCTTGCATCAATTCGAGGGTCTGAGCCTCACCGCGAATAGTATGCCTTGCCCATATCACACATTTATGCTGTTACATGCCATGCCTTGCAACATGTCACCTCATCATTAATGTTAGACAATGCAAAGCCCGGCAAACGGACACTGCAGGAGATAACAGGAAGCAGCCCTTTTGTTTGCACCATAACAAAGAAATAGAACAGGAGGCCCTGTATAGACACCTGACCGAACTAGCCAACTGAATTTGTAATGTTTGTGCAATTGACTCGCTGAAATGAGAGTTCTCAGTTAGTATTATGTAAATGTTACTGGTTTGATAAGCTGTTGGAATGTGGTTTTGGAATTTTTTGTAAAGTATGGGGTAAATTTTTCAGATGTCTCTGAATTTACAATAAAAACCTTTTATGGTCACTAAACTTTGTCACAAAAAATTTATGTTTGTCAAAAGTCTCACAATTTCCGCAATCCCTCTTCACTTCCATTATCTTTTTTTTCTGAAGTCGCACTCTCCCTTCCGTCTTCCTCCCACTCGTCTCTCTCTCCCAACCCTAAGAAGATAAGTCGTAAACAATGAAAGAAAGAATTAAAATCTCAACTGCTCTATTGTCCTCTTTCATTTGCCCTATATGATGCTCTCGTCCTACAAAGATCCCAACTTTAGGTCACACTCTCTCACTTAATTGCAACTTCAATCAAATTTATACATCATTACATGTGAAATTTGCAGTACGTTTTTTAAATTTGTCAAATATCAATTGAATTTAATCCAATTAATGCAATTATGTTAAGATATGCAATAATATTTGAAAGAGGTATTTCAGATTAGTTTGATTGCATCTATTGAATTTCAACTTAAAAATTTTATGAACTCAAACTTCATACAATGGAGCAACAAATTTTACAGCTTTATTCAAATTTTGTTTCAAATTAGTCCAAATATTTCTTGAAAAATATTATTATTTCATATTTATGGGGAATTTTCGGGAAAGTTACTAATTTGGGTTTATTTGAAAATACAAAAGGAATAAATAATAAAAGCAATGGTCTGATTTCTAATCAACAAAAGATAGTCCAGGACTGGTTCCAGTACAAACAGCTGCAAAATAAACACTCATCAGCACGTAACATGATCAACAAAACACTTGAGCCCTTCGCCCTCCCTTGAAAAAGAAATTAAAAAAAGAAAAGAAAAGAAATCAACTCAACAAATCTCACCTGGAATAGCAGACACTCTGTTGCCATTCATTGCAACTGATACAGAGTTCCTCTCCCCGGGGGACCCGTTGGAGTGAAAAACCCTCGATGAAGGCAATGCTGACCGTTCTACCTCAGCTGGAGGCATGTGGTTTGTCACCACGTCAGAAGAGGGGCCCGCACTAGTACCAGCCTTCTCTGGGCTCTGCGACTGTAATGGCGGTTGCAAAAGCCCCAAGAGACTCCTTACATCAGTTGAGCCAGCAAGACTAATGAGGTTCTTTAATAGATGTGTTGTCAAGTCCTGCTCTTTTGGCTGGTCAGTGTTGTTAGCTGAAATAGATAGGTATTAAGAAAGAAGTTTCATGAAATAATATTTATTTTGGAAGTGTTTACTTGACAAAAACAAATGGGGCAATTTCAAGATCCTGCAGTAATAAAAAGAGCTTGTGAATTAACAGGTCAAACTTGTCCCAAGAAGTACACACAGGTATCATAAATATAGGTATGGTACTAAATATATCTCACTAGCTAGAGGTAGCACTGGTACAATACTGAACAGCACTGGACCAGAATGACGGAAAATTAGTGATGTTAAAACAAAACAGAGGTGGTATCTGCATACAATGTAGGCTACTGAGGATCCGAAGTAGACTTATGATGATGTAGCTAGTAGTTTTCTCATCCAATGCAGCGGCCCCACCAAGAGTGGCGGCAGCATCAGGCTGGGTTTTGCGGCGCCGCTTGTTGTGCCCGGCCAGACGCCGCCGGCAGCTCCTTTTCCCCTCATCAAATTCTTCGAGCAGGTGAAACCTAAACAAATAGGCGATTAAAAAAAAAAGATTTGTCCAAGGATATATGGGCAAGCTAAAATAAAACAGACGAGAGAAATTGGATACAGGAAACAGCAATACTGGTTAGAAAAAGAGGTTAATACTGGGATACATATGGTATGCCTGCTGCACTAAAAACTAAAAACAGGTGCCAAAAAAGGCAATTATATTGGTATTGCAATCTTGCAGAGATGTTCCATCCTTGCCATCCTTTCAAATTAAAAACTAACAAGTCTACAGTTGCACAGTAAATTTGATAACAATATGATCATCCGGATTCTGATACTTCTTAGTTACAATTTCTGTATTAAAATTAGGAGGATTGAAGAAGAAAATATATATTCTTTTTTCTAAAAATTAAACCCTTTTAGAGCTACAGTGCGCCTCAACTGTTATCATGGCAAAAATGATCATGGGAAAATTCTAAAGTCAAAAGGAATAGTGATTTTACTTCTACAGCAAAAGTGCCTAACTAAAATTCTAATCATCACAATGTCTATAGATGGGTTTAAATTTTAAATCTACTCTTCTACCTGCTGCACTGCTGACAAAACCGTTGGACTGTGTTTCCTACAACAGCTGTGGTAGCCTTTGCATGCATCTCACAAACTTTATGTCTCCGATGGTAATCCTTCGACCCAGTAAGGTCGGCCCCACACCCCTCGACTTGACAAGCCGGTCGGGTAGAGTTACTCGCCTGGGCCGCCACCTTACCCTTCTTCGCATCCCTCTCCTCTCCACCGGCAACAAATCCATTGCCATTCACCAGTACCGGGTTGGCCCCGACCTGCAAGCTAAGAGAACCAATCCCGTTATCTTCTTGAACTACCCCTACTCTTCGCCTTTTCTCAGCTTCAGTCTGATTTTGACCAGTAGCCATTGTCATCACTCCATTTTCTTCAGAACAAGAAGATGAACTGTTTGAGGCAACAAAATTTCTGTTCCCGTGGCCATTTACAATTCTTATTCCATTTCCATTAGCAGGTCTAGCAAGGAATAACTCTCCATCCCAATTCCAGTTGTTTAGGTCCCATTCATAGCTTTTCTTTCCCAAATTCAGCTCCAGCTCAGCTCCAGTGCCGTAAAGGAAGCTTCTTCCACTTCCAACTTGAGCCTCCATAGCTGAATGGCCTCTTTTATAGGCCAAAACTGTAGAGATTTTGAGAATCTAATTTCCCCTAAATTTGGGTCATATCCTTGAAAAACAGCCTTTAATTGGAGAGATTTACTATTCAGTACTTGGAGAAATTTTGAAGCCCCTAATCAAGGGAAATCAACCTAATCAGCCTCTCTCCTGCCCCAGAAATCCATAAACATCACACCAACAGAACCATGGATCCAGACAAGTGAAACCCACATGCCCAATTAAATTAACCCTAATTGTAAAATCTCCCAGAGCCAAAAGCTAATTAAATCAATTGATTCCAACCCAACTGCTTGGACGATCAAGGACTAGCCCCTTACTTCAGATTGCAGTATAATCTTCAAACCAAACACCAAAATTCACCTTCTGAACAGCTTGGCACATAGAAGCTCGTAGATTAACAAAAAATTACACACAAAAAAAGGAAAAACTGTTGGACTTCGACTTCTTGAGAAAGATTAAGCGATTAGAATATACCCAGATGAGCGCAACTCGGCATGATCAACTGACCTCGGAGAGAGAGAGAGAGAGAGAGAGAGAGGAGAGCGAAGGGGGGGAAATAAAAAACTAACCAGAAAAAAAAGGGCTTTTAGGAAACGCTACTGAAAAAGGGTTTTTCTGAGTAGGTTTGTTAAGAACACGCAAAAACGTACACGAAACGCATTTAAATTGGGGCCCACGCGGGATCAACCAACAGCGCGCCGTTTATTAGCTAACTGCTGTAAGAGAATTTTTACTGAAGTAAAATGGTGCTTTCACTTGGACGGTATTTTTTTTTTTATCTTTATTTAATTATTTTTATCAGTGGGAGCTAGTTGTTATCTTTCTGAGGTTGTGTAAGCTAGGTTTAAGGACACCACCACGTCCGTTGTTTTTAAACAGCAATTTCATTTTTTTCTATCTTTTGTAAGTGTCAACTTTGTATTTTATGCGATTTTTTTGGGGGAAATCAATCTAGAAGGGTCAGGCTATGTGCTGTGCATTGTTAAGTATTTATATTTTTAAAGTTTAAACAGTCAATTAATTTTACTTTTTTTAGAACTTTTTTATTATCTTTTACATAGGTAGAAAATCACTCGATCTAAATATTCTAGACCATTCAAAAATTGTGATTTTCTACCTATCTACAAAAATAATAAAAATATTGTAAAAAATGCAAAATTTAGTCCTCAAGTATATTTTCGTATGGAGATCATGTTGAACAGTTCAGATCGACTATTTAGACTTCGAAAATAAATATATTAATTCATTGTACGAACCAATATACGTTTTACATAGTACTGCAGCAGCATCACTCCAATCTATATTAAATTACTTAGTTCATATTTCGTATGGAGATAAAAAAAATAGTGGTCCAAAATTGTCAGAAAATAGCAGTTTTATAAAATATTTAATAAATAGTAAACAAATTCAAAAAAAATATAAATTTTGATCTCCAAGTACATTTTAATATAGAGATCATGTTGAATTGTTTGGATTGACTGTTTAGACTTCGAAAATGTAAAAACTGAATTGGTAGTTTCATGGTCTTGTAACGACCACTTTGATCTTAGTCACTCTCCATATATAAGTCTATATGGGGTTGTTCGGCAACACAACTGGGATTAAATCTTAATCCGCGCTAAGATCTGATGTTCGGTTATCTTAATCTGTGGATGAAAGTTAAGGAAACTAAATGAAGGGGTAAAGGTGCCTTAAGGCCCGGGCAGGGGTATTAAAATTCAGGCAAAATGAGGCAAAATGAGGTAATCTTAATCCGTGCTAAGGAATCGGTGTTCAGTAGAATTAAGCGGCTAAAGAAGCTAAAAAGATTTAATCCCTCTTTGCTGAACAGCACCTATAAGAGAAAGCTTTAGTTTTCTAAGATCGGTTTATGAGGACAAAATAATTTATTTTTCTATTTGTAAGGTACACTGAAATAATAAAAACTTTTTTTTTCTTTAAAATTTAAGCAGGAATATTCCTCTTTAAATATACAGTTCACCTTTGTCCATTTGTTAAAATTTATGCCAACATACTAGACGATAACAAAATAATTTGCCCAGAGCAAAATCATTCACTTTCTTTAAGAATCGCTGATCAATTATCCGATTTCCTGGGAAATACGAGCTTGAAAGGTCGTGCCTGTGTGCATCTTTATCTCTTTTATTTCTCATTCCCAGTTAGTTTTTTTTGAGTGGACTCATTTCCAGTTAGTTAGTTATCGGATCAAAGAATGAATTCATATCACCGACGGTACCGTAACAGGGAATCTTTTACAATTACTTTATCTGGACCGTTCATTTAACTTGGCACGAATCTCAAAGCCAAATAATACTGCCCCTCAGTCAGCCTGAATCCCAAACCGTCTGAGAGTTAATCTCAAACCATAAATAGCTAATTGTAAAAGGGAATCTTTTACGGTACCGTCGAGGATATGGATTCATCAAAGAATGTCGACCCGTATCAGATCCAAATCATTGCGGTCTGTATGATCGATAATACTAGATATACAATATTAACCTATACAGTACGTAGTGTCTAAAACTTGCTAACGTTTCTATTATCGTGATAAAGGATAAAGGTCGCCAAAGACCATCTTTTCAACCGAAATTTCTATTCCGAGGATGCCATATTATATAATTATTAATTAAGATAGAGCTCAGTGCTTTGTTGTGTGTAAATAACTGTCATAGATATTCTGATTGGATGTAATTTAACTCGTTAATAAAATACATTTGACAGTTGCTCTCAAATTTTCAAAAAAAAAAAAAGATTTCTCTCCATATTTGCCCAAAAAAACAGTATAAGAAAATAATGCTCCTCTGCGGTTCTTCCAAAGACGAATGCACCAAAAAGAAAAAAAAAATCGTCGGCGGTAATGGCATGCCCATACAGAAAACATTAATCAAAGGACACAAAAACATTCGCACAGATTACACATGTTTATCATTTGTCGTGTGTTATTCTTTTCTTTGTTTTTTTTTTAAAGACCGAATCAAGTCATTAATTTTAAATGTCTATAAAAGTTCGTTCATTGAGATTTCATTCTACGACTTTTTATACAGAGAGTATTGTCTTAATAATTAGATTAAAGACTGATTTTTTACTTGTTGTTCTTTTTTATATTGATCTGTATTGCTCATTTCAATGTGATGAAATTCTATTTTAATCTTAAGCAAAAAAATTAATCCAGGCGCTCGCTTTTTCTCTTCGGAAAAACGTTAGACAAATTGCACTCTGTTTCTCTTCGGAAAAACGTTAAGAATAATTTTGGACATAGTCAAAACACGGTAATCAAATTTATTTAAGCAATGTTGATTAAAATGGATAGGAAAAAATAACCGGACCGCACACTGTTTCGAATAGAAGAGATACTTCCCATTTTATGAATTAAGGGCAGGAATGCACCGCTATATATTTCTACAGTTATAGTCTGTGTTGGTTGTTATTTGGAATGAATACATTAAATAGTAGCGAAGTATGAGGCTCGCTGAGCTAGAAAGAAATATAATAATAGAATTAGGTTCTTTCTGGAGTTTATCAAGTTCTTTACTGGATTTAACTTTAAAATACATCAGAACGATTTCAAATAATGAATCTAAATTATTGAAATTGAATTACTTCACAAGTGATTCATTTATGTATTAAATTTATAAATTTGTAAATTAATTTAGTATAAAATCAAGATGTCAAAAAAAAGTATGAGATATTTTTAATGCGTTAATTTTGTAAGTTTTTTTTTACCGCTTGATTTTACTAAATTAGTTCGAAAATTTATATATTTTACTTGTAAACATATCGCTCATGAAATAAATCGATTTCAATAGTTTAGATATGTTATTTGGAGTCAAACCAATACGTTTTGCAATTAAGCTTACAAAGAATTTAGTGAGCTTAAAATAATATTGTTCCACTGAGAATATTTTTTTTCCAGTAAAGATTGGAGGTGATAAGCCTCAATTATATATACTTTAGGTTAATGTTTTATCTCAAAAAATGTACCAAATTCTTTGCCTTCTAGCTTAGTTTAGTATAGAATGCATCAAAGAACTAAATTACTGCATTTGTCTTATTTAAATTGTAGAAATCAAGCGAATAGAGCAAAATATAGGCTGGCTGCATGAAACTGGTGCGGGTTGTCCTGGCCGCACGACAAAATAATTAATTTTCAAAAGAATTAAGAAGAAAACCCAAAAATCTCTAGAGTTTAGCCGGCCTGTACAAGCTATTTGTGCGGGTTCCTTTGGTCGCACAGTCGACCGCACAGTCCTGAATTCTAAAGGAAATTCATTTCGTGCGGGTTCCTCTAGCCGCACAAATCTTAATTCCCTAGCAAATCTCAGCCGACTCCTCATTTTGTGCAGGTTACCCAGGCTGCATGGCTGGCCGCACCAATGCCAAATATTGCCTTATTTCATGATATCTTCTCATATTTGTTGCCAGATGCTATTTGATTGTTTTCTAAGGCACAAAAATTAATATATATTGGCAGAAAGGTAGCAGAAGAAGACATCTTTGATCTATCTTTTATTCCATATTCCACATTTGATTTCTTTTTACTTTACCTAATTTTCTCCACATCTCTTTACCCTTTTTCAAGTGAATCAAGGCAATTGAAGCGAATGATTGAAGGTTGCTCGAGCGGAACGAAGTGAAGACGAGGGCTGCAAGCAAGGAGATTGGTGTAGTCTATTATCTTACTTGTTTTTCTTAGTTTTTATCATGTCTTCTCTTGTATTTCTTTTGAATGTTAGCCCACCAATGAGAGGCTAGATTTTCTCTCTAGAGGCTTAGGCTTTAAGCATGACCTTGTGTTAAAATCTACCTTACTTTGATGGTTTTCTTTATTATGATTGTTTGCTTGTGTGATTGTTCTTGTTGATTTTATTAATTTGTGATTGCATGATTTGTGTTGCTTGATAATTAGTAGGATCAAGAATTGATGGTACCAAATTATGTGCATGAATACATTAGGATTTGAGATTAAAAATGACTAAATCTAATTCTTAGTCTGGAACCACAAGAATCAAATGTTGAATTGAGGTAAAAGACTTAATCGTGAAGCCTTATATTTGATTGAGACCTCTAGAATTGAACCAAATATTGGTATGAAGAACTTAATCGTGAAGTATCGGTATTAAGGATAAAACTATGCTAACATACGCTTATGGTCTAGACCGCTAGGGTAAAAGACTTAATCGTAAAATTTGATATTTTAGGCACGTCATTAATTCATGAAAGTGAACCTTAATGATACTTTAGACTTAGAAACCCTATCAATGCAAACATGAATTCAGAAACCAAATAAGTGTGAATTTGACGAAGTGATTGTATGTCAATAGCCCCTAGACTTCTCTTTAGTTAAACTCTCATTCGAGTATTGAACCCAACAAAATGTCAAGCCCCCAATTATTTAAGAGTGAGGCTACAGTGCTATGCATAGCACGGATTGGTCCGTGCTACGGCTCAATATTTGAGTTTTCAAAATTCTAACGGTCGATCCAAACCGTTCAACATGATTATAAAATGAATATGTACTTGCAAACCAAATTTTACATTTTTTTCGAATTTTCTTACTATTTTTTTTAGATATGTAGAAAATCACTGTTTTTGGATGGTCCAGAATTTTCAGATCAAGTGATTTTCTACCTTTCTAAAAAAATAGTAAAAAAATTTGAAAAAATGTAAAATTTAGTTTGCAAGTACATATTCATTTTATAATCATGTTGAACGGTTCAGATCGACCGTTAGGATTTTGAAAACTCAAATATTGAGCCGTAGCATGAACCAAACCGTGCTATGCATAGTACCGTAGCCTCACTCATTATTTAATATCCACAAATAAATCTGTCATTCATATTTCAAACATGTGATCTCCACAAAAACATTACTTTTGTCGCTAGATTAAAGATTGAGTCTCGATCCGAAATACAACAATACTGCTCTAGTAATATCAAGAAAAAAGAGACTCGGCGCAATGTCAATAAAGGCGATTGATTTTCCAAAATCTCAGGCAATGGTTCTAACATCAAAGCTAAAAAAAGAACGATGAATGATAACAAGCAGCTAAAAAGGCGCTCATACTCATTGCCTTCATAAAATGGGAAAAGTATCTTGGACTTTTCCTGCCCTTTTTAAAAATAGTAACTAAGTTACCTTCTTGAGAAATTTGATAAGAGCGGCGAAAAAGTTAAATGAAGGTCAAAATATTATAGAAAGTGATGTTCTGCGTCTGCCTCTAACGAAGTGAAGACTACGGGTTTCTCCTCCAAACAGAAAAAAAACGAAGTGAAGACTGAAGAACATTAAGATCTTGTCATGCCACATAAGATCCGGAACTAGCAGGAACGAAGAAAAATCTTTCGTATTGACAGTTTGACATCTAGCCCAAGTCGCCTTTGAATATCATCGTTGAATAGATGAAAAAAAATGTCTGGCTCAATTTTTTTTCAAAAATATATAGAAATTGATTGGCCTGCTATTGATTGTACACTGACGTATTTGTTACTGTTTTGAAAATCTATTGAATAAATTTCAAATAACGAACTCAAACAGTTCAAGTTGATGTACTCATGAATAATGTATTTACATATTAAATATATAAAATTTTAAATTTATTTAGTATAAAGTCTAAAAAATCCAATGGTAAAAAAATGATAAGTTGATAGAATTATAACAGTGTGTACTATTTGCAACTTTGCAAAATTTTCATTTAGTTTAATTATAGACATATATTAAATGATAGGAAATTTGAAGGTACTTTAAATGTAGGCATATACTTAAGTTTAACCAGTTCTCTAATTTATATTGACTGAGTTATCAAAATATGAAAAATGTTGTTAGGCAAATTTCATTGTAAATTGCGCACTAAGACTCACAACAACGACAAGAATAAAAAGAGTAGATCATGTCAGGAATCCCGGTGGATTGCATCGGGTCCACGAGGACCACGACTATTTATATATATTAAAAAAAAAAGTTAAATGCAATTATTTCTAGTCCAGTCTTCCAGTTTTTTAGGTATAAGGTTTAATATTTCAGCTAATTGAACATTCTTTAGAAATTTTTTAATTTAACTATTTCTGTTTGCAATCTTAAACAGTAACGCCGTTTCTGATCTTCTTGTGTACATTTTCTTAAATCAAGAAAAGCGAATTTTTCCGTTGTCCAATAATATTATATATATATTTTTAAATAATTATTGTCATACTTATTAAATATTTCTAAATTTTAATTTTCCGTCAAAACTTGAAAATTACTTATTTCTATATTTCTCATTTTTTCTATCTTTAATCTAATTTTAAATTTTTATTTGAACTTATTATTAATCTTTTATTTCTAATAGTGGGCTTGTACTATTAGGTAATCTACTAACATCATATGTTGTCTTTCCTGCTCATCTTCTGTGTGGACTTACTGTAGCTCTATGCATGTTCATTTTCACTCTCTATCCACATTTGTCTTATTTGTACTAGAATAATTATGTTAATATACAGATAAATATATCATGAAGCATTTTTTTCTTTATGCTCTTTTATTTATGACATTACGAAACACTTTTTCTTTAATCGAATTTTCTATGATTTCGTCTTAAAATAAAACATTAATAATAAACTCAAATAAAAATTTAAAATCAGATTAAAGAAAAGAGAAATGAGAATGGTTTTTTTTTAAAGAAAGATGAAGGTCAAGCATCCAAATTTCATACTCTTGATTGTTACAAAAAGAAAGATCTCCTCCATCTGAATTTCGAACTCATGATCTCTCACATGAAGACTATATGCCTTTGGTTTATTTTTAGTAGAGAAATAAGTAATTTTAAAAAATATATATATATATATATATATTTCATGTTATAACAAACATACATTTATTAGTTTTTCGGGTCCCATTTGTTAAAAAGAAATCTTGCTGAACTATTTAGTAATTCTACATTTGCTCCTATAGTTATAGTTAGAATCGGATATTTCTGGGTTAATTAATGTGCAATATTTGAGAGACGTAACACCTGATTTCTTGTTTCGCATTTGTTTGTATGCTCCACTACTTGTTGGGATAAAAAAAAAAAAAATTGGATAGTTAAAATAAATCAAGTTGAAAACATTATTATCCGGATCGTGGGAAATATTGTTCTTCTTCTCTATCGTGTGATATTGGAGGATTATTTCACGACTGATGATAATTTCACGATATATAGTAATTGAATCAAATTGGAGGATTATTAGAAAATGAAAAAAAGACTTAATATAATCATAATTTTTCTTTATTTGTTTTCTTGGATGGAGAGACTAATCACGGGGATTGATATATTTTTTTTCTTAACGGATGCACGCGAGAAAAAATTCCAAAATTTGTATTAATATTAAAAAAAAAATTCAAAATTTAACAATCTACACCTAAATTTGAGAAAATTCGAAATCTGCCCAATCTGGAGAATAATTCTCCGGATCTAGGCCTTCTTTTCAGAAAATTATTCCCCAATCTAGGGGCGCCTCGGTTAACGCGGATCCGGAGGATAATTTTCCGGATTTGGATTTCCGGAGAATACTTCTCCGGATTTGTGTTTTTTTAATTAAAATATAAAATATTATGATTTATTTATTTTTTGTATTAAAATTAGATAGATTTTATATATATTTTTGAAAATAGATGGAATGATATATAATTTGATTTATTAGAAAGACTGCGACAAATAACCCGGATCAACATTTTTCAGGCTGAATTTTTTACGGCTGTAAGAAAAATTAAAATATTTCTTTGTGTGTTATTGAAAAAAATAAAAATATTTTGACTCTGAGTTACTGATCCCGGTTCAAAAGTCAATTTTAGATAAATGTATAAAATATTGTGGAAAGTAAGTTCGGAGAATTATTCTCTGGATTGGGGAAGAATCGGAAATAATTCAAAAACAGGTGCAGATTGTTTAAATTTTGAATTTTTTGAATATTAATAAAAAAATCGGAAAAAGTTTCTGAGAGGCGGACAACAGATTCATTTATTTATTCAAAATGAGAAAAGGCCTTATGGGTGCTCTGAAACGAGGAAATGCTAAAAGCAGCTCTTGATTGTTTCTTTAGATTAATTATGTATTTTTTACATTAACCCTCAACTTTACAAAATGTTACAAATGTACATTTTAAGTAAATATATTATAATGAAAATTTTGAGTTTTCTTAATTTAAATTTCAACACAACTATCTGGTCTAATTACGTTCCACATATTAAAAGTTTAAACTATATTTAAGGTGAATTTATTAATTAAAATATTAACAAGTATATTTTTTTGTACAACCAATTGTGTTGACTCACACCATTGACAGCGAACAAATGAGAGGAAAAAAAAGCTAACGAAGAAGATAAAAGAAAAACCTTCGACCCGTTATGAATTTAGACATAATGAGGCAGCTGGCCAGTAGCCATTCCAAATGATGTGGGAGGGGGGATTGGTCGGATGGATATTAGATTAAATTTAATTAAATGTCGAGTTAAAGTTATTTAATTTGTATCAAAATTTATGTACAATTAATTAGCACGAATCTTAAAGTTGTTTGGGTGAATTTGATGCGGATCAAGTTGCTTTGACATGACATCATACCAACCATCAAACTGCACCTGATTCCATTCCAAATACGCGCTTATTTTAATGTTTCTATAGTAGTGCAAAGAATCCGACATTAAAAACTACTTTAAAAAAGCCCAATAAAAAACGCTTTACCAAGCATAGATTCTTTCAAAGTTGTATGTTAAGTGTCGATAACAACAATATTAGATGTACCTCTGTCCTCTTATCAGGGGCGGAACATATATAGATTTAGCTGGGAGGTGTTAAGTCACTCTAACTTTTCAAAATTTTATTATCAAGTATCTAGATACGGTATTAGAAATAAAATTTTGGAAGAGTTAATTAATTAGTTTTCTTACTAATTTGTTTCTTTTATATGTATTAGATAACAACAATATTAGATGTACCTTTGATCAGGGGCAGAATATAGATTTAGCTGGGAGGTGTTAAGTCACTCTAACTTTTTAAAATTTTATTATCAAGTACCTAGACACGAAGAAATAAAATTTTGGAAGAGTTAATTAATTAGTTTTCTTACTAATTTGTTTCTTTTATATGTATTAGATAACAACAATATTAGATGTACCTTTGATCAGGGGTGGAACATAGATTTAGCTGGGAGGTGTTAAGTCACTCCAACTTTTTAAAATTTTATTATCAAGTACCTAGATACGGTAGAAGAAATAAAATTTGGAAGAGTTAATTAACTAGTTTTCTTACTAATTTGTTTCTTTTATATGTATTAGATAACAACAATATTAGATGTACCTCTGATCAGGGGCGGAACATAGATTTAGCTGGGAGGTGTTAAGTCACTCCAACTTTTTAAAATTTTATTATCAAATACCTAGATACGGTAGAAGAAATAAAATTTGGAAGAGTTAATTAACTAGTTTTCTTACTAATTTGTTTATTTTATATGTATTAGATAACAACAATATTAGATGTACCTCTGATCAGGAGCGGAACATAGATTTAGCTGGGAGGTGTTAAGTCACTCCAACTTTTTAAAATTTTATTATCAAGTACCTAGATACGGTAGAAGAAATGAAATTTTGGAAGAGTTAATTAATTAGTTTTCTTACTAATTTGTTTCTTTTATATGTATTAGCACCTCCAACTTTACAAAGCTCCCCCTATATTTAAATTCTGATTCCACTCCTGTCTTAACACAATATATACATACTAAGTTTATCAAAGAAAAATAATTTAGCGTGCAATTATCTTCACAATAGATAAAGAAACTGTACTATTCGAAATTAATTTTTTTAGTTCCTGTCAACTAAAAAAATCATTTATAATTTATTGCATTTCCGTGGACAAATAACTTTCTTCGGACAAAAGGCTAGTACATGTACATGCTGTTATTTGTACAACCAATTACAAATATCATACAGATCAGATCGACAATTGTCACTAAATATAAATGATTTTTTTTATTTACAATAAGTCTAAGATATCATCGACATAAAATTATAATTTAAGATATATGCCACAAATTTTGATGTCTTATTGTCCTATAATGACCACAGTTCTTGTTTCACCAATAGATGAAGATCCAGATTACAAACAAGAAAACCATTAACCTTGCATTATAAAAAAAAATACATTTACGTCAAAAAATATAAATTTGGAGTTTGTTTTACAGAAGATATAAAAGCTGAAAAGATAGCAATATGTTGTAATTAATTTGCTACGTCAAAATTTTACGATCTTTCACATGAATGCATTTTTCAAAATCTAGAATAACTCAGAAATTGAAATCATTGATAAATTGTGCTAATTATAGAACATCAAAGCCTTTTCATGAAATCCCTCGTTCACAAAACATATCACTCATACATTCACCGAAAATATCTCCTTTTTTATTTTATTTTCCTCGAAGAATATTTCTCGTGTTGTTTTCGGTTAACTTAATATGATCCAATCTGATAACTTTAACAAAATATGATAGATTAAAAAATTATGAAAACACCGGCTTAATTTTTTTTAACACTGGTTCTAATAACATATGTTTATTTTTTTCAAATCAAATGATAAAGACTCGAGGAGTAACAGAGCTAATTATTGTTCTAGAAATAGTTTAATAACGTAAGTATTACGATTAAAAAAATTTAGTAAACTTGTATTTTTTTGGACTTGCATAAAACAAATGCGAGGAATGTAGTTTTTAAAATATCATAGATCAATGGATAACATATCAAGTTTAAAAAGTAAAAAAAAAAATCAATATGTACGAGGGTTGAATGAACAAATGAATTCAAATTGGGGTTTAAGAATGGTCGTCAGGAATAATTTTATTTCCTGAATACAGATTCCAAGGATAGAAAAGTAAAAAAAATGAACTCAGATAATTTGTTTAACACATAAAAAAACACACGGGGCTCTTTAAAGCAAAACTTAAAGAGCACAAATAAAAATAACTTTTTTTTTTAAGGATTAATTTCTGATGTACCAATCACAATTTATGTAGTTTTTTATTTACTCTTAAAGACTTGAATTTATCTTATTCATCTTACAATCTTTTCTTATTTATCAGTAACTAGTTACATGTTAACTTTAATGAAATTATTACAAAAATAATTTACTATGATTAAAAAATATAAAACTAATTAAAATTCTCTCTTACAAGAACTTGCTTTTAGTTTAATGACAAAGACACATGACTCTCATGAGTTCAAAACCCACAAATTAGAAATTTTTCTTTTAATATAAAGAGGGATTTGTGATAAACCTTCTCTATTGAAATCTTTTACTCTTTTCACTACTTTTTTTTCATTTATTTTTTACATCAGCAGCAGCTATTGAAGCCAATTAGCCACCTGCTTTATTGACATGAAACAAAGTCTTAACCCCACTGGTATGTCAAAACCAAAATTAACTTCTTTGCTACAAGAGCTCAAACCACAGAGTATACATGGTACATACAAAAAACAGCAAGTTATCCGGTATTTAAATTTTATCAGAAGCACATTTCCTCTTGTATTTTCAATACCAGAAATCAAGTAATCGCTGGTATTTTCAAGACCAGACATTTCCTCTTGTATTTTCAAATAATTTAATAAATTATTTTTTAAAAGCTATTCTGCTTCGGAAGAGGAGGTTTGATTGGGATCTGCCGCTGGGGCTTAGAGGGAGAGGAGGTTGCCTGGCTCTGAGACGTTAAGTGAGAGATGAGAGCAGGATGAAAGGAGGGAGAAGACGGGCGATTTAGGGTTCACGCTCTGAGAAATCGCGTGAAAGGGAGGTGAGCACGAGAGAGATGGAGAAGTGGAGAACGGAGGGTTTATCACTGGATGCATCCAGTTAATGAAGGGGAAGACTTTAATTGCTTTATATTTCTTAATCACAGCTAAATTAAATTTTTTAATAATTTCATTACAGTTATCATGGAACTAATTACATGAGAGCTAAATAAGAAAAGATTGTAAGAGTTGAGAGGTGAATAAGATAAATTCAAAGTCTTTAGAGATAAATAAGAAACTATATAATTTGTGAGGAGTACATGAGAAATTAATTATTTTTTTAATTATAGACTTAACAAGGATGGTGATAGTCTCGTCTAGTTATTTCTTTTCGAAAATACACATTTAATTTCTGCGAAAAATATAGAAAAAAATGAATATTAGAGTTAACTAATAACTAGGTCTTTAACTAAAAAAAACAAAGACATTTTATACCTATGCTATACCGATGTTTTTAGTAGACAATTATTTATGTACTTGATACATAATTGATATCGGTACATGTGCGATATTTGTAGTGTACTATTAAATACATATCTTGTTATTCAAAATAATTTGACTTATGCATGCAGTCAACAATATAAGTATTCTTACGTATTCATATAAGAAAAAAAATTTAACTTTTATTTAACTTATCACTCAAAATGAAACTTTATCTGACTGTAATGCACTTCTAATATATCATTTAATTTTTAATATTTCGTATATTATGTATATATAAATAAAAACGTAGATTTAAATATATATTTTGTAATACGTGTAGTACGTGTTATATTTAGTGAAGGAGAAAAAATTGCTAAAATTTTAAAATAAAACATGTTAAGCTTGTGCATAAAATAATAAAATAAAGATATATAAAGAACATACCATTATGTCCGTATCATATCGAGTGCGATTTTTTTAATTCATATGGTTGATGTTTTGGTTGATGAATAATAAAAACATATTAATCCCCGTGATTTGTATTAATACCCTTAAAAAAAAAATAGCAAATATGTCCTCAATCTCAATTTTTTTTTAAAAATACCCGGAACGCCTCACAGTGGGGCGGTCCACTATTCCAACCAAACCGCCCCCTAGTGGAGTGGTCCGCTGCCTACACCAAACCGTCCCATACGGGGGCGGTCTACTATAAAACATATATAAAAGTCACTTTTCTCTCTCCTGCCCACTCATAATTCATTCTAACTCAGTTGAAAGAGAATAGAAAGAAGAGGAAGAAGAGAAATGCGATTTTGTGGCCATTTCAGATAATAGATTTAATTTTTTAATTTGTTTTTTTTACATCAAATTTACTTTACCAAGTTTATAATTTTTACAAAAGGCGGCCAGATTTAATTTTTTAATTCGTTTTTTATTATTAAATATACCACTGATAAATGTTTTTGTACTAATGTAGCTCTCAAAAAAAGAAATGTTAGTTGCACTGTATATGGACGGGAAGCTTGTCTGGGGTGTGGAGGGAGCACAGTACACGAAAGAGACAACATATGGCTTCAAGGTTAATGAAAATACCTCATTTTTGGAACTTAAGCAAATGGTGTATGAAAAGACTGGTGTAAACCCCAACAAGGTATGACGTAGACTTAGTTACTCGGATTAACACAATAAGGGGGTAGACCTTACTATACCAGGTATCCAATAACATATGAGAGGTTATGGAGGGGTATTTACAATACTTTTGAGTCACAAGGTACCCTGGTAATGGACTTATATTCCAAGAGAATTTCGCATCAACCCGGGGTGGAACTTCTAGAGAAAATACAGGTTATGACAACCTGGGGCCCCGTCACTTGAGTTATGATATGTACCGTTCATGTACCGTACCGAGTACCTTGTGAGTACTTGGGGTGCATCTTTTCATCCTTATCCCAACCAGCATGCGTGCCCAGCCTATGTTAGGGATCGAATCATGCCCGCAAAGGGGTGGATCAGGTTAGGGAGAAGGCCCCACAAGCGTGTTATAATGACCATGGACCAGATACAAGGTAGGCGAATGGGATATCAGGCTTGCTGTTCAACTTCTGACAGGCAGCGAGCAGGTACATTTGATTTTATATTTTACGATTTCAATATCATACAATGTTTGGTAAACTGGAATGCAATACAGATGCCATAAACGAAGCCAATGAAGATAAAATACTAGAGTTGTTGCTGAGACAACCGGTAGTAGTCAGCCCACTTATGGAAGCCAAGCATCTAGTAGTCATGGAGAGACATCCTGTAGTGTCGCACAACCATCTGGAAGTAGACCCAGAACTCGTCAACTTAGTTTGTTCGGACGTCATCGCTGATTACCAAGTTACTTGAGATGCATGTTGTGAACTATTTTAATTGGTAGTTTGTGAACTATTTAATTTAGAGTTTGTGAAATTATTTTATATGCTTGAGTTTTGTTATTTTCATAACTTAATTACATATACACAAATTGATAACATAAAATATAAATAAACACTAAATTGATCAAATAAAGACTACATGGAATAAAGTCTACAACATAAATTCTTAATAAGTAGTACTACTTTTTACAACGAGTCTTGAAAGTATATGGAACAAAGTCATAATCGGATTTTGTCGGATCTGGATCAGTCACAGCAGACGAAGTGGTAGCCTTGCCAGTATAAGTACACGGAACAAACTCATCGTCTGATGTTGGAGGCTCTGGATCAACCTTATTTTTTTTCGAAAAATAGCCGTAGAAGTTTTCCACAAAATCATCATCCAAAATTTCATTGCTAAGAAATTCCGGCTGTATGAATGGTCGACATGTCTGTGTATCAGGGCATAGTTGACACTTATAGTTGACACTTGTACTTTTTTCTCTCATTTTTACCTCGATCACTAATTGACCCTTCTCTCGCTAAACCACGATAGGACGACCTACCTCGGTTGCTCTCTTTCTCTCTACCTCGATTGTTATTGTCCATCATTCTCGTCCAAAAAATTAAATTTTAAAAATGAATTAAAAAGACAAATTAAACTAATAAATTAAAAAATTGTGAAGATGTAGCTTTATTGTTATCTGAAATCGCCACAAAATCGCCTTTTTCTTCTTCATCTTTCTATTTCAGCTAAGTTAGAATGAATTGTGAGTGAACAGGAGAGAGAAAAGTGACTTTTATATAGGTTTTATAGCAAACCACTCCCGTATGTGCAGTTTGGTGTAAGCAGCGGACCGCCCCACTTTGGTTGGAATAAGAAAAACCGCCTGAGGGTAAATTTGTTATTTTTAGCTAGTCTACTCAAGGTATTTTTAATAAAAATTTGGGATTGAGGGCAAATTGTTATTTTCTTTTTTTTGAGGGTATTAATAAAAATCACGGTAATCCAACATTTGGTTGATGTAAACATTTTTTTGTACAACTTGACCGTAGACTCATGCAAAATTTCTAACTTCTTCTCAAAATACCGCCACACTAGGATGAAAAATGTTTTAATTATTGCTTCTAAACAGGCACTTAAAATAATCACCTCAGGAAAGATCTGAAGTTAAGAATAAATAAATAAATATGATGGGTGGATTTGGTGAATTGTGAGTGGTGACTGCCACCTGACAAGGTTTGAAGAGCATCTTGGACCATTTTCTGGTTTCGCGGCTTTGGTGCTCGAATCTGTGGGCCCATAGCCCAGTACCACCACAGTTCACTACCAAAAAAGTCCCTTTCTTTCTTCGTACCGTTTCGTTTTCGTACCGGTCGCACTCCGTCCGTCCGTCCGTCGCATAGTTTTCCTTGCTGGTAGTGATAGGATAGCACATGTAATTAAAGACAACTAGAGGTGGGTAGTATTTAACGCAAAAAAAAAATCTAGAATTTTTTCGTATTACAAAGTTCATTGAATGGAGGATAAGCGGGTCACTGTCAACGCAATTTCTCTTTTATGCCCCCATCTCATGTAGGGTCAGGATTCCCTCAAGTAACTCTGAATTTTGACTTTAGATCTGGACTGTCTGATCAGAATCCTGATAAATCCGTTCCAAACCTGCAATCGATACCATGTGCACAGTGTTTTTCCTTTTCACGAGCTAGACTTGGAGATTTTTTATCTATAAAAAACAATGAAAAAAAAGAGAGAGAAACAAAAAGAGTGTATGAAATTTTCATGAATAATAAGATCTGTAGGGCTCTTACTGATCTTAAATAACTTTTTTTTTTTGTTGCAAAGTTTTTAATTGATAATAGGCTGTACTGATTATTAATAAAAATATATATATATTTAGAATCGGTGGAGCTTCCACCGATCTTACTATTTATGAAAAAATTTATGTACTCTCCTATTTCTCTCTCTTCAATTATTTCTTATGGATAAAAAATTCTCTTATACTTACACCAAAGTCTTGTATAGCGTCTCTTCCTCTTTTTTCGTTGGTGGAAATTGCTCACTAAAATCAACTAATATCACGCGCTTCGCAAATCAAATACCAAGTCAAGGAGTTCTTGGTATCTGTTCGTCGGTCTTCTCTCCAAGCCGAGTAGAAATGACAACCTTGAGTGTTCCTCTCTTTTCCTTGACTGTAGAATCACTTGGGAATTATCCTACTATAATTAGTTTATGTCATGTTTGATTGTGGATTAGAGTTATGATAGCATGAGTTGTTTATTTTAAGTAATGACGGTGTACAATATTTTTGTTTGGTTGTGAGTTAAAGTTAAATTATGGATTAAACTGAATAAGTGGACTAATTTAAGAGGAGAGACGCGGCATAAGTTATGCAACCTAAATATATGAGTTAATTTATGACGACATAAGTAATTTCTTATGCTATACTATTCCATCATTTTATTCATGTTTGAATCTAACTAAGAGTTCTCAAGTAATCGACCTTATCCATTCAGAATAAAGTACTTATTTCATGACTTATGTTATAATTAAACATTACCGTAGAGAGTAACAGGAAGCTTATGAGTATGACAAACCTGAAGACAAAAATGTATTATCTTCCTGTTTAATTTGTTTGACGAATGCGGAGATACGGTCTGACAATATTCTCTCATGTTTCATCCTAAAATATCAAGATGCTCAAACTTAATTAAATCAATCGTTATTGATCTGATCTCTCCAGTAATGATTAAAGTACTCAGAAAACACTTCACCAATTAATTTTCACATTATAATTCAAACAGATATAAAATAAGACCAACGACATTTGTTATTTATAATCTAACTCTTCAATTGTTGATGCTCCGGTCTCAATGGGTACGATAAGAGTAGGTAAAAATATTTTTATATTCATACTCATTAAGAATTGATCTTATCTAGATTCTATCTCTTATTCATTAAAAATTGATCTTACTTTACCCTGTCCTTACATGTTAAAATTATCAGATAACGAAACAGTAGCGGGTGAATAACAAATAATACCAATACAACAATAATTTTATTGTATTTTCAAATAGAATATCAAAACTCATTCATTTTACACACATGCAATCACATTACTAACAATAAAATAAAATAAACAAATGTACAATCAATTTCAACTAAATTTTTTTTTATAAATCAAGAGAATTTAAAAAGATGAATATCTCTTTAGACAAATTCAATGATTAAACTAAATAACACAACATGCAGAGAAAAGTAATATATTTAACATTTTTTTTATAGCAAAAAACATATAAAAGTATATTACTAATTATTACTCAAACACTATCATATGAAATATCACGCAAATAAATTTTACCATCAATAATTATTGCTTAAATATTACTATATAATTTTATTTTATATAATTACCCTACAAAGTAACGGATACGAGATAACTCTTACACATACGTATTTAGCTTATAAAAAAAATTCCTTACCCATACCTATATCCGATAAACTAACGAAAAAAAATTACTCATACTCATCTTATCGAATACGACACATCTAAGCTATTGTAATTTTTCCTCCTATCATCTGTAGTCCTATATTTTTCAAATAAATCATAATTCGTTCGGTGATCATCACATATTTATTAAGAAAGAAATTAGATTATGCTAATTTTTTTTGTTTTTATCAAGGACAATTAAATAAGTAGGTCAATGATTGTTTATAAGGAGACCACTTCACTCCTGACAAGTCTACCAAATAGAGTATTGTCATATTAACGAATTATGTACAATTTTTTATTTTAAAAAAAGGAAACCTTGTTCAATTTTTTTGTATATTGGTATATGTTCACACACACACATGACAACACTACCTTGGTATTGAACCCGGATGAAATTATAATTGTCAGCAAACGTCAAATAAGTAATTCTCCAAATCATAATCAAAAGGAGGTGAAATAAAAGTGTAAAGAAATATTAGGTTACACAAGATAAGCACAAAGACAATCGTCACAGACAATCCAGACTAACTAATTGTGAATCATGTGATCATACAAACTTCTTAACTTGGTTCACCAACCAGTCTACCTTCTAAAACATCGCGTCTTTCATGGCCCAATTTTAGATGCAGATAAGTGCATCACTGTAGTGATGTCGTCGGATTAGAAGAACCTTATCCCTTTCCATTTGCAATTTGCAGTTCATATGATTTCCTTTTGCATCAGATATTTAATGGGAAGATAAGGTTGCGTGCTTAAGACTTATGATCTCATCTAATTTTGATCTCGCTAAGAGAGAATAAATGCGGCGCTCACCCTTCGCTTTTATTAACAAACAAACATGATGTTGTTAAACATAAAAGGGGTAAAGATATTGACAGAGCAATTTTCTCTTCATGCAGCTTACGAGTCATATGCAGCTCTATTTTAGTTTTATTGTCCGTGCGTTGCATAAAGCAAAAACTCCTCTGTTATTATCTCTACCCATAAAAGTGAAGAAAGAACAAATTGTCCAATTTGGAATTTTAATTTTCAAATATTGATGAAAAGGGTATAAATACCTTCTTAATAAAAATTAGTGGGTTTTAGTTAAGAAGAATAAAATCTACCTGATAATGGCCCGAGAGGATGAAAAGAGATATCTCGAGATTTATATTATATAGTTATAGAATCGTAATGGCTAAGTTGCTGCTGGCAGCATTTCGGTCAGCTGCTACCGGGGCTATATTTAGTCATACGATGTTCAAACAACAAATCCAAACTGTTAGATGTGATCTTTATATTAAAATCTACTTGGAGACCAAATTTTACATTTTTTGAATTTTTTTTACTATTTATTAAGCCACTTTGAAAATTACTGATCCGGATGAACAGTAAAAACAGTCTGGACCATATGATCTGGAATTTTCAAAGTGGCTTAATAAATAGTAAAAAAATTTCAAAAAATGTAAAATTTGGTCTCCAAGTAGATTTTAATATAGAGATCACATCTAACAGTTTGGATTTGTTGTTTGAACATCATATGGCTAAATATAGCCCCGGCAGCAGCTGGCCGAAATGCTGCCACCAGCAAATTAGCCATACTCTCTCTCTCTATATATATATATATAGAGAGAGAGAGAGATGGGCTATTATACATTGCAATGTATTGACCCCTCCGTGCATTGGACTAAAATCGTTGGATTCAAAGTCCAAACAGTCGATCCGAACCGTTCAACATGTTCTAAATATTGAAATGTGCTTGGAGACCAAATTTTACATTTTTTGGAATTTTTTACAATTTATTAAGCCACTTTGAAAAAGTCTGATCCGGTGCTCCAGAAAATTTTACTATTTTTTACTGTTCACCGTTGGATCAGCTATTTTCAAAGTGGCTTAATAAATAGTAAAAAAATTCCAAAAAATGTAAAATTTGGTCTCCAAGCACATTTCAATATTTAGAACATGTTGAATGGTTCGGATCGACTGTTTGGACTTTGAATCCAACGATTTTAGTCCAATGCACGGAGGGGTCAATACATTGCAATGTATAATAGCACAACTTTATATATATATATATATATAGAGTAGAACTAGGGTGCTCCTAAGCTCACCAAGTCCTTCGTGAGCGCGACTCTAAACCTATCAAATTGACTTCAAACGACATTTTCAAACCGTTAGATGTTCAATCTATATTAAAATGTGCTTGGAGACCAAATTTTATATTTTTTTGGAATTTTTTTACTATTTATTAAGATGGTTTGAAAATCGTTGTTTTCCAATGGTGCAGAATTTTAATAAAAACAGCGATTTTCAAACCATCTTAATAAATAGTAAAAAAATTTCAAAAAATGTAAAAGTCTCCAAGCACATTTTAATATAGATTGAAGATCTAACGGTTTGAAAATGTCGTTTGAAGTCAATTCGATAGGTTTTATAGTCGCGCTCACGGAGGGCTTGGTGAGCTTAGGAGCACCCTAGTTCTACTCTCTATATATATATATATATATATATATATATATATATATATATATATATATATATATATATATATATATATATATATATATATTGTATGGTACACGCATTACGATTCTTCTAGAACCGCGCAAGAGATTATCATATTGTAAATTGTAACTACTTTCGTACAATAAAAATAGGTAACGGTGGAAGGTATCTCAACTTTAGGTAGCTCTAATTTTAAACCGTACCTAATTTATAATCAATCATTCATTCACTGACATTTTTATTATATCCAAAGTTAATTACAAATTAATAAATATACTCAGAATGTCTGAATTTTTCCAAAAATGTCCAAATCGACCATTTTCCAAAAATGCATGAGTTTTACAAATTAATCACAAAATGGCCGGTTTTTTTTATAGAGACACTATGAAGAACAAGATAATGAAATCTAACACTGAAAATTCGAATTTTTTGTTTAAATTATTTGTTAGATTACTTCTTTTGATTTATAATTGAGGAGGGTTCAAATGCCTCCATTTTTTGTGCCTCCACCATGCCTCCATTTTTAAAACTTTAATAACTCAAAATTTAAAACTTAAAAGTCAAAATAAAAACCGTTGGATATGATCTACATCATTTTATTTATGTGCTCATAAAAAATTATCACATTTTGATTTTGTTTTTATGTGAATCAATAAGTTAAAAAATCAACGTCTAGAAATTATCCACATTAGTACGTTTTTTACAAGCTCTTGATGACAACCAAAACAAAATTGAAATGTCATAATTTTTTACACATGCATAGATAAAATGATGTAGATCATATCCAACGGTTTTATTTTGACTTTTAAGTTCTAAATTTTGAGTTATTAAAGTTTTTAAAAATGGAGGCATGAAAAATGGAGGCATTTGAACCCTCCTCTTTATAATTAGCATATTTATATTAAAATACACTATATTACTTGAAATTATGTTGAATTACACTATATTACATTAAATTACGCTAAATTATGTTAAATTATGTTGGATTACGCTAAATTACACTATTTTCGCTAATTATAATGAAATACGGTAAATTACGCTAAACGAAGCAAAATTACGCTAAATTAGGCCGATTTTGTGCTATCTTTCATAAATCATAAAAAATAGTAAAAAAATTTCAAAATAGTAAAAATTAGTATTCTACAATTTCATTATAGAGGAGGGTTCAAATGCCTCTATTTTTCTATTTTTCAAGCTTGTAAAATTTTAAAGTTCTTTTCTAATTACAAATCACACAGTTCGATCAAATAGTGAAGTTCACCTTGCACTTTCTCCACCTCAAGTACTCTCGTTTATTTTCACCTCAATCTCTCCGCCGCCCTCCTTATAACTCCTTTCTTGCTTCCTCCTCCTCCTCCTCTCTCTCTCTCTCTCTCTCTCTCTCTCTCTCTCTCTCTCTCTCCAAGTGTTTGTTGAAATGCCCCGGAGAGATATCGTGGCTTGGAACACAAGCGCTGTGCGGCTACGCTTCACACATGGTGCCTAAAGCAGTTGTCGACCTTTTCTTTGAAATGCAGGAAGACAAGCAAGGATCTCTCTAACCTTGGTAAGTGCTACTTTAGGTGAATCCCTCTTGTGTTCTACTTTAGGTGAATCCTTGACCGTTACTTGATGGAATGTCCCAAAGAGACTTTCACTATGGAATTTAATTTTGATTCATTTAAGGGGAAATATCCTTTGCTATATGTATCAAATTGAGAAAAAAAGACATAAATTGGGTGGCATTTAATTATGCCTCTTTGTCTATTAATTATTTAACAAGTTGGGTTAGAGCCAATGCCATGGAGAAGGCAGCTGGTTGTACTTGGGTGGCATTTATTTGATTTTTTTTTTTGTTGCTAGTCAACTACATGTGAATCTGGATAGGAAGGAAATGGGGTTTTATCTTATGAACCAACAACCAATTTAGTTATGTTGAATACAAAAAATAAGAGAATGAGAGCATACTAAGAGTGCCATTCTGATTATTCAAATAGTTACTAGTTTTATGAGATTATTAGGGATCTCAATATTTTTAGATTTTGTGCTTGTTACTACACAGTTCAAAGGTTGCAAGTAATAGTGGTTGAAATTACATCTTTATATCATGTCAGAACGATTCAGTTTTCGATCAAGTATTTATCTTTAGCAGAATTATTATTAATTTTACACGGCTGGCTATTCAAATTCCAATCAATGATGCAACCTCAGGTTCTTTTTGCTATTAGGATGATCAAGTCTTGCACCTCCATGTGCTGGTCAATACTTGTAAGGTCAATTTTAAACATTCAATTGAGACGGTTTAATTCCATTTCTTAGGAGTATTGGTTTGTTGTGGGCATAAGTTAGGCTGGCGTCATTCGTAAATTTTAAGAGGCATCGACTCTGGTACAAGTCCTGTTGTACCAATTCTAGAGGCATCACCATTTTAGTATGATACTAGGAGTTAATTTTTTAAAGCCTCAACTATGCCCCAATTTGTCAAGTGAACAATAAGCAAACAAAAACAGTCCCAATTAACTACTAGAATCTGATTCTTAATGTTGAAGTTTGTTTGATACAGAATACAGGCTTGTTAATTTGTATAAGAGGACTGATTAGGAAAAAATAATTTAGTAAATAGGGGTTCCTATACAGCCTTTTTGCTACATTTAGTGTATTTATTGTTTTCAAGCTTTTAGTCATTTGATGCTTCTTGATTCTTTCGATCACTCTGTTAAAATCCCTAGCAAGAAAAGATGACCAAAAAGCCCTTCTGGCAGAGTCCAACTTGAACTTTACTGCTCTTTACTAACCCCTGGTAACACAAAAGGGCATAACTTAACAGTACTTAGTGTGGTACTTATTGTACTGACCTGCAAGACTTGAGCCCTTTATGCAAAATCTATTCACCATTCTTTCATGTTTTATCCTGTAGGTAATCTTTGATAAATCATAGTACACCTTCAGTAAGGCTCTTGCAGCTGGCCTCTCTGGATTTCTGTCCACCCAAGTTAAACAAACAGGTGTATCTGTCCATGTTCTAGAAGCAGTTTTGAGGCTGCCCCCCATCTTATAAGTTATACCTGATACAAACAGGTGGAGTTGTAACCATTTCATCCCATTGCCATGGGGACCCGCCTGCTGGAATCACTTGTAAAAGAACGTTATCGGTTGGGCACCCTTACTATTAAAGATGCTCTTCAAATTTTTGATAGCTTGCTGGCCGCTGAGAGCCCAACACCGTTCATCATTTCCTTTAATCAACTCTTTACAGCCTTAACACGTATGAAGAACTCGAACAACCATTATGCAACTGTCTTTTCACTCTTTAACCGCTTGACACAACCTAAAATAGTCTCAGCCTCGCCCAGTATCTGCACCTATTGTATCTTGATTGACTACTGTATCCGAATGAATTGGCCGAAACTAGGCTTGGTTCTCTTGGGGAGGTTTTTAAAGGGCGGGCAGAGAGCTGATCCTAGGATCTTCAATCCACTACTTAAGGGTCTATGTTCTGAGAATAGAATTAGTGAGGCTGTAGCCATGGCGTTCAATAAAATGTCAAAGCTGGGTTGCACACCTAACGTGATATCCTACAGCACTGTTATTGATGGCCATTGTAAAGAAGGCGCAGTTAGTAAAGCATTTAGTTTGTTTGAGCGAATGCTCTCAAATGGTATTGTGCCAAATGTAGTCCCATACAACTCACTGATTAATGGCCTGTGCAAGGAAGGTGCAGTTAGTAATACATTTAGTTTGTTTGAGCGAATGCTTTCAGAGGGTATTGCGCCAGATGCAGTGACTTACAACTCACTGATTGGCGGCCTTTCTAAAGAAGGCGCAATTAATAAAACATTTAGTTTGTTTGTGCAAATGCTCTCAAAGGGTATTGTGCCAAATGTAGTCACATACAACTCACTGATTAATGGCCTGTGCAAGGAAGGAGATACTGAGAAGGCAGAGGAACTACTGTCCTACATGGTTTTTCAAGGACTTAAACCTAATGTTGTGACCTATACTACTCTCATGGATGGGTTGTGCAAGAAAGGGCTATTGCACAAGGCAGTGGATATGCTTCAGTACATGGTTTCTGAAGGACATGATGCCGATATTGTGACTTATAATACCATCATAGATGCACTATGCAAGCAGGGGGAAACTGAAAAGGCTTAGGAGTTGTTTTGTAATATGATTTCTGGAGGTAAGAATCCTGATGTTTGTACCTATAATACTCTTATAGATGGGTTCTGCAAGATTAACAAATTAGAAAAAGCAAAGGAGTTGCTGAATGCGATGGTTTTAAAGGGAATATTGCCCGACAATGACATGCAATATAATTGTGGATGCACATTGCAAGAGGGGAGAAACTGACAAGGCAGAGAAATGATTGTATCATATGCTTGATAAAGGTGTCACATCTGATCTTATCACATATAATATTGTTATAAATGGATATTCTAAGCTAGGCTGTTGGAAAGAGTCAATTAGAGTTTTGAAGGATATGACATTGTTAGAACTAAATTCTCGAATTTAATTATTTACTTGCAGCTCTTGAAATGTCACTCCAAGGTGTTTCATGTAACTCGTCTATCATGAACGACGGCGCTCATATACAGCTGCAGGTATTCTTTTTGCTATAGTTCTGTCTATAATTTCTATTCCTTGTGAAACAAATTGGTAACGTTTTTTTGTTTGACATGTATCATTGCTTTTTCCAAGAAGAATGATGTGAGTAATCAGATTGGTGTTGAGGTCACCTTGGTGTATTTTCGAAAGAAACAAGAAGAAGATCCTGAGTTTTCTATGCTATAGAGCCTGATGAGGATGGTTTTGTGAAGAATCTATTTTGGGTTGATGGTAGGTCAAGAAGGGCGTATTTAGAGTTCGGTGATGTTGTCACATTCAACACAACCTACAATACCGATAGGAATAATGACATGCCATTGGCACCCTTTATTGGAGTAAACAATCACCAGCACTCGATTTTTTTTGGCATGTCCGTTTTTAGGTCGGAGAGTAAAAATAATTTTTGTTGGCTGTTTCAGACGTGGCTGAATGCGATGTATGGGAAGCATCCAACTGCTATTATCACTGATCAAGATCCGGCAATGAGAGATGCCGTTAAGATTATCTTCCCTAAAACTTCTCACAGGTGTTGTCAGTGGCATGTACTGAGCAAGTCAAAGGAGCATTTAAGGTCACACTATGATCAAAGACCGGGTTTCCATGACGAACTAGAAGCTGTCATAAATCGTAGCATGACAGTAGCAGATTTTGAGATAGCTTGGATAGCTATGCTTGACAAGTATGATTTAACGAGCAACAACCACCTCCAAATCATGTATGAAACACGTGCACAATGGGTTCCGGCTTACTTCCGGGACACCTTTTTTGCCGAAATGTGCACTGCTCAAAGGAGCAAAAGCATGAATATGCTCTTGGAATTGTGGATGTGTAGCAATACCTCCATTTACCAATTTGTGAGAAAGATTGAAAGCATGGTTGAGAGTATCTGGCAAAGAGAGAACGATGAGGATATAAAGACCACAAATGAGACCCCAAATTTGTGGTCATGGTACCAAATAGAGATAGATGCACGTCGAAAATACACTAAAAATGTATTCTCGATTTTTCAGGAGTTACTAAAGGAGAGTACACTTGGTGTTGTCATTGAGAAAGAGAGAGATGCGCTATACGAGGTCAGTATCACGTCACATCCTTTCATTCACAATTGGATTCCCGAATCATACATGATTGAGGTTGACAGAATTAGTGAAAGGTTCTCTTGTAATTGTAAAGGATTTGAATTCGAGGGCCTTCTTTGTTCCCATGCTATCAGAGTTTTGTGCCATCTTGGCATCCAACATCTTCCTTCCCGGTATATTCTAAAGAGGTGGTGCAAGGACGCAAATGCCAATGTTAAGAGATGTGTTCATGAGAGGAGCATGGATTTTGGGGAATCTCCAGCACTAGAAGCATTTAGGTTCGCATCAATATATCCAGAACTGCGAGAACTTACCAAGTCGGCTTGTAAATCTGCACGTACCTTTACGAATTTTAAGGCTAAAATGAGTGAAGCAAGGGTGACATAATGTGAGTTTTGCAAGTCACTGATTGAGCTTGAATTCAGTTGTTGGACTTTCCTGGGGTATTATAGTCAATAACAAAAAATATATATTTTTATTAGGTCAATACAATGGTTGGTGTGATGAAATTCGCTACAATCCAATCCAATCCAATCCAATCCAATCCAATCCAATCAAGCGATAGTGGCTCCGGTACAAATGAGAAAAGGAATCACAATAGGGTTCATCTCGCTTGGTTTGATTCTTATTGTTGGTGTTGTTTGTGAGACTTGGATGTAGTTGTAGTAGTAGTCTAGGGAAGGGTTCAATAAATGCTTCAGTAACTAAAGGGTTAAATATCAATTAGTGCTATCTGAACTTGTTGATGTATGCACTTACATATGGTGTAACTTTTCTTTAGATTTTTTTTTTAATTAATGAAAATGATTTTGCATTGAAAACACACGCACACACCCTACAGATGCTGTATTTTGATATTCGATTCTGCTATTTTGTCGTTTCAATTTTGGTTTTCAAATTTTATAATTCATGTTAAGATGTTAGATTTTGCTTTTGATTAGCGAGTCTGAGTATGGTCCCAATTATACAAAACCTAGTTGCTTTGTGAGGGAAATTGTGACGAGAAAAATCATGTTTATGCGTATTCTCTAGTGGTAATTAATTTTGGAAGCAATCCATTTAAAAAAATTGAATAATTATTTTAGTACCCACAGTTGAGTACCCGCATCGTACCAGCACTTAATTCATTCTCAATTAACTGCCATAACTGTAAGCGGTCTCCACAACTACCAATTAACTAATTTACATACTTTCCAGTTTGAATTTTAAATTTCCCTTTCTCTCCGTTTCTTCCTTTTTCGAAGCTTCCGCGATTTTGAGGCGATTTTAGATCGATTTCGAGGCGATTTTAAGGCGATTTGGAGACGATCGTCTAGCGATTTCGAAACTGGAAGCGGGGATTTTTCAAAAAAAAGTGCGGGTACGGTTATTTAAGGAAAATTCATATATCATATATGTAGTTCATTGTATAGATATAAATACTTGTCTTGTATAGGTATAAATACTTCACAATGTTACTATTAATACTTGTTAAATAAAATTACAGTGTTGGAACGGTTGTGTGGTCCCCTAATGCGGGTACGACGTGAGAATTTTTCATATATGTAGTTCATTGTATAGATATAAATACTTGTCTTGTATAGATATAAATACTTCACAATGTTACTATTAATACTTGTAAAATAAAATTATAGTTTTAGAACGGTTGTGTGGTCCCCTAGTGCGGGTACGACGCGAGAATTTTTCAAAAAAAGGTGCGGGTACGGTTATTTAAGGAAAATTCATATATCATATATGTAGTTCATTGTATAGATATAAATACTTGTCTTGTATAGGTATAAATACTTCACAATGTTACTATTAATACTTGTAAAACAAAATTACAGCTTTGGAACGGTTGTGGTCCCCTAATGCGGGTACGACGCGGGAATTTTTCAAAAAAAGTGCGGGTACAGTTATTTAAGGAAAATTCATATATCATATATGTAGTTCGTTGTATAGATATAAATACTTGTCTTGTATAGATATAAATACTTCACAATGTTACTATTAATACTTGTAAAATAAATTTACAAGTGCCGACAAAAAAAAAATTGGTTTTAAATACTTGATATCTTAAGTATAAATACTTGATGAATTACTATTAATATTTGATATCTTAGGTATGAATACTTTTCATATTTGAATATTTGATACTTTGAAAAACATGTAAAAGTATGTCATCATGGATCTCATTTGAAAGATAAAATTGTGTAGAACGCGTTCGTGGTTTTAAATTTGTAAAATTCCTCATAGATCGTCTCAAAAATTGGTTAGATTGACCGGAGAAAAAAAAACCACCTTGAAAAACGTGTAAAGATGAGTAGGTATTGTGTCCAGTTTTTTTTTAAATACTTGATATCTTAGGTATAAATACTTGATGAATTATATATGAATACTTGATAATTTAGGTATAAATACTTTCCATTTTGTATGTGAATTAATTTAAGTGCGGTCCCCAAAAACAGTTATGACAGTTTAGGTGCGGTCCCCAAAAACAGTTATGACAGTTTAGGTGCGGGTACAATGCGGGTACTCAACTGCGGGTACTCGTATCAGCTTCCAAAAAAATTACAGTCTTCTGTCTTCACCATTTTAACGAGCAAGGAATTACTAGGTTTCTTATTTTAATTGGAACGCTATACTTTGACTTGAGGTAATTTTATAAAATTTACAAAGTCAAACAAATTCCCTGCTATTCATATTTATTTTATCGTATGAAGAAACGTGCCATTCTTCATTTTTAAGTTAATAATTTTTGAACAGTTTTACCTTATATTCAATATCATGATAAAATCAAACGGTCTAAATTAGATAAAAGATTTTACTAAAATATAAGAGAAACTGTGACCTTGGCAATTGGCATATATTAATATTTCACAAAGTATCAGATTGAATTTGACTTAGCTGGAATTAATCTGAACCGTTTGTTTATATAAATTGCACTTCAGATACTTGGGATACGGACTCGCTTAAAATTTGGGTCAAAATACGAAAATCTTTTTGTTACCTTGAAAAACGATCACTTGGAAGGAAAACTAAAAGTCACCCTGTCATGTATGATTTTATTACAATTTAAAATTTGTTTTTATGGTCTCAAATAGTAATTCAGTAATTCTTTTTCTCATTGAAGTTCTAAGATATATTATTTTTTAATTTTAGAAAACTAGTCTTTAATTTTGTAGTAAAGACAATGTTTTCCGTGTAGGAAATTGTAGCTTCGAAATCTAGATGTAAAATCCTTTATAGATATACAAAATAGTTGGATAGCTTGATCTCCAACCATCACTTAAAAAAAAGTTCATTTTATAATTTGCTACTTCGAATTGATCAGATAATAATAATACGCCAGAAACAGTTGCATAAAAAGTAGTTCCAAAACTAATTACTTGATGTTGATAAAATGGTCCAGAAAAAAAAAATTATACATACATATATATTTTCTTAATTCTGGACTCCCATAAAATCTTTTTCCCACTAGTATGACCCCTAGTAATGCTTCCAAGTTAACCTGTTACGTACCTTATCAAATCTATTTTACTATTTAGAAGATAAGTAAATTAACAGCTTAGCGAGAACAAAAACAACTATTAATCATGAGAAATTTCCGTCCGTGGATCGCTCAGAAGTACCAAGAATAATTAACAACAAACAGATCACTAACTAATATCCATTAAGTATTAACAACTTGTTGGTACAAACTCAAGGAAAAATTCGTATAAATCAAGTGTCATGTGTTAATAAAAGGACAAATATTGTGTAGATATATAGTAGAACTAGGGTGTTCTAAAACTCCAAAACCTATATATTGGGTTGACTTCAAATGCGAATCAAAATTATTGAAATCTGCTTTTCACAAGTGATGTATTTACAAATTTATAAATTTTCGAATTAGTTTAGTATAAAATCAAGCGTTAAAAATATAGTGAAAAGTAAACATATTATAATTAACTTATAATTTTTTTATTACTTGATTTTATACTAAATTAATTAAAAATTATATAAATGTGACATGTAAATGCATCGTTCGTGAAATAGATCAGTTTCAACGATTTGAATTCGTCATTTCAAGTCATTCCGATAGAATTTAAAGTTAAACTCACAAAAGAAAAATGGTGACGTTAAAACAAATACTAAGTCTGTCGCACAAAAAAACATATGATATTTTTCTTTCTCACTCCTGTGCTTAATTTGTTCTTGCAGTTCTGAAGCACAATTAAAGGATGTGCTAAGGGAGCAATTGGTACTTCATCTGAGTTGTAGTACCCATTCCATCTATTTAAGGACCACAACCGCTCATGGTACGGCCAGAGACCAACCTCTGGTGGGGTTGTGGCAACGACGTGGTTGGTAACTACGTGCTCTCGTCTGAACAAATTTTACGCCAGTGAATCGGCAAGTTGGCGTCCCCCAACATCTCTACCAGTCGCCCTTCAAAACTGGCATTCTTGACAGTACCAGCATCATGTCTAGAAGACAGCTACCCACTTTTCGCCAACCATTTGTCACTATGCACTGCAGCGCTAGATGGCGTGAGCACACGCCCTCATAGCCCGCAATGCCTGCAAATAAAAACAATATGGACTAAAATTAAGAAACATTCAACTTAAGAATCTGTAAGATGTTCGGTTTTAGACATTTTACCGCGCGCGAGTCATGATTGAAGCACTAGGTAAGTAACCCCTTTTTGCTCTGCTCGTCCTCGAGACTCGGAACCCTCTTGCGAAGATGGTCACCCGCACTTTCTTTGAGGTAGACCAAGTGCATGCACGTCCGCTCGAACCACATGCGATATACCAACAAGTCTCTAGAGTCATTAATTAGGCTCTTGCATAAATAATGCAGCGTACAAACAATATAGTCAAAATGACAAAAATATGATTCATGCATTACATGACGTCAAAATAGTACTGTCAATATCTTAACGAGATATAACAATCAATATTTAACAATTCGGATCAGATTTTTAGGCGCGCGATATTTGTTGTATTTGTTATGTTTTACAATATTATCTTATCTTCCTGGTATATTTTGTACTATATTTAATTTTACCTAGACAACTTTTTTTCCTTAAAAAAACACTTCTCTAGAGTGTTTTTCTTAAGCTATTTAAGGCCGGAACTTACTTCACAATTTAGAGATTTTCCTTTTTTTTTGGAGGATTATCAGCAGCCGTTTAAAAAGTATATGAATTAGGCACCGGATATTATTGTTAAAACTCAGACATTGCTTTGGGCCATTTTGCTTTGATTGATGCTTCTTTTTATTTGAGCACTGAAATCTTCTTCGTTGCTATTCCAGCTAAGCTACTGACTCTATAGAAAAGGTCAGATTAGAATGGAATTTCTAGTTGATCTGATTTAAAAAGGTTCCTCTAAAAGTATTATCAATCAATTTCTAATGTTTTTTTTTTTTGAGGGTCGGTGAGCAATGGCTCACCAACAATTTTGTATTAAATAATGAAAATTTTTTTTTTTTTTTTTTACAAAGTCACCTCAAGCTAGATACACTCCAGCCAGATACATCCCGAGACAAAAATAAATAAAATTATAAGAAAATTACATGACCATTAAATCAACCCCTCTCTCGTAAGCAATAAATAAATGCAATGAAACACCTCACAAGTCGGATTTGTCCCCAGATCTATTCCCTCTCATCCGACCCGTTAGGGGTCGTGTACTATAATAGTGAGTGCCAAACGTCAATCTGAAGCAGAGTCTCTCTAATTAGCGTATTAATTTCCTTCCTCTCGTGGGAGAAAATCCGCCTATTTCTCTCTCGCCATAATGCCCATACCGCCCCTGTCCACAAGGAGTCCCAGTATACTCTATGATTGTCTTGAAGTGACTTTCGCCGCAGTACCCATACTCGCATGATATTGTTAGAAACCGGTAAGGTAGCCCTTTGGGGAAGAATACCCCTCCAGAACTGTTTTGCGAAGGGGCAAGTCCAAAATAGGTGATCCCTGTCCTCTAGGATGTTGCGGTTGCAAAGAACACATTTGGGGGCTACCTGTATGCCCCTCCTACTTAGGACCTGTTGAGTGAGTATTTTATTCTGTCTCATTAACCAGATGAAGATACGTACCTTGAGGGGCGCCTTGATCTTCCACAAGTCTTTATAATACCGACAAATCATTCCTTTGTTATGCATCATGCGATATGCGGAGGAGCTTGAGAAGTCTCCTCCAGGTGTCCAGCGCCAATTAATCCGACCCGCTTGGTACTCGACTGAGGCAGAGAAGAAGGCTTTGAATTGCGATAAGTCACTCAGGAAGAAGGATTGGGTTGTCAACTGGGCCGCCTCTGAGATGTCATGTAGTCTCGTGAGTGTTGTAGCCCACAGGCTGTCAGGCTGTCTTTCAATTCTCCAGATCCACCTAGTGAGAAGAGCTGCATTTTGGGTGGATAAATCGATGAACCCCAAGCCTCCATTTGTTTTCAGTGTGCACACTCTTGACCAATTTACCAAGCAGTTAAGACCCGAGCAAGTTCCATTGCCTTTCCAAAGGAAGCGCCTTCGAACCGCATCGATTTCGTTAATCACTCCCTTAGGCAATTTAAAGGCCTGCATGTAGTGGAGGGGGAGTGCTGAAAGGACAGATTTAATTAGAGTAACCCTACCCCCGTATGACAGGACATTCGCTTTCCATCCCGCTAGCTTGTTCCGTACCGAGTTAATCAGCGGTTGAAAGAGTAGTTTCGATGGTTTCCTTAAGGTGAGAGGTAAGCCCAGATATTTCATAGGTAAGAGTGTCGGGTCGCAAGAAATTGTTGTTTTGATGGTGTGGATCAGGTTGTCGGGCAAGGCTATTGGGACGAAGGAGCTTTTGTTTTTATTAATTTTTAGCCCCGCAAGATCCTCATAGAGCTGTAGGATCAAGGTTAAAACTTTCAAGGTTGTCGGGTGAGGCTCGGCAATGATGACTGTGTCGTCGGCAAACTGGATAATCTGTGGTGCCATGAACATTGTGTGGTGCATCACCGGAATGGAATTTTTAATAAAGCATTGGAGGGAGTCGGCCACTAAGATGAAGAGGAGTGGGGAGAGGGGATCTCCTTGACGTAGGCCTCTCTTGTGGTCAAAGAAAGGTGTGAGCTGTCCATTAAGCCTGATTGCCGAAGAAGAAGATTTGAGTATGTTCAGAACCTGACCAAGCCACCCCGGCGGGAACCCTCTTTCTATTAGGAGATTGACCAGGAAGCACCAATTTACCGTATCGAATGCTTTCGCGAAATCCACTTTCATCATAATTGCCGGAATTTTATTTTTGTCATAGAACTGCATTAATTCTCTAGTTAGCAGAAACGATTCCATAATAGATCTCCCTTTGATAAAGGCAGTCTGCTGTGTACTAATCAGCTCCTGTAGCATTGGTTGGAGTCTATCTGCAAGGATTTTGGTGATTATCTTGGAGACCGTGTTGATGACGCTTATCGGTCGGAAATCTTCCATTCTGGTTGCATTCTCCTTTTTGGGTATCAGGGCGATTGCTGCCTTATTCAAGGCACTGAGGTTACACTTGCCTTGCTGGAAATCTAGGATGAGATCAGTCAAATCCTCTTTTATTACCTCCCAAAATGACTGATAAAATTCAGCCGGCAAGCCGTCCGGGCCACTTGCTTTATTCTTTGGCAGACCACGTACCGTTTTTAAGATTTCTTCCATTGTAATCGGTTGATCCAAATGAGCTAACTGCTGGTGAAAAGAGGGGCCGACCTTACCAGTCAAATTGAATGGTCGTGAGTTGGCCTGTTCCCTGCCAAGAGACGCCTTGAAGTGGTTTAGTACAGTTTCGGTCATCCTGTTTTGGGGGACGGGGGATTGATCGTCATAATGTAGTAGGGAGATGTGGTTATTATTTTTCCGATGGTTGGCAATAGCATGAAAGTATTTAGTGTTGTTGTCGCCCAACTTGATCCACCGGTAACTCGCTCGTTGCTTCCACTTGACTTCTTTCTCATTGGCCAATCGATAGATATGTTCTCGAAGTTTAATTCTGAGTCTAGTTTCCCCTTGATTAAGGTTTCTGGATTCTTCGACCCGATCAAACTTTTGTAGCGCCCATCTCGATCTGCTAAGGTAGTTGTCCCTATTCCGAAATTTTTGATCTGCCCATATTTTCAGCGCCCTCTGCGTACTTTGTATTCTGTGAAGAAACCTTTTCGCCGAATTTGGAATTTTGGGGACTGCTACCCAGGCAAGCTTGACCACTTCATGGATATCATTATGAGAGAGCCAAAAATTTTCAAACTTGAAGGTTCGTTTACAAGAATGGTCATGTGGCTTGAGAGAAAGGATTAAAGGAGGGTGATCAGAAGTTGTTGCTGGCGCATCTGTTAAGTTTGTTGATACTCCTGAATCAATCCACTGTGATGAAATGAGTGCTCTGTCGAGGCGAGAGAAGGTTGGGGATGGCCTCTTGTTGCTCCATGTATATTTTCTACCTGTCAATGGAACATCTAACAGATTTATGTCATGAATAAGGTTATTGAAATGCCGCATACTTGGTAAGGTTCTAGGCTCTCCCGTTGTCTCCTCAAAATTTCGAATTATGTTAAAATCACCCGTAATAATCCAAGGAAAATCATTTAGGCATCTAATTATACGTAATTCTGCCATGAATCGTAATTTACTCGCTTCATCTTGCGGCCCATAAACACTTGTAATCATAAATTTGAAAGCGCCTCTACTCAATATTATAGTCACACTAAACTCATTAATTAAGGAATGCAAAAGGGTGAAAGCATCAGACCATGCAAGGAGGATGCCTCCTTTAGTTCCAGATGCATCTAATTTTGCAAAACTTCTATATTTAGAAGGGCACACTTGCCTCATCTTAAATACAGAAGTTTCAGCCCACTTAGTCTCTTGAAAAGTAACTATATCACAATTATGATCTATCACCAAGTTTTTAACTACAGCACATTTCTTCACATCGCCTAGACCACGCACATTCCAACTCATAATTTTAAAAGGGAAATTTAATTCATTCATGGAGTTCGACATGGATCAGTTACACAAAAGGCCCTAGGAGGCATATCACTAAGTTAAGGAGAACACAACAGCACAAGAAATTAAAGCATAGAAGGTAAAATCTAGAACTAGTAAGGATCAGCACAGAATCCATCAAAAAACAAAAGCACCTCTTTTAACCCAGAAACTTAAAGTTGAATCCACTTGACCTTAGTCAGACTCCTCTACCTCTGACAGCTCCTCCGGTTCAGATTCGAAGGCTGCCATGACGGATTCGCCATATAGATCAGCGAGGTTGAGCGGCGTCAATTTCTAATGTTGTCAAGTATCGGATTTGACACAGCATAGAATAAAGTACTTATTCTGTTTTCTAGGTTCCAAATCTTATTTTGGTTTAATTGAATCCACGCAGCACTATCTTGTAGCAAAGAAATAAGACTTTTTTTTTGCATTTATATTGCAAAATTTAAAATTTAAATTATTAATCTATTTTTTTTCATAAAAGATGCATCCACATAAAATATCATAAAAATTTGAAATTCACTTTATACTTGAATTTGCGCCTCCCTACATTTTTCTCGAAACTTTTTAATCTGGTGGTTCGAACGGAACATTCTACTTAATTCTTTACCGAATTTGGACCGTCGGATTGGAAATGCAATGGCAAAAGGCTCATGCTGTCTCGATGTCTCCGCTTTTGACAGTTTTGTTATTCTGGTATTAGACTTTCCGATATTCCAGTTCGTGAATAATCAATTCAAATCTGATGTTGTCTGGAAAATATTGCGTCTCAATTCTCAAACCTTTTTATCGTTGTTTGAAGAAGTGGGCCCCCACAGAGACATATCTAGTGGAGAGTCTATGGACTCAACTCTCCTTTACACATCCTCCAAGCTCTTATCCTCTGCCTGTGCTTGCAAATGGAATGCATGCCACCGTTGCATTTTTAATTTATCTTATTATAGGTTTCTGCAAAAAAATACCTGTAATTTTGACATTTGCAAAGTGTCTCGTTCACAATTTTTGAAAAGGACAAGTAATATCGACAATTATTTTCGGAGCCAGACTTTTAAACTATGTAGGTCAATCGTATATTTTTATTTTTTGAAAAATAAGAGACAATTTTACAATAACATTACATTTTACTCTAATTATGTAAAAAAGTCATACATAAAATTTTAAAATTAAAATAGCCCTCATTTCTTACACTTAACTTCGCCACTGATTATTTATGACAACTTATCGAACGGTGATAAATGTAAAAGTGCATATATTTCTTTTTATATTTTAAATATGATGTGTATCAATCTGGTATAATTTTAAAATAGACTCGTCATCCATCAAACAATTTAGTTTTAATAGCATTTGATGGATGACCAAACCATTCTACAATTGCACTAAATTTGATACACAACATATCTAAATTAAAAAAAAAAACATTTTATTTTTGTAATATTTTTTATTTTATTTTGGTAGCTATTTTTTCGATTGTTACAGTTTTCAAATAAATATGGTTGTGTGTATATTTCTTTTTTTTTATAAAAAAATATATAAAACAGTTGTCAAATTTTAGTTGGTCTGAAGAAACATAATCTTTTATTTTTTTGCTGTTATACTATGATATATTGAAGTATTATTATATAAATAACAGAGATCTTAAAATATCCATGGATACATTATTAACAATTAATAATCATTTAAAATATAATTTAGTTTATTTCGGGTAATAAATGGCCATGGTCCATAACTTAAATAATGAGAAGGCAAGGATATTTTGAAAAATTCTTCATAGATAAGATTCATTTTACTTTTTTGAGTGTTTTCTCTTCTCTATATCTATAATTTTCTATATCAATTTGCACCTGGATGAGCGTGTAATCTTTATATCCCTTGAGCACTTTTTAAGTGCACTAAGGTTGCATGTATTATTATATATAATTAAGGACGGATCTTTGCATGTGTGGTCAATATTATTCTTTTGCACCTGCACCGGACTTTTCATTTGCCTTTAAAACCTTCGTCATTAAGCAATAAATTTGAATTTACAATTATACACGACATTCAAATTGGATACTTAGAAATAAAAAGATTAATCCCGGCTCTCTATAGATGTGATAAATATCGTTTGATTTTTACAAGAAACATCTAAAAACATAGCTTATATTAGAGTTCATGAAAGTGCTCGATTAAAAAAAAAAAACAATTTATTGAATAGCTTTAGAAAAGAGTATAAAATAAAAAAAATAATAATTTTGTACCTATCTAAAAAAATAGTAAAAAAATTCAAAAAATATAAAATTCGTTTCCAAGTACATTTTAATATAGAGATCATGTTGAGCAGTTCAGATCGACTGTTTGGACTTTAAAAACAGAGATAAAAAATATAAAACACGATAAGGCACAAAAAACATGAGACATTTGACCCCATCATATATAAAAACCCTTTCACTAGCAGTGCGTGGTTTTGTTTTCAAGCCTTAATTGTAATTCTGGCCAAAATATTAATAGTTAGGCCAGAATTGTAAAATTCTGATTTACTAATTAATTCACACGTGGCTGATCAGTATTGTAGGTGCAACCTTTTAAACGGACAAAGAGGACTTTTCTATTAGATAAACAGATTAACATGGCAAAAGTTTGTATGCAGAAAAGAAAAACCATGACGGACCAATCTTTTTTGCTTTTCAACTCAATATGTATTTAAGATACTATTTTCTTTGCACGTATATAGATTTTTAATAATTAATATAGGCAACTTTTTTTTTTAATACAGTATACCGTCTTTCATCAAGTTATTTGATATTTCTGGGCACCAGTGGGAGCAAAAAATAAAGGGCGCACAATGAACATTTACTGAGAATATATAAACTTGTCATTTTATTATGATAAAAATAATTTTGCAATTTTATATTCATTTGTTAAATTTGATCTATACTATATTTGTATGATGCACACGAAAAAATAATGAAATTTAATGTAAGTTTTATCGTTTGTCAAACGACTTAAACTCACAATCAATCGTTTTAATGAAATATAAATAATACTAACATTACATGAGATATTGTACACAACCAATGTATAAATCCAACAACATGTATTAAATTTAATTTGAAATGTATTTAAGATTGTCAAAATATAAGATGACAACAATCCCAACTCAAAAATAAATTTTTAACAAGCAGTCTTTGGTGATAGCTAGGTTGTGCTTGACATGCTCTTCATGTTACAGATCAACACACACAGCACTAATAATTAGTTAACGGTTTAATTAAAGTGGGATAATATCATATGAAATAGAAATCGAAACTTCGACAAACAATAAAAGCAAGCAATCAAGTCGTAAAGCATGAATGAAATGACAAAAGGCATCGCCATCTCGTCACCTGATTGCGTTCCTGAGTCATTGGTCAATTTATAGCAAGGGATCATGAATTTATGATGTCAAAACCCGGGACCACTTTTATTTTATCCCAGATCATTTCTTCCATATTTTGTATAATTTCTTCTGTTGTTTTTCATAGTTTGGTTTAACAAGAGAAGGTTTGCAACTTGGAACCTTCTTCACAATCTAAATATTTAGGATCTCAGTTTGCCAACTACTATAGTAATTAATACATTTTTTCAAATAATTGAATTACGGGATTAGGGGTGGTAATGAGTAATCGAATTATCTTCTGCATTAGAAAATATATAACATGAATTTGATTTATTACAGGGCTCTGGTACACATCTAGCATCTATTAGATGTTTATTTTTTTGAATTGAACATGCGCTAAATCCGCGCTTCATTGTGAGCTTAGGGTGATGATCCCGGACCCCAAGATTCAAGGGGGTTCCAAAAAAAAATTTAGTTTGTATATATTAAAAAAGACTTAATTTGTATATATTAAAAATAAATAAAATATTAGGGCACAACTTTGTATATATAAAGAGTTCAAACTTTTCTATAAATAGATATTAATAAAAAATTTGTATATATAAATGGCCCAATCTTTTCTACCGCTCCGGGCCAAAACCGTCTCTGGTGCTTGATGAGCACACTCATTAGTTGCTCTTACTCTCAACATAATATTCAGATGCTATTAATAATTTAATTAGGCTTAAAAAAATAACAATCATGATTTGGACAAAGGGTAGTATTATACTAAACAAATATGTAATAATTTTCAATCATAGTAATTTGTCGTCGGGACCAAAAAGTATTACGATGTAATATGTATACACATAAGATATATTATGATTATTCTCATTCTTTTACTATTAGATATATAATTTCACTATCTCTATCATCTTATCTGTGCCGACATTTTTATTAATATCCAAAGTTTAATAGAAATTAATTAATATACCCAGATCTGCTGGGAAGTTATAAAAATATCCGTACTGGTTATTTTCTAGCCGGTACTTAATTTTTTTTTTAGGATGGGCATATCATAGTTAGCTAGAAGAAAAAGTAGTAGGAAACTCGGATTGAAGTTTGCACTCGGTTTGGCTAAAATCAAATAAATATATTTGGTTGGATGCGTGTGTTACATCGGTTGCATGTATCGGTGCATCATTGATGTTTTTGCAATGAAACATCGATGTTATTAGCTGGGTATTGCTAAAAAAACATCGGTGCGTTGTTGATGTTTTTGTAATGAAACATTAATGTTTTATTAGACTTAGCATTGACAATTAAGCATGGTAGTGCTAAAAAAATATCGGTGCGTCGCTGATGTTTTTGCAATAAAACATCGATGTACTTCTGCCGTCGTTAGGCCTTGCATAAAGCACCGGTACTCAATTTTAGAATGCTAGTTATTGTCAAATTAAATTCACTAGCCGCATGCAAACACTAAACTTTAGTGTCATACGACACTGTAAAAAAACGTAGTTTAGTGTTCGCATGCGGCTAGTGAATTTAATTTGACAATAACCAGCATCATAATAAAACATTGATGTTTCATTACAAAAACATCAGCGACGCACTGATATTTTTTTTAGCACTACCCGGCTAATAAAATATCGATGATGCACCGATACATGCAATCGATGTAACACACGCATCCAACCAAATGCATTTGTTTGATCTTATCCAAACTGAGTGCAAACTTCAATCCGAGTTTCCTACGATTTTTTCTTCTAGCCAACTATGCTATGCCCATCCTAAAAAAAAAATAAAAATTAAGTACCGGCTAGAAAATGACCGGTATTGTATTAAAAAAAAAATTTGAATACCGGCCATTTTCCGGCCTATAATGAATTAAATTGGATACCGGTCAGAAAATAGCCGGTACAGATATTTTTATAACTTCCCAGAGAATCTAGATATATAAATTAATTTCTATTAAACTTTGGATATTAATAAAAATGTCGGCTTCTGTGCAATATTTTTACCGGGATTTGCATCCGCTGCCACTACCTGATAGATACCAGAACTTGTATGTTAAACATGCAATCTGGATAAGCTAATCTTATTTTGAGCAAACGGTCTTAGAAAAAATAAAGTAATAGGGATAAGCAAATTCGTCTGAAATACACAGGTACATATCTGATTATTAAAAATGAAAAGGAGAATGCACGAGAAATTAATTGTCCTTTATATTCCACTAAAAGACATAGGTTCTGTGGATGGTAGCCGACCGTACGTGAACAGCTGGTGCAAGCATGCTCATTCATCTCCTCTTCTTCCAAAGCTAACTATTATTCTGTGTTAAAAAAGAAGAAGTAAAAACCTTAGTACGAGACTAATAAATTCCCTCTCCTTTAACTTATTTTATTTATGACTGAAACCTCATTAAAAGTTTAGAAAATGGAACTTCGAGTACGGCAGGACGATGGAAGTACTAAATACGCGGGTGGGTTTTTGTCCAAAGAGAACGGATAATTAATATAGATTAACGGAAACGTTTAAATTTATTAATTAAATTTCAAATTCAAAGTTTAATTTTAAGCTCGACTTTAAATAAAATTTATCTAAAATTTTTAAAACAAAATTCAATTCCTAATATGCATACAACATTGTAGACTTGTAGTAACTCAGTGCCCGGGCCCACCTATATATAGTATCAAGCTACGTACATATATAATCGTGTCATTTAAACCTCAATGTTTAATTATAGTACTGCCACATACTATGGCAAGTTATTTTCAATAGGAGTCTCAATATACATGTACTACTTGGACAAAAGTATTTTTATACATGTACGTACTCAGTTTAAAATTGATCTCACTCGAATCTTAATTACTCTTATCCGTTATTTTTATCCATAAAAGTTAATATATAATTAATTAACTAGCAACGAATAATTACTGAATGAATAAATTAATAACTTATATAATCTAGCTCAAATATATAACAAACAAATAAATATATTGCTTTAGATGCATCATGTTTATAATTTTATAAAATATAAAAAATATAATTATTGACCCGTTATTTAAAAAGAATATAAATTACTTATTAAATAAAACTATATAAAATGTTGTATAAATCAACTTATCATAATAATAATAAATAACAACAACAATATATATATATATGTTTAACTCTACAAATAGAAAATTATCATATATAATTAGTACGATATATAATGGAGGCGTAATGGAGACACAAAATATAAAAGCATTAATTTGAACCCTCTTTCATAATATACTTAGTACGGAATAATTCTTAATCATATTCTTATTTCATAAATTAACAAAAAGAATGTTTCCTGAGCCGTATCCTTATATTTTTTATGAAACATATCTTTATATATCTTTATATGTTAAGCTAACGAATTAGATAAACTAACGAATTCTTTTTTTTCATGCGTGTCTCACCGAATACAATATAAATATAATAAACAAATAAAAGAATTCATTAACACCTCTAATCCTCAGTGTTCAGTGGCAACTATAAATCTTGAACATAAAATTTTCTTCTGTTCATTAATAACTCCATCTTTTCTCGGAATTTTTAAGGAATTGTAACTAGATCTGCAAACTTCCGTTTGTGCTCTCACAAGTCCATATATAACTGGATAATAACAATGTTTGCTTTTCTTCTGTTCACTTTGTTTCCGTCCTATTATTTCTTTTTATTTATTTATGAATTCTTTTCCCTTCTCCTTTTCTACTTTTTGACGTAGCCGCACAGCCACCTTTGTTCCTCACATACCCAGCTTTTCCCTCCCCGGCTCCCTCCTCTCTCTCTATTTCTCACACACTACACACACACACACAAGTACACTGAGAAAAAGAGAAACATCAACGGGTCTGAATTTCTCAAACGGAAATGGTCACTACCTCTGCACCACCCTTCTTCTCCCTCCTCTGTCTTCTCTTGCTCTCCACCTCAGGTCTGTCTCTCTCTACTCTAGTTCAGGTTTAATGATTACCTTTTGCTAATCTGATTTAATTCATTCTATTTCAGGGAGTTTTGCGGGGTATTCTCATGATGCAGCACAAAAGACATCAACTTATCTCCAAACCAACAAAAATTTCTTTCTCCAAAACTTGATATTGAGAACCACTGTTACCAGTAAAGCCATCTCCATTGTACCAACTTGTTATCTTTTCCTTTACCCATGTGAGGGTACCAAATGGGTCGAAACCAACACCTTGACAGTTCTTCCTTCACTCAATATTTCTGCCATTGTAGTGATCGGCGACGAGAACACTCTTGTACCATCTCTCTCTTCATTGAAATCTATTTACACCTCTCTCAAATCCTCAGGATTCAATTTGAATGTGAAGGTCTCTATTATGTTTTCTCTCTCTTCAATTGCAAACATGGTCGAGTACAATAACAAGTATTTTGAGAAAATCACTCGATTTATAAAGAATTCGGTGTCCTTTATGCTAATTGAAACAAGCTTGGATAAAGATTTTGTTGACAAGATAGCCTCTATACCGAATTTGGATATCCCATTGGTTCTCCACTTGAAGGGTTATATTCCCCAAAGTGAAATATCCAAATTTAAGTTGCCATTGTTAAAGAAAAGAATTTTTGGTCTTCTTTCAGAGGGACAAAATTCAAATCTATTCTTCAATTCCCATCACAGAGACCTTAAAGAATATTCACTTAAATCCATAAACCATGATGCCTATGACCAGGTACCGAATCCTGCTTACACCACACCAATTACTGTACCATCAACCAACCCTGCCCCGCCAGTAGTTACTGTTCTTCCTGCTAATCCTACAATGCCAACTGGCACAATATCTCCCTTGAACCCATACCCAACGCCCATTACTGTACCGGCCACAAACCCTGTACCAACAACACCTGTAACAAACCCTGTAACAACGCCTGCAACAAACCCAATAACAACATACCCATATCCTTATCCCCAAACTGGTACTGGTACTGGAACCATTCCAACTCCCACGCCAACATATACACCACCGGTTACCATGCCAGGGACTGTTCCAGTTGGTACTGTACCCGTTGGCACTGCACCGGTTGGCACTGTACCAGGTGGTACCAGCACGGTGCCAGCTTCTGGCCAGACATGGTGCATGGCAAGGTCAGGTATACCAGATGCAGTATTACAAACTGGGCTGGATTATGCATGTGGTATCGGTGGGGCTGATTGTACTGCTCTTCAGCCAATGGGGAATTGTTATAACCCTAATTCGGTACAAGCTCATGCCTCTTATGCATTCAATAGTTATTACCAGAAGAATCCTTCTCCAACAAGTTGCGACTTCGGTGGGGCTGGGATGCTTACCAATGTAAATCCAAGTAAGATAATCCTAGACTATGGTGACTTAAAATTGTTGTACCTGTACAAGTTGGCTTCTGTACCGTGCTTTTTAGCTTTCACAGGTGCTTTTGGGGACATTTGATTTTAGTAAGCACCTCTAGGGTTGCAGATGAGAGTAAGAAGAGGAAAATCTGTTGCTTCTGGTTTGGTTCTGGTTGGAATGTAAACTAGACAGATCAAAACAGAACCCTACTCAATTAAGCCGGTACTGCCAGTATATTTAGTAATACAGGTAAATGACCTAGTTGATAGGGTACATAATATTCTGGTAAAACCCCATATTGACGAGATCTGAGCAGCACCCACCCATCTGGTATGGATTGGTACCACATCGGGATGGCATGGGAATTGACCAGTAAGGTTTTGGTACATGCTTCCAGGATCATTGATTTATTTATACATTGCTTTGATTTTTATCAATAATTGTATATCTCCCTCTGTAGGTGTTGGGACTTGCGTTTTCGCATCTTCAAGGTAAATATTGTTTTCTTTGTAAAATAAAAACAAATAGTAAGTTCCTTGTTATTTAATTTCAAACATGATAAGACTTTTTTCTCCTTATTTCTTTAGCTCGACCTCTGGATATACTCCTACAACACCAACTACAACTGCTCCCAGCCTCACTCCCTCTCCCATCTATGGTACTGGTACTGGTACTGGTATTGGTCCCGGCACAAGTACTGGTACAGGAGTTAGTCCTGGATCAACAGCTTTGAACTCTGGATCCAGTTCAGTATTCGGAACCGACACCCCGACAAACACAACAAGCAGTTCAGTTTCTCTCTCCACAAGTTGGATAATTGTACTATTTATTTTCACCTTTATTTACTTGAGAGGAGACATATAGTAGCCAGATAGCCTCATCTCACATCCAAAAGGCGAGGGCAAATCGGGATGCAAGTCAGAAGAAAAATAGGGAGAATACAGTTGATCTTGCAAAAGATGGCAAGTCCAAAAATGTTCCAAGACTTCGGAATATTTTAATTTGAGTGAGTCTATGGTATTATGCATAACACGATTTGGTCCATAATACGGATCAATATTTTTCATTTTCAAAATTCTAACGGTCGATCTGAACTGTTCAACATGATTTTCATATGAACATGTGAATTTTATATTTTTTAGAATATTTTTACTATTTTAAAAGATAGGTAGAAAATCACTGTTTTTGGATGGTCCAGAATTTTCAAATCAAGTGATTTTCTATCTATCTTAAAAAATAGTAAAAGATTTCTAAAAAATATAAAATTCGGTATGCAAGCACATATTCATATGGGGATCATGTTGATTGGTTTGGGTCGACCGTTAGGATTTTGTAAACGAAAATATTGATCCGTATTACAGACCAACTCGTGATATGCATAGTACCATAGACTCACTCTTTTAATTTTGTGTGTGAGTGATATTGTACAGGAGTGGATGTGTATATCGTATGGTAGGTCGAGTTCACAATGTAGGGAAGGTGATTACTAGGTGAGCTTAGAACCGCTTAGAAGGATTTTTGTACACTTGATGTATCTACTATTTTGGTTATGTACTTTAACAAGAAACTGAAAGGGGAAAAACTGGATCATTCCTTTCTTCAGTTAGAAAATAATAGTATTTCTGTTAAAGATGCTTGGCATGACTGATTCCAAAACTGGGTTCTGAACCATGTGTGTCACAGTGCATATCCTCTGAGATATGTCATATTTGCGTGACCGAGGTGTCCGGTGTCTATTCAGGGATAGCCCAGGGGCCAGTATTATTTGAGTTTTACGATTCGTGCAAAACTTAATTGAACGGTTGAGATTTTCCAAAAAGTCACGCAAAATATGAGAAATCTCAAGAGGATGCGAATTCTGTGCTCCATGGGACTTGACGATAAATAATTTGGAGTAACCAATGGATAGTTTAGTGTGTGTGCGCAGGCTCATGTGTTTTCTTTTTCTTTTATGTCTGTTTAATGTTTATACTCCAGAGCCATTGTTCTCATCCCCTAAATATCTCAATTTTAATTGATCGGTGAAAAATCTGCTAAAATTCTTTCTGCACGAATCTCAAAGAACAATAATACTATCACCGTGCAATCCGAATAGGCACAGAAAAATATTTGGCCCAACTTTATATTAACTGAAACTTTGAGATATCTCAGAGGATACATACTCTCTTTGCTCTCCGTCAACACTCTCCCGTTGTTAGAAATTTAACGTCTTATGCGTCCGACCAGAAATTGACTTGCTGTTATACAAAAGTCTCTTATTTATCTTTTTCATTGCAGAAATTTATTGCCTTCCATAGAAAATAAACCAAGTAGACGTCACAAACCACTACAACTTGGTCGCACAAGCATCTACTGAATATGCTTGCTTTTTGTGGCCAACAAATGAATACCGCTCAAGACCATGCAACAACATTATAAAACTTAAAAGCAGGCCATTTAAAATAAACTAAGACATCAGGCACCAAACTTGGCTGCATATACTATATAAGCATACTCTAAATATGCTTATGGACCCACAAAAGATAAGTGATACCTTCTGACCATATAAAGAGCTTTAGCAAAATTATCAGTTTCAAACGCACGTCATCTAAGAAATACCAAGCAGATCTCACCAGCCAATAAACTTTGTATATAATAGCACCATCTCTATAATAGCACCAGCATACTATACCAAGCAGACCTCTCCAGTTTATGCATTTACCATTGGCCTTGTTAAGCAAATTAAAGCCCCGTTACCTTTTCTTTCATTTGTTATAGTTCTGGAAACTAGAGATGAAAGATCAAAACTGACAACTAATCACTTTTAAACCAGATTTGATCTCAGGCACCTCATACAAAAGTTGAACAATATCTATAAACTACAAACATAACAAAAATTATGAAAAATTGATTTCAGACATAATAAAATTGCTTACACGGGAAAGCTCCATCACAACAAAACTGCTGACCCAGGAAAGAGACAAACCCCTTTCATAAAATTACCTATATAAGATAATATTGCCCTGCAAATATACATTTAAACCTTAGGATACCTTTCTTGAGAGGTTCTTCATACCCGACCCAAGACACTTGAGCAAGACGGTGCCAGAATTTGGATCAGGTTTAATATCAAATTTCACACCAAGAAAATCTCTGATATTTCTTAGAGTTTCTATGCCATATGGTGTGAGCTTTCCTACGCGCACCTTCGATATGTCAGGTGGACACAGAGCGCACAAAATAAATAATAAACCCTGTTTAAATGAAAACAGAGGTCAAATTAACAATTTTTGGAATATACTATAAATAAAATAAAAATAAAAATGCGTAACCACAAAGAGCATCAATGAATAGTTGAACACCTCAACAATAAAAGGAACAACTATTTGCCCCAAAAGGAAAATGAAAATCCATAGTTGAACGCCTTTATATGTGAAGTACCCAAAATATACTTCTTTTCCATCTGTGTAGAGAAATATAGGAGAAAAATGGGTATCTTAAAATCTTGCGAGTTCAGGGAGGGTGAAATTTAACTTGTAATTTTTGCACTTTCCAGTATCACCTAATGATGTTTAAAACAATAAGCCAGCTTGGCTTGCTTGAACTTGGGTATAGCTCGTTTGCAGCAGTGCAACACTAGTTTCATGTAAATTTTTTCAAAATGTAGACTGCATTACAGCATCCATTAGAACACAAACATAAGGTAAAGCCATTCAATTACCTCTCCATCCTAAATTTTCGGTATTATGCCAGTACTGCTTAGCACCACTTCACAGCCTTTGGTTTTCTCATACAGTGAAAAAAATAATAAGAAGTAATAACTGTTGCTGCATACAGTACCAGTAAAGTATGGTACAGGAACATATCAACCAGAGAACTGACCTGATGGGTTGAGTCAACCACTCCTCCCTGTTCTATTTCTTCAAGCAACATTGAGGCAGCTTGTATGCCAAGCTCTTCTGGGGGTATCAAATTGGGTTTTTCATCCATTTCTTCTTCCATTTCATCAGTTTTTCGGTCACTAACAGCCATATCAGCTGATATTAGACAACCAGTGGTTGTTTCGGCCACTAGAGATATGCCGTAACCCGGTGAACTGGCAAAATAAAAACAAATGTAGAGAAAATTTATCTGTTCGTAAGGCCATTTTTGTAAGCTGCCTATATTAGTTCAGATGTTACTTCTATTAAAACTGAATGTTTGTTACCTAGCAAAGTTCATTGATGCAATTCCATTTTTTCTTGGCTGGGAGCCTGACTGGTTGGTATTAATTAATGGAACCTGTTTGACAAAACTAGCATCTTTTTTTTTCTCAAATTTTTGAGATGGAATATTTAAACACTTTGGGCTAATCCTTCTGGTCTTGCTAGATCGCAATATTGATGCTGGTACTAACAGGTTATACCTCTCTGTTCTAATTATTTAGGAGAAAATAACTATTATAAAATGTCAGGGCAATAAAACTCGGTTTAAGAGCAAATTAATAATCAATATTTACCTCCCACCAGTGGCATTTGTTCTGACATCACTGAATATATGCACATCTGGTATGAAACTATTAAAAATCCCACGGGCAGCGTAAATCATGCTGTTCACAGTTTGGGGAGAAACCTTAGTTGAGAAAGCAACTCCCCTGATCCTCTTTACCATTCCTTCATCTATCCAATGAGCCGCCTGAACATGAAATTCCAAAATTAATAAACAAACAAAAACATAAAAAAGATCTTGTTGTAATACTTCGTGGTACATATACATAACATCCTAGCCCTACAAATCAGATATGTACAAAACCAAAGAAAAGAAAATTGGTCTTACCAAAACCCAGCCAACATTCCCCACCAACAATAAACAACCAAGGAGAAAAAAACTCAAGCTCGAGATCAACTACAAACCATTATATGGGGGCAGCAGCAATGAATTACCAGAATGATCCATTATGGAAAGAAAATATAACTGGAGACAACTACAATGTAAGACACAGCAAAAACGATGCAATGAAGACTCACCGACAAATTACTAGGGACAATCGGGATTTGAAGAAGAACATCACCGCCTCCTAGAGGTGGGGCTCCTCGCCGCTCTATTTTCAAATCGAGACCATCACCTATGGGGACGCCAAATTGCTTTAGCATGTGCAGTGTAGTTGTTCTGAAGGTATCAACTGATGGGTCTTTTGAGTCATTCGTGATTCCTGCACAAAATTACAATAAGTTCAAAGCAAAGATAGTGTAATAGATGAATATCAAAGCAGTGTGTAAGATGAAAGCACGGTAATTTGTGAAATGTATGTATATCATAAACCTGGCAACGAATTGTGTTCTTGTAAGGACTTGCACTTTAAGGGTAAACCCTTATAGGTTTACTCTCTACTTCTAAATTATGTAGAAAAAACATAACACGTGATAATAAACATGTAAGAAAACTGAAAAAAAATAGATAACTAGTTTTACAAAATGCCAATAGAGCAGACAAAGGTACACTCTTATTGTTTACACTTTACACTGGCAATTACTAACATGAACTGATCAACAATGATAATATATGCACTATCTAAAAGATAGACTAACAAACCTTTGAGCCTGATGGTGAGAGGTTTCTTTCCAAAAAGACCAAGAATAATCAAAGGCTCAATGAAATAACCAATGGATCTGCTGAGGCCACAGTCGTGCACATGCCTTTTGCCACCCATCAGTACTCCTGGTTTGTACCTCAGTTTTGTCCCTGAACAAAAGTAATTATAAATATAAGAGAGAAAATGAGACTTGCATCGCATTTGAGATCAAACATAGAAGATTAAAAGTAAAATATGCTCTAAATGTTTGTGCACAGCACCCTACATATCTGACTTGCATCATACGGTAAACATCTTTGAGTAATTTGCAAATAGCACTGCTTCTACGTTAGTGCAAGGAAAAGAATGTTCGCCAGATATTGACAGCAGAAGTTAAAGCAAATTTCAGATGCAGTTATTGCCTTCTATAAAATCTTATTACTTAGTCCATGCAGCCAAAGATTTCAGTGAGGTAGTCGGAAGGATTCACGGATAACTGATGTCTATCCTCTTTATGAAAACCGTGTGTTTAACAACAGACATTAACCTACAAATGTCTGGTTTTAGTTGCAAATGAATTAAAATGGATGATAAAATCAACAAAAATAGGATAAATCCCAAACGTTGGCTTTATAATAAGGAACAAACCAGTCTCGTTGATTTCAACGAGGCAATCGTCGGAGATGGATTCGAGGAGGCGGAGAAGCGAGACCTCATACGACCTGAGCCCCGGAGAGGACTCCTCCGAGCGTATGTCTTCCACCACCACCGGCGTCCCCGCCAGCGTCGCTAGAACTAAACGCTGTCTTAAGTGCCTACACCCCTTCAACCTCTTGTACGCCACTTTCCCCATCTCTCTTCTCCGTCGAATCGATGATGAACCAAAACCCTAATTGTTGTGGTTTATGTCTGAACCCTACTGTTAGATACTGTTGTGGTTTATGTCGAATCGATGCTGAACCAAAACCCTAGCTGTTGTGGTTTATGTCTGAACCCTACTGTTAGATTTGATATTGATTTCAACAGCGAGCGCTGGTTTGGGCTTTAAAGTTCAGAAGTTTTGTCATATTTTACCAGGCCCAGTTTATAATTTTGTTGGTTTCTTTATAAGGCCCAATTTAGAGCTGGTTAACGTTAATAATAGAAAACAGGAAGAAAATGAACTGAAAGAAGAGGAAAAGTTGAGGAAATGGTTACTGCCCAGGAGGATAAATGAAAGGAATTTGAAATGGATAGTCTCGAAATTATACTTATATCCGTATTTTATTAAGGAGATATCGATACAAATATTTAGACGGACAATAAAATTCAAAATCAAATCCCCATCTAAACAAATACGTATATAAAAGGGGACAATTGACGAATACATATAAAAAAGTAGATAATTAACGGATGTTACTAATAAACATGTCCATATAGTAAAAAAGAGTGAGGCTATGTTACTATGTCTAGTGAGGAATTGTCCGTACTATGAATTATTATTTTCGTTTTCAAAGTCAAAATAATCGATCAGAACCGTTTAATATAATCTCCATACAAAAATATATCTTTGTAGATTAAAATTTATATATTTTTTTAACAATTCTGGATAGGTAGAAATCACTAATTTTGAATGATTTAGAATTTTTTAAATCAAGTAATTTTCCACCTATCTCAAAATAGTAATAAATTTAAAAAATATAAAAGTTAGTCTGTAAATACATTTTTATATAGAAATCATGTTGAAAAATTTAAATTAAGTATTTATACATCAAAACAAATATTTATCTGCAGTATAGACCAATAAACATTATGCTTAGTTCCATAGCCAAGGAACTCTCTCCTTTCTCTTTTTTTTGTGAAAGGTAAACTCTAGCTCTCCCTTCTCTCTCTCTCTTCCTTGCTATGATATTTGTGTTAAGCTTTGGCTATAAAACTAAATTGAGGCTGGATTTATTGATTATCTCCTTTCTCGCGCGAGTCTCGAAAATCACCTTAACAATTCTGATTTCTCAGATCAGATTCTTGTGAAGTTAAATATGTTAATTTTATAAGCTACAAAATGCCAACTTATATACAATACGTGTATCACTGTATATGTTAATCTTTTTTTTAGCCATACTACTATTTTTTATTAGATTTTATGAGTGATGTGAGGCTATTGTGATATGTATATTACAAAGCAATCTTGTTATGAATTTACATCTCCATTTTTAATGTTTAAATAATCGATTCGAACTGTTCAACATGATTTTCATATAAAAATGTACCTCAAAATTAAATTTGATTCAGATCGACAGTTTAGACTTTCAAAACAAAATTATATGTTCATGTTACGGGTCGATCTATATTATTCATATCACCATAATCTCCCTCAGATTTATTTAGGAATTTGAACCTTTGAAATTCGGATAATAGAAAATTGAAAATACAATTATACTTACATTTAAGAATGATTTGCCGGACCCCAGAGTTGATCACGCTTTGCAAAACTTAATTAATTTTATGTTTTTCAAAAATGTATATGAAAATTTGAAAAATTGAAAACAATTTTCTCATTTTTTTCTAAAAAAGAAAAATAAATATTTCATAAAACTTTCGTAAAGCTGTATATCAGTGCATCTTGAGAGTTGGAAATTCAAATCGTGTATTTAAAAAATTTAATAAAATACTTTACATGGATAATATTTCATTTTGATACATGTTTACGTCCCTACATTCATACATATCAAATAGTCTACTTTTGTTGCATCATGCAATGAATGTGAAACAATAAGCAACAACTATAATTTTAAGAACATAAAAGATATTATTCTATGGCCGAAAATAAAATGATGTCATGCACTCTAATTTTTCTTTATAATCATGCACGCAATAAACATTATAGATATTAAGAATCGGCCTATTCAAAAATTTAATTTGTCTGCAATTCATCTTTGGAGGACCCGGACCTATTCAAATTCAACACCGTTTGCATTGATAAAAGACTTTTTGGCTCGTTTGATCTAAAAATAAGAAATTATTCCTTCACATTTATGAGCCACCCAGTTTGTGCATAAATGAAGGGAACACACACGTACACATCATTTCCTATTTAGAATAAAATTAATAGATTAATTTTATTGGATATTTTATTCATAAATATTGTTAATAGCTGATTAATAAGCAAGAGTTGTTTACATCAGGTTTTGTGACAAAAAAAGGCACCTGAATTATTATGTCATTTCAAGCACACTGTCCATTGATCAAATCATCCATATACTAAAATTTGAAGTATGGATGCATGGCCTCTTCAGTATCTAATTCACTATTGCAGATAATTCTATTAGAAAGATTTATATGGATCAATTCTGTCGTTTAAAAATTATTTTATAATCATGATAATTATTAAAAATAAGCTAACAACAATCACTTACACGAGGGTTTAGAATTTTTTTTACTCACAGTGAGTTTTCCTCATACCAGTAACGCCATTATTCCTTCGTTGTTCTAATCTTTGAATCTTGCACAGGCTTAAGGTTCTCTGGCAACTCATATAATTCAAACCAAAACAGAGGCTAAAATAAAGATTAATTCATAGAAAAATTACAGAACTTGAACTTGTCAGGGAAAAAAAGAATGTAAAACTTGCGGGTAGGTGACCTACCGTAGGTCTCTGTCTTTATTCAATATCAGATTTTCTTTATAATCACCAAAATTGGCTACTGTTCATATAATAAGAATAGTATTGATTTTTAAATATAATAAGAATTAACTACAAAATTCAGCCAATAGATAATTTACACTAAAGCATGATATGAATATCCATGACATACATCCAATAAAAAAAGCAGAAAACAGAAACTTAATCTACTTAATTCATTTTTTTTCCCTTCTAACCTCCGTGAATTCCAAAATTGGAGAATATTATTATCCTATATATCGAAATATAAAGACGTTTTTATCAAATCGCTATGAAAAAACGGTTATTACAGAGATTGTTTATAATAATAATAATTAGCTCTTAAATCGCACCAGTCAATAATTAGACTGTTATAATTAGCAATGCTCCGTTGAATCTATTCTGAATTTGGATTTAATAGAAATTAAAAATAGCATGCACAGCAGAAACACAAAAAAGAATCCTAAAAGAGCACAAAAAGGTAAAAACAAAACATCAACTTTTGCTACCAGTGACCCAAGTATGGATTACAACAATATTTTATATATCAAGCAGATATTTCAATTTCAACTGGAACAGATAAAATTATCAAAAAACCAGAAACACCAATTAGCAAAAAAAAAAATTATCTCCTCCTTACAATCTTCTAATAACATAAAATGACAGAATAATTAAACAAACATCCATAAACTATAACAAACGAAAAAATAGGTAACGTGGCTGCAGGGGAGGGAGCTGCTGCAGCGAGGTGGTGGCAGAGAAGGAGCTGCGACTGCTGGACGTGGAAGATCTGTGGTTAGTGACTGGGACGCCGTGAAAACAGGATAGCCGGTTTCATGAAGTGTCAACAGAACGTTTTAACTGCCAGAACTCGGGTACAACACTGTCAAAATAATTTCTTACAAATTTTGTAACAACTGAGCAGAAGAGATGGAAAACCACCAGAACAAAGATTACAAATTGCCAGCTAGTGCATCTTTATTTCTGTCAAAGTAATTAAAATGAAACTTTAAGAAAGTTAAAATTACAACTACAAAATTATAGCAAAATAAGAAACTGTCGGGGAATTTAACAAAAAAGAAGAGCTTCTTCTCAAGAGATTGTATAATTCTCCGTTGGAAATAAAAAAATAGACATAAATAAAAGATGTACCAACTAATTTCTTATAAAAGTTTGAAAATTTATGAAAATATGTAGATGGTGATTATGATATAATTATTAAGTAAAAAGTAATATATAAGAAATTATCAGATAGAATCTGAGAAGCGTATTATTCCAACAATAACATCTAAAACAGAGAGAAGACCTTAAAATTACTTAAAAAATAAATAAATATCATCATCGTAAGCTAACTAATAAATGAATAATCAATTATTGTCAACTATATAAAATTAATTCAATATCAATGTCTAAACTATGATTTGATATATATATATTAATTTTTGTCAAAGTAGCTAAAATGAAAGTTTAAGAAAACTAAAATTATAACTAAATAATTTTACCAAAATTTAAAAGTAATGTGGAATCTAACAATTAAAACATAAATTAAGAAAATCATCAGTTGCTACATGCATCATCAGTAGCTCTATTAGGGCTGCAAACGAACCGAACCGAATCGAACTTACCTCCAGTTTGAGTTTGGTTTGAATTAATTTCGAACTAAGTTTGGTTTGAATTAATTTCGAATCAAATTTTTTACGAACTCAATTTCAAACTTTTACGAACTTTGTTACGACTTACGAGTTATGACTTATGGCTAAAACATAGTTAGAAATTAAAGCACTTCAATAAAAACTCAGGCATTCTGAATTCTAATTACACAGTACACTAAAGTTTATATCAAAGTTCATTACAAATACCAAAATTTATATCAAACATCAAAGTTTAGTACAATCAATCAAAGTTCAGTACAATCACAGAATCTAAAGTTTTCCAAATAGCCAACAGGAGTAACATCACCAAAGTTTTCAAATATCCAAAGTATTCAAAGTACAATTTAAATATCAATAGAAATACAGAACAATCACCAAAGTCTTAGAATTATTACAAACCCAAATATTATCCTAAATAAAACATTAAAGTTTATTATCAGTGGAAATTAACGGTTCACGTTTGAGTTAATTTCGAACTAAGTTTGGTTTGCGAACCTATTTTGAACGAACTAGGTCCAGTTTGAGTTTGGTTTGAATTAATTTTGAACGAACTCAATTTCGAATCGAATTTTTAACAAACTTTTTCGAATCAAACTCGAATTGAATTACGAACTACTAATTTTTTGTGCAGCCCTAGCTCTATTGTCCCTCAAATATTAAAAAAAAAAAGAAACTAAGGAAAATATAAGTAATATATATATATATATATAAGTAATATATATATATATATATATATATATATATAAGTAATATATATATATATATATATATATAGATGAGCTATGCTACTCCATGGAGTAAAACGCGTTTGTACTTCACGCCGTATTTTTATTTTGAAAGTCCAAACGACCGATCCGAACCGCTCAACATGATCTCCATATTGAAATGTGCTTGGAGACCAAATTTTACATTTTTTAGAATTTTTTTACTATTTATTAAGCCACTTTGAAAATCTGAAAATCCGGGTGAACAGTAAAAAACAGTAAAAATTTCTGGACTGCCGGATCAGTGATTTTCAAAGTGGCTTAATAAATAGTAAAAAAATTCTAAAAAATGTAAAATTTGGTCTCCAAGCACATTTCAATATGGAGATCATGTTGAGCGGTTCGGATCGGTCATTTGAATTTTCAAAATAAAAATATAGCGGCGTGGAGCACCAACGCGTTTTACTCCATGGAGTAGCATAGCTCATCTCTATATATATATATATATATATATATATATATATATATATATATATATATATATATATAAAATACCAAGAGTCAGGTATAACCATCATGCGCAAAGATCAGATGAGAACGCTCTCATGGTTCATTTTAGTTTTCTCTAATATTATACACAAATTGCTAACTTTCTAGATATATACGAAAGTGTTCATTGGATGCTATCATTTTTTAAAACAACATGAATGGATGCTTCGCATTTTACATAGGGCTGCTAATCAGTCGAGTCGGCTCATGAGCCAATGAGTTGAACAACTCAATAAATTATATCGAGCTAGACCCTAAACTAAATAAAGTCCGAACTCGGCTCGACTCATATTTTATCACTTAAACAGGGCCGAGCCCGAGCCGAGCCGGCTCATGAGCCAATGAGTTGGAGGATATGCATATGAGGTTTATGAATTTTAGAGAGCTGTGGTAATATTCCATGTTGGAGCTATGCAAAATAAAAGCCTTTTGTTATTTTATAGCATGAGATTAGAGATGGTTATCAAATTATCTTGTATCAGATATGTTGTTTTTTTTTTTTTTTCTAATGCTTGGTATTAATTTAAATATTTCTAAATGATATGTTAATTTTTTTAATTTTAGTAAATTTTTTAATTTTAGTAGATTTTACAAAGCACGTGAATGTTTAGTTTTAGTGTTATAATTTGAACTTGAAACGTGATATAACGAAGATTTTAATGTTTAGTTTTAGATAGTATAACGGAGCTCATGAATGTTTAGTCTTAGTGTTATAATTACAAAGTACATGAATGTTTAGTATTAGATTTTAATGTTTGTTTTTCTAATGCTTGGCATGAGTTGAGCTCGCGAGTTATGAGCCGAGTTTGAGCCGAGTTGAAGGCTCAAACTCATTGAATTGAGCCGGACTTTTTTCTTCAATACCGAGCCGAGCCCGAGTTAGACCTGTTTAGTTATATGACGAGCTGAGCTGAGTTTTAAGCCGAGCTTGGCTCATTAGCAGCCCTACCTTGAATGTACCGGGTGGATAGTCCAAAATGGTGAGTTTACAAATGTAAGGTTTGAGATGACTATTTCAGTAGAATACATCGTCTCCACTAAATGTGGGCTAGTATAGTCAAGTGTGTGGTTTTGAAACCGTTTCCACCAAATTGCTCCTTGGCCATCTATAGTACCATTTGCACCAATATGAACAAAAGTACCAAGCTTAGGTTACTTTGCTTCAGATCAACATTTTGGTCGGTATTTAGGTGGTACAAGAATTAAAAAATCATATGGTACAAGTTACCAAATGACCAAAATTTATTGAGTTCAATCTTTTGTAGACTAGACATCAATTTTGAATCAGGACTAAATTGGAGCAGATTATCTAGTGCGATTACCGTATATGTGCAAAGAGTGAGGCTATGGTGCTATGCATAGCACGGATGGGGTCCGTGCTACGGCTCAAAATTTGACTTTTCAAAATCGTAACGGTCGATCCGAACCGTTCAACATGATTATAATAATGAATATGTACTTGCAAACCAAATTTTACATTTTTCCGAATTTTTTTACTATTTTTTCGAAAATCACTTGATTTGAACATTCTGGACCATCCAAAAACAGCATATCTAAAAAAATAGTAAAAAAATTCGAAATAATGTAAAATTTGATTTGCAAGTACATATTCATTTTATAATTATGTTGAAGGGTTCGGATCGACCGTTACGATTTAAAAAAATCAAATTTTGAGCCGTAGCACGGACCCCATCCGTGCTATGCATAGCACCATAGCCTCACTCATGTGCAAATTATGTTTCTTTGTGCAAGCAGCATCAATTTATCCTAATGTTGGTCTTAACATTGATTCAAACCTCCTAAACTGTGCAAATTCTTGGTTAAAATTAAACATTGAAATTGCTGTTAATTAATGCTATAAGAGAAGGGTAACCTGTAATAACGACATTAGTAAGGTTGGATCCAAAAATTAAGGCTTTATGCCTTGCGCCGGGTAGCTCTCGTCCCCTCCCAAAAGAAGAAAGCGGGTCAATAACTGGCCGGCATTTTGAATCCTAAAACTCAAGAGAAAAAATGAAAACTTACCCAAAAGAACCCTCTAGACATTTTCATTGGTAAAATAAAAAAAGAAAAAAATCTACTCCATATTTCAAGTTGGAGTTTTAGTAGAAGTAACAATTAGGTTCCAAGTATCAGTCAGATCAGGTACAACTGCACACACCATTCCATCATGCACTTAAATCAACTCTGTGTTTAAAAGGCCTGAATTAAGTCCAATCACAAACTCCTGGAAAACTCTCTTCCGGAATCAAATACTGACACCTGATACTGGCCTGATACCAACTGGTAAAACCAGTTTCCACTATAATTAAAAATTTCATCACTTACCATAAATCCAATTATTACAGCATCTTTATCCAGAGATAATGTGAGATGGCTAATGAGGTTAAAGCTACCAGTCAGCCACTTGCCAGCAGGCACGAACAACTGAGCACCACCTGCTAGAATATAAAATGATAAGACCAACTTCCCTAGTCTTGCATAGTCTTCTAGCGCATTTTGACACCAGAGTATGAGATCATGAACTCAGGATCCAACCAGCCTCCAAGCACCCAAGATTTCAACTTGTAACATCCCAAATTAAAACCAAATTACTCAAAGAATGACTAAATTACCTTGAACTTTACAGCTCAATAACCAAATCACTTCAGAACTAACTCATGCTAATTTGGAACCTAGCCACTAAAATTACTTAATTGGGTTTTAGTTTAATTTGGCATTTGACATGAAATTCCCCCAAAAAAGAACTTTAATAATAGCACAAAAAGTCAAAACGAAACATGAAACTTCTTATTTCAACTCAAATTCAACAAGCAAAAACAGATACAGATTAACTACTAGTTCAATTTAAACTGACACAAACTAAACGAGCAGAAAACCATAAACGAGAGCCGCCTGACGCTCTTTGCCCTTGATTCTTCCAACTAAAAAAAAAAATATCCTCCATTTTCTAAAAACATCAACTAAACATATCTATTATACTGGCTAACCAACAATAAAAAGGAGGGAGCTATGCGGCTGCAGGGGAGTGTGCTACTGTGAGCTGGTGGCAGAGCTGGTGGCGGAGAAGGCTGCAGGGGAGCTGGTGGAGGTGGCAGATCTGCAGATTCTGACGGTGACGCCATGCAAACTGGGTACCCTGCTTCGTGAAGGGCTAGTAAAATGCTGAGCTGTTGGAACTTCGTACAGCGCTCTCAAAATAGTTACCGGTGAGTTTTGTACCAATGGAGCAAACCATGTGGATGAACACCGGTACCAGCATTACGAACTGCCAGCCGGATTCAGGGAGATGAGTCAGAAACTGCGGAGTATCATATTTCCTACGATGTTCTCCGTTGTAAAAAAAAATAGACATAAATAAAAGACGTACCAACTAATTTCTTATAAAAGTTTGAAAATCTATGAAAATATGTAGATGGTGATTATGATATAATTATTAAGTAAAAAATAAAATATAATAAATTATCAGATAGAATCTGAGAAGAGTATTATTCCAACAATAACACCTAAAACAGAGAGGAGACCTTTAAATTACTTAAAAAAGAAATGAATGTCATCATCGTAAGCTAATAAGTGAATAATCAATTGCTGTCAACTGTATAAAATTAATTCAATATCAATGTCTAAACTATCAAGTCAAAATATGATATACATATTAATTTCTGTCAAAGTAGCTAAAATGAAAGTTTAAGAAAACTATAATTATAACTAAATAATTTTACCAAAATTTGAAACTAATGAGGAATCTAACAATTAAAACATAAATTAAGAAAATCATCAGTTGCTACATGCATCATCAATATCTCTATTGTCCCTCAAATATTTAAAAAAAACAAAAGAAACTAAGGAAAATATAAGTATAATAAAATATGTATATAAATAAAATATACCAAGAGTCAGATATAACCATAATGCGCAAAGATCAGATAAGAACACTCTAATGGATCATTTTAGTTTTCTACAATATTTATTATACACAAACTACTAACTTTCTAGATATATATGAAAGTGTACATTGAATGCTATCATTTTTTAACTCAATATATATGAATGGATGCTTCGCATTTGACACGATTATTTCATACTTTAGATGTGTTTATATATAATGTCAATTTCAAAATTGTAGCACAACATGTTAACTAGATGATGAACTCACATGTTTTTAACCAACAAAGCATGACTTCTACATTTTTGAAGGGAAGTATCTACCATAACCTCACTCTTTAATTATTTATTTGTAAATTACCCTTCTTTGCTAATTTTCAATTAATTCGTATAGTTATTTTATTTTAAAGAAAAACTTATCCTGGTTAAAATGAACATATTTTTCGACTTATATGATATAGTTTAGAAATTACGGTAATTATTGTTTTTTTTATTCATTTGGTATAATACTATAATAGTGTTTCACGTATTAATACACGCTACTCCAAATATCCACCCAAAATGCGGGCCCTTTCATTTTCCTATACTCTGCACATTTTTTCTTAATGTATTCGCTGCTTGTAGGTTGTTTGCTTTGAGCAGCTGAAGGCCGGAGGGAAAATAGTAAGCGACTGTCGTTTGTTTCAATTTAAAAAATGGAACGCTACATTTGAGTCAATATTTTCAATGGGACAAATTTTTAGGATGACATTCAATTTTATAATTATTTTGAATATTAAGTAAATTTTTATAATTTTTAATGAAATACAAAAATAGAAGCATGTTGTGGAACTTTTTTTTAATAATACATATTTTTTATAATTTTTTGAATCTTAAATCAATTTTTATATATTTTTTTATAGAAAAAAGTATAGAAATGGAAGTATATATTTGAAAAAAAAATTGAGCTAGGAGAGCAAGTGCCTCTTGACTCATGTGACTCTGCCAATCGAACGCTGGATTTGTAAATTTGTTGGGGCCTTTATCTGATCCGATTTATTAAAAAGGAATAGTAAAGACATCTCCATCTTAATAATAAAAATAATTATAAATGTTAGTATAGTAATGATAATATCATATATGTTAATCATTTTTTTAGTAAAACTTATTTATTTAATAACTCGTCAAAATTGACAAATCAACTTTATAACTAATTAATATTTGATAATGAAATATATTAAGTATTGAATCAGTCTCATAAGCTCAAATTAAAGATGAATTGAAGAGATGAAAATGACTTTAATTTTTAAGAAATGATTGCTAGAGTTGCACAATAACAATCTTTTATAATCACATAGAACAAGATGTTCCGAACAAAAAAAGTGAAAATTTGTTTGAGAGCTCTCCTCTCCCTGTTGATCAAATTATAGCAGAGGTTTGAAAGTTGTATAATGTCAACTCAGTGATAAATTTAAGGGATGCGAAAAATTGTTTACACATCTGCTCACTGATAGGTTTAAAGAATGCGAAAGATTGCTAAATTCTCTAATGAATAAAAATTAATAATTTTGTTTTTTATATTTTATAATTTTTGCAAGTGCTAATATTTTTCAAACTTCTTTATAGAATTAAATTACACTACACTAGCTTATTCAACTTTTCTCAATCTTAATTTTGTTATTCCGCTCCTACACCAGTTCTCTATTGTCACCCTACCATCTTCATGATTGTCGTCACTGAAAATTATAGCTTGAAAAATTGTATAAAAGCATAAAAAAAAAGTCGGAGAGAAAGATAAGAGTTTACCGACATGAAGTAGAATTACAAATTTATGATATTTCGGTCATAGAGTCGCAATCCAATGAAAAGTTGTACACTAATTCCATATTCATAACAAAAATAGAAGGTTCTTGGTGCTCTCTTTTGCGTGTTATTTGTCGGTAATGCATCAAAGAATATTCATAAATCATACCCTGATAAAGCACCACATAATATCCATAGGATGCTAACCTTTCTTCCCTGGGTTTTAAGCTAACTAAATCTGATAGTACAATCAAAAGCTATTAGCAGTGGTTTAAAACAACCTGACCTCTCCATGTGCCTATGTATCCAAAATTGGGTTCAAGTACCCCACCGACCCATCTTGCGGTAAATTTGGAGAAATAGAAGACAGCAAGAAACTAAATTTTGATACTGTTGTACTCAAAGGTTTAAATAATATTTATCATATCATAGTGGAGAACTGGGTGTAGGTCCGATGCCCATCGGACCTTGTTTGGTTCCGATGGGCAGATCTACCGTAGGATAATGTAATGATTTGTGCGCACGAAAATTGAAACATAAACGCACGGGTTTTAAAGCATTTCGCACGAATCTAAAAGAAAATCGATGGTGATTAAACCCGTCGAACCGAGGTAGGTCCGATGCTCATCGGACCTACTCCCAGTTCCATAGTGGAACGGCTAAAAAAACAACGCTATTGTTATATTGCGCTGCCAATTACACCATAGCTTTTATGGTCCGAAAACGCTATAACACGCTATTTAGAACCTTGGTTGTACCTATTTGTTTATCTTTCTTGTTTTTTTTTTAATTAATTTTCTCGTTGTCTTCATTTCAACTGGTACCGTCTATCTAATCCCCATGCGCAGACACGTCAGGGACTCGGATGCTTTCAACCATTTTTATTATAATGGATTTATGGATCCTCTATCGTTCTTATTTTTGAGATATAGATACGTATAATTTCAGATTAAAATAATATTTGAATATCAAATAAATACATTAAAAAATTTAATATTAAACAAATACAAATACGGAACTCAATTTACAAAAAATGGTATAAAAATATATTTCTTAGTCCTCATATATAAATCCGATTCGTGTCTCTCAGATATCTTAAACTTTGGGTTGATATGTGGAAAATATGGACTGTTCAATTTTTTTTTCTATATAAATCTCAAAGCACAATAATACTGGCCCGTGCATTCTGAACTCTGAACTGGCGATAAAAAAAAATTAGCTTGATTTTAGATTAACTAAAAACAGGAACGGAACTAGAAAATCTCGATAGAGGAAGCTAAAATTTAAAATGCACAATATATCGTTGGTGGGAATGGAACCTAAACTTTTCACAATCACAAAATATGCTCTAACCATAGACTATAAGTGAACATGTTATATTTTATAAGAAGAGTTGGATTACATACAAAGTTCTCAAAATAAAATATAATTAAATTTCAATATATATAACTAAAATTCTAAAATTTTGGAGTTGCTCAGCAACCTACAAATTTGAGATATCTCATAACTCGGCCGGGGTAGGGGGAGCGGACCCCCATATTATCCAAAATAATTATATAACTTTATGTCATTTTTCGTCTTTTTCTTAAGAAAACTCTATAATTGGCCTTTCTATAAAATCAAGAATATGGTTTATTCGAGCAATTAATATGGTTCAACATATATATATAGTAAAAAAATTCAAAACAAAATAGTAAAAGAAATTCAAAAAAATAGTACAAAAACTAGTCAAATTCAAACCATTGAATTTTGTACTCATCTTAATAAATAGTAAAAAAATTCAAAAAAATATAAAATTTGATCTGGAAGCACATTTTATTGTGGAGATTATATTGAACGGTTTGGATCGACGATTTGGAATTTGAAAATGTAGAAAATCGTTGTTGTAACTCAAAATTGTTGTAACTTGATCCCTCCTCTATATATATATATATATAGAGAGAGAGAGAGAGGGGTTGGCTACTCTACTTACATAAGCATTTGAGGGCATATGCTTATAAGTCATTTTTGCGTTTTCAATGTCCAAATGGTCGATCTAAAGCTCTCAACATGTTCTCCATATTAATAAGTGTTTGGAAACAAAAATTTTTATTTTTTGGAATTTTTTTACTATTTTTCTAGAATTTTTCAAAACAGTGGTTTAATATGGTAAAAAAAATAATAAAAAAATCCTAAAAAATGCTATTTTGAAAAATTCTAAACAAATAGTAGTAAAATTCCAAAAAATGTAAATTTTGTTTCCAAACACATATTAATATGGAGAGCATGTTGAGTGCTCCAGATCGACCATTTAGACATTGAAAACACAAAAATGACTTATAAGCATATGCTCTCATATGCTTATGTAAGTAGAGTAGCCACTCACTATATATATATATATATATATATATATATATATATAGAGTGAGGCTATGGTGCTATGCATAGCACGGATGACTAGTGTACTACGGCTCAATATGGTACTTTTTAAAATTCTAACGGTCGATCCAAACCGTTCAATGTGATAAGCATATGAATATGTACTTGCAAACTAAATTTTTTCGAATTTTTTTACTATTTTTTTAGATAGGTAGAATTTTGATGGTCCAGAATTTTCAGAAAACACTGATTTTTCTACCTATCTAAAAAAATAGTAAAAAAAATTCAAAAAAATATAAAATTTAGTTTGCAAGTACATATTCATATGGATATCACATTGAACGGTTCGGATCGACCGTTAGGATTTTAAAAAGTACCATATTGAGCCGTAGTACACTAGCCATCCGTGCTATGCATAGCACCATAGCCTCACTATATATATATATATATATATATATATATATAGAGAGAGAGAGAGAGAGAGAGAGAGATGGGCTATTGTACTTCGCGGAGTAAAACCTCCGTTTACTTCACGCTCATATTTTCATTTTGAAAATCCAAACAACCGATCCGAACCGTTCAACATGTTCTAAATATTGAAATGTGCTTGGAGACTAAATTCTACATTTTTTGGAATTTTTTTACTATTTATTAAGCCACTTTGGAAGTTTCTGATCCAACGGTGAACAGTAAAAAACAGTAAAATTTTCTGGACCACCAGATCAGAAACTTTCAAAGTGGCTTAATAAATAGTAAAAAAAATCCAAAAAATGTAAAATTTAGTCTCCAAGCACATTTCAATATTTAGAACATGTTGAACGGTTCGGATCGATTGTTTGAATTTTGAAAATGACAAAATATGGCCCGAAGTAAACGGGGGTTTTACTTCGCGAAGTACAATAGCCCATATCTCTCTCTCTCTCTCTCTCTCTCTCTCTCTATATATATATATATATATATATATATATATATATATATATAGAGTATGGCTAAGTTGCTGTCGGCAGCATTTCGGCGAGGTGCTGCCGGCAGCGTTTCAGCCATTCTGGTGTTCAAACAACAATTTTTTTTATATAGATGTTCAATCTATATTAAAATCTACTTGGAGACCAAATTTTACATTTTTTTGGAATTTTTTTACTATTTATTAAGCCACTTTGCAAATTCCAGATCATATGGTCCAGACTGTTTTTACTGTTCACCCGGATCTGGAATTTTCAAAGTGGCTTAATAAATAGTAAAAAAATTCAAAAAAATGTAAAATTTGGTCTCCAAGTAGATTTTAATATAGATTGAACATCTATATAAAAATAATTGTTGTTTGAACACCAGAATGACCGAAACGCTGCCGGCAGCACCTCACCGAAATGCTGCCGGCAGCAACTTAACCATACTCTATATATATATATTTCACTAAATTTGTTTTCCATCATATAAGTTTTAAGTTTGACTAGTATGTTATTGATAGTAATAGACGTTTTAAGTTTGATTCGTATAGTGTTACACTGTTTTTTTTTTTTTTGCATTACCAAACGACTAATTTTCATTAAGCAAAGATAAATAATTCAAATTGCAGGGACCGATGCAAGAAATACGTGATGCTTTGGAGACAATTTGTCTAATTCCTGTTGTAGAAAGGTGAACAAAGTTTAAAGCTACTTTTATACCAAATCTCTTGAATTAACTCATGTCTTCCATTTAGTTTGTATTTGCATATTTGTTTAAATCTACAATGATTCTTTTTATTTTTGGGCAAGATAAATCCATTTTAGTTGCATGTGCACTGCAAAAATTCTACATTAATTACTGTATGATAGTTTGACTCAGTACAATTCTACATTAATTACTTATGACAGGACAAAACAATTTCGATCTCTTGTTGCGTTCACCTGTTGCCGATATTTTTATTAATACCCAAAAAAAACAAATTATCAAATCTGCCCCCACCCCAAACTTATTTTTAAATCTACCCCAACTGTCCGTCCACTGGGCGGTCCACTTTCCCCACCAGACCGCTCAGCGGCTGGGCGGTCCACTATGCATAGCTGACCGCCCAGCTGTTGGGCGGTCCAGTTTCCACAGTTGACCGCCCACTGTCTGGGCGGTCCACTATGCATATCTGACCGCCCACTGTCTGGGCGGTCCACTATGCATATCTGACCGCCCAGTCACTGGGCGGTCCAGTTTCCATAGCTGACCGCCCAGCAGCTGGGCGGTCCGCTAGTGATTTTTTTTTTTTAAGAGAATATGAATATCAAGATGCTGAATTCTTAACGCTAAAAATTCGAATTTTTTTTTAAATATTAGTTAGATTACTTCTTTTAAGCATATTTATACTAAAATACGCTAAATTACTTGGAATTATGTTAAATTACGTTGAGTTACACTATATTAAGTTAAATTACACTAAATTACATTACATTATGATAAAATACGGTAAATTACAATAAATTACATATGAATAGGGACGATATCTTCACTAAAAAGGCGAAAAACGAAGACGAAACTTCAAATGGTCATAAAACGGCGCTCGAGTGTCCGATTTCAGCAAATGACCACTTTTCGGAAAGCTTGCGAAAATACGCATGCGTTCGTGCCGAAAATATCGGATTCCAAAATTCAGAATTGCCAAAAAACAAAGGGAAGACCCTAAAAAATTGAGTTGAAGTTTCCGATTAAGATTTTCATTTCTATTATTCAATCCAAGTAGTTCAGTAAATTAGTTATATAATGAAATTGTAGAATACCAATTTTTACTATTTTTGGAATTTTTTTACTATTTTTTATGATTCATGAAAGATGGCGCAGAATCGGTCTACTTTAGCGTAATTTTGCGTAGTTTAGCGTAATTTACCGTATTTTAGCATAATTAGCGAAGTTATTGTTATTTAGCGTAATTTAGTGTAATTCAACGTAATTTAACATAATTCCAAGTAATTTAGCGTATTTTAGTATAAATATGCTTAAAAGAAGTAATCTAACTAATATTTAAAAAAAATATGAATTTTTAGCGTTAAGAATTCAGCATCTTGATATTCATATTGTCTCTTAAAAAAAAAAAACACTAGTGGACCGCCCAGCAGGCGGGCGGTTGTGGTAGATTTAAAAATAAGTTTGGGGTGGGGGCAGATTTGATAATTTGTTTTTTTTTTTGGGTATTAATAAAAATATCGGCACCTGTTGGCTATGACGTATGTTATACTCTCTGCGGACAAACTTTCCGAGATTTAATTTGTGTAATACTATAGATTATTTTAATTGAAATATGACAAATGAGTTTCGTTTTATGCAATGAAATTCCAATCATATTAAACGTTCTTTTGCTTTTTTTGGCTAAATGTCCTGTACAAGTCCTCAATAATTCATTTCGATCTTATTCTATATAAATTGTGAACATAAATCTGAAAAAAATATATGCTTCATGAGTTCCGCTAAAACGATCTTCTTATAGAATCACACTAATAGTATGGTTCCACCTAGGGCTGCAAACGAATCAAACCAAATCAAACTTACTCCAGTTTGAGTTTGAATTTGAATAAGATTCGAACTGAACTGGTTTGATTTGTTTCAGAACGAACTTCAATCGAATGAGTTAATTGTGAATTTTTTTTTGAATCGAAGTCAATCGAATCACGAACTATGAATTCACACGGAACAAAATTCACGCGGTTTCCTTTTACTTTTACCTTTCACGAATTCACACTGATGGATTATGGGCCATCCCAAAATTTCCTTACCTTTTATGCTGTTGGATTGATTAAAATCACGGCATGGACCTAATCAAATGGAACTTATTCCATTGTTAATTTGTTACGCTGTTGAATCATTTTCATATTATGTTACCATTATAATAACAATTTTGAGCTCGGATATAAGTTTGGTTCCTGCATTATTAAAGATTGATTGGTTGAAGCCATTAGTTGCATTATTTGAGATTCAAACCTAAATAGTTCGCGAATCAATTTCGAACGAATTATACCCAGTTTGAATTTGAATAAGATTCGAACCGAACTGGTTTGATTTGTTTCATAACGAACTTCAATCGAACGAGTTAATTGCGATTTTTTTCGAATCGAAGTCAATCGGATCATGAACTGCGAATTTTTTTGGCAGCCCTAATTCCATCAGGTGTAGGTTTCTGTAACCACATCACTAAAGTACCAGTGTTTCTCAGACGTTAAACTCCATCTTGACAATATATTTTTTTCAAAAATTGCTGGTTCCATCTATTTTCCGAAGAAAATAACAGTATTTTTCTCTTCTGAAGATTTGTTTCTAATTTCTAAAATTAAAATCTCCACTTTCAGCACTGAACTTCCAAATCCACAACTCTTTCTATGATTGGATCACCATGCAATATGGATCGTGATATTTCATATACGATAACACCGGATGGGACCACAGAAGCACACAAATAAAAGACAAAAAGGACGTATTATTTGTAGCCTGTCTTCTGGGTTTTGGACCATTTTTGTTTACCCTTGGTTGAAGTCATTATACAAGAACAAGACTCCCCAAATACATGGGTACTTCGAGCATCTAGATTTTCAGTGGTCATCACAGACCACTAAACCGTGCAGCATTTCACTGACATAACCTAAGTAGACTAGAGAGGTCAATGGGTCCCAGATGTCACCGGAAATCCAGATACCTGCTGTCGTATTTTAACTACAGAAGATCCTGACCTTTACTGAGGGGAATCCAAAGGGCTCTAATGGTTTCAGATTCCCTCCACTGCAACTGCCCCCACATTGACATTGCAATTTATACACTTTTCTCATTTGTAAAAATTAAAAATCAGTACTTCTTATATTTAGAATTCAATCAATTTTACATTTCTTAGGATGCTCCTCTCCCGAGTCCCGACGAATGATTTATATTATATCCCCCTTTTCTTAGGATGCTCCTTCATAGTACAGTTCTCTTTTCTGAGAACCCCAGGAAACCCAATTGGGCAGTGAAGTGCCATGAACTAAGAGACAAGAGGAGGTGCCATGGTACATTTTGTTCTCTTCTTTTAGAGGACATTAATAGTCACTGTCATGATTTATATTATATCCCCCTTTTCTCTCTCTCATTTGGCTTTTCTCTTTTCTGAGCTGGTCGGTTGGTTGTGCGTTGTGCAAAGAAATGGCAACAGAAGGCTGAAGGGTTTTGCTTGAATTTCTCCTCTCTTCCTTTTTGAGTCTGATTTCTTGGAAAAAAAAATGAAGAAATCTGCAACTGTGAGTGGTTTTCTTCTTTTCTTGTTTTCCCTTCCATTAAATTGAGTTACTTTATATTGTTATACTTTAATTTTTCTTTGATTGATGCTGGATGTTAATGTCAGAGTTTCAAGTTTGACCAATGATTTATTTTTTTGTTCGATGGCACTAAAAATGGTTGATTTAGACAAAATAGGTTCTATTAAGACCACTAGCAATTTTTGAAATAAGATGTTTATTGCGACACAAAAATGTATTAATCTTTTATTCGCTTTCTTGTTTTGGTTCCATAACCAGTACAGCATTTACTGATCCTAATTTTTTTTTTAATTTAGAAGCTTTATCTAGAATTAAGCACTGATACAAAACAAAAGAGTATCTTATGTAATTGATGCAATACCAATATTTTGTTTGATTTGGAAATTCAATTCAGAACTAATTATAAGAATTGATCTTTTGGTATCTATTTAGTGAGCTTCCTGTACCCTGTACCCTATGGTCCATAGTATCACCTTAATACTAGCAGACTCGACCGATACGCCACAGAAATTTCAATGTTATTCCTCTTTTGGAAGTATTAAATATTTTTTATTGTTTGAATATATATGATTCAATGGCCCAAATCTATACGTTTCACCTTTTCTTGTACAATTTATGTGCTTGAACTGCCCCAACTCACAGACATCCTTTTCTTTTTTTCTTTAATTCTTTTTTGACCTATAGCTCTGAAGGGTGAATTATTAAGTTTGTATTCTCCACGAAGTTCAATCCTGAATTAGTCTTTGAATCTGCAAAAAGAAAAGAATAATAATAAATAAAGCAAAAAAGTGATCTTAGTAAATTACCACTGCTATATAATTGGACAATGAAAATAATATAGAAAATTAGATCCCAAATTGTAATTGAATTTGAATGAAAAATAGGATGATCCTCACATAGATTTTTCATTATTTCCGTATAGTTCTGTCAAGCACTCTTTTTGGCTACATTTCTCAACTTAATGTGGGCCCATGCATCAGTCTCATATTGCAAGCCCATGGAACCCACCAAATACCGACCGCACAGCGTGACCATAACTGAGTTTGGTGCCGTAGGAGATGGGGTCACACTGAACACGAAGGCATTTGAAAATGCGATATTCTACCTTAACTCCTTTGCAGACAAAGGTGTGGTTTCTACCAATTCAATGCTCTAGAAGCCTGAAGCGATGAACAATAGTGTTTCTTTTTTATTTTTTTGTTATGGGCTTCTTCTTATTTCTCTGGACTATTGAACACCAATACCCAACATTTCTGACGGGTAGTTTCTACTAGATTTTGGCAATTTTTCCCTCTGTCTAATGCCCACTTTAAAGTAAAACCCAACCAAACATTTTTGGTGGCTAGGTTCCAAATTAGAATGAGGTAATTTGAAGTGATTTAATTAAACTGAGCTAGAAAGTTCAGAGGCAATTTAATCATTCTTTGAGTAATTTGGTTCTAATTTGGGATGTTACAAGTTGAAATCTTGGGTTTTAATCACTCTGAGTTCATGATCTCATGCTCTGGTGCCATTTTGCCAAAAGAATTTCTGTAGAAAATTATGCAGACAGGGGAAGTTGGTCTTATCATACTATATTCTAACAGGTGGTGCGGAGTTGTTCGTGCCTGCTGGCAAGTGGCTGACTGGTAGCTTTAACCTCATCAGCCATCTCACATTATCTCTGGATAAAGATGCTGTGATAATTGGATCTATGGTAAGTGATGAAATTTTTAAATATCGTGGGAACTGGTTTTACCAGTTGGTACCAGGCCAGAATCAGGTGTCAGTATTTGATTAAGGAAGAGAGTTTTCCAAGAGTTTGTGATAGGATTTAATTCAGGCCCTTTAAGCACAGAGCTGATTTAAGTGAATGATTGAATGGTGTGTGCAGTTGTACCTCATCTGACTGGTACTTGGAACCTAAATAGTGCTTCCCCCTTAATGTTCTATAAGCTGGTATGCACAGGTTATCTACTTCTACTAAAACTCCAACTTGAAATATGGAGTAGATTTTTTTTTTATTTTACCAATGAAAATGTCTAGAGGGTTCTTTTGGGTAAGTTTCAATTTTTACTCTTGAGTTTTAGGATTCAAAATGCTGGCCAGTTATTGACCCGCTTCCTTCTTATGGGAGGGGACGAGAGCTACCTGGCGGAAGGCATAAAGCCTTAATTTTCGGATCCAACCTTACTGATGTCATTATTACAGGTTACCCTTCTATTATAGCATTAATTAACCGCAATTTTAATGTTTAATTTTAACCAAGAATTTAGGGGTTTTAAATCAATGTTAAGATCAACATTAGGATAAATTGATGCTGCTAGCACAAAGAAACATAACTAAACTTTTTGCACATTTACGGTAATCACACTAGATAACTGCTCCAATTTAGTCCTAACTCACAATTGATGTCTCCTAAAGATTGAACTTGAGAAATTTTGGTCATTTGGTGACTTGTACCATATGATTTTTTCAAATGATGTACCACCTAAGTACTGACCAAAATCTTGGTCTGAAGCAAAGTAACCTAAGCTTGGTACTAATAAATATACTGGTACTGTTGTTTCATAGGTGCAAATGGAACTATAGATGGCCAAGGAGCAATTTGGTGGGAACGGTTTCAAAACCACACACTTGACTATACAAGGCCACATTTAGTCGAGATGATGTATTCTACTGAAATAGTCATCTCAAACCTTACATTTGTGAACTCACCATTTTGGGCTATCCACCCTGTATATTCAAGGTATACCACTTTGATCCTGAATAGTTGTAATTTTCATTATTTAAGTTGGTCCTTGAATTAGGAATTGAGGTTGGTCCAGCCAATATCTACATTAAATGGTTTAGTATATTACATATACACAAATATAGATCACGTGGAAAACAACTTGGGACCAAATTGTACAAATACATATTCTTTTCTATTTACGGACCTAAAAAGTAGAACTTGATTTTTCCTATGTCTTGATTTACACTGCAGATCTATTTATCCTTATTTTTCCCATTGTAGATATTTCAGTCTCTTCACTAAATTGGTCTGTTGACTTTTATATTGTTAAAATTCATTCTCTGTATCAAGAGCTTATTATTTGTACCCACCCCTGTTGAACTAGAACTCGATTTTAACCTACTCAATTGTTTTCAAATGTCAGTAACACTGGAACAAACCTGAGCCCAATTTGACCTAAACTCAAGAAGCTAATTTTAGCCTGACTCGACCTAATGCTGTAATGCAAACCCGATATAACATCTCAATCCCGTTAATCTGTATTGCAACGAGGTTTGACTTGATCAAGATAAAACCATATGACCCGACCTGACCTGCCTTGCCAGATAGTCACCTCTATTTAGCAGGATTACTTGCAATGTGCCTTATCCATGTCTGCCATAACACTGACAAGTGGTTTTTAGTAGAAATGGAACCAAAAGTACTGTATTTCCGTATTTGTGTCCTTATTGGTGCACCATATCTATGTTTACTGGTCCCACGAATTATCCATGATTCCATATCAATTCCTTGGAGAAGTTTGAAAAGATAATGACTATTTTTACTCAAATCCAGTTTTGTATGCTGGATATACCGTAAGCAGAAAAAAAAATACACTAATATTATTTTTTTCTTCTATCTTTTTCACTTTTTTCATTTCTTCATCTTATGATGAACAGTCAGGTGCTCATACAAAATGTGACTGTTCTAGCACCCCTTGACTCACCAAATACGGATGCAATTGATCCAGGTACACGTGCTTTGTTTTTAAAACATGGACATGACAAAAATGTACAGTCTGGTAACTTACGAGAATATAAATCAATCCAGTCTCTCAGAGAAATTAATACCATCCAATTGCACAAGGTCAGAAATGGTTAAACAAAAAAAGAGAAAACTACCAGAAATGACAATAAAAAGGAAAAAAAAAATCATATAAACCAATACCAAATATAAATATTACCCTTATTTAATTGCACATACTAATTCTTGCCAAAAATTCCAAATGTATGTAGATTCATCTACAAATGTATGTATTGAAGATTGTTACATAAGCACTGGGGATGATGTTATAGTCATAAAAAGTGGATGGGATGAATATGGGATCTCATTTGCACATCCGAGCACTAACATTAGCATTCGCCACATTACTGGCCAGTCTGGCTCAGGTGCCGGGATTGCAATCGGCAGTGAGATGTCAGGTGGCGTATCAGAAGTTCATGCTGAGCATTTACACTTTACAAACTCTCTCCATGGCATTCGAGTAAAAACCTCTACAGGCCGTGGTGGGTATGTTCGTAATGTGTACGTCTCTGATGTGACCATGAATAATGTAAGCATAGCTATTAGGATCATGGGGCTGTACGGGGACCACCCGGATGACAAATATGACAAAAATGCACTTCCTATTATTAGTAGGATCACTATAAAGGATGTACTTGGGTTCAATGTTGGTACTGCCGGCATGTTGGAGGGCATTCAACGAGATAACTTCAGCAACATTTGCTTGTCAAATGTTTCATTTGGGTCAGTGAAATCAAATCCTCCATGGAAGTGTTCAAACATAGAGGGCTACTCCAACATGGTCACACCAGAGTTGTGTAATGCACTAAATCAAGTGCCACTTCAAGCAACTGATTGCTATGAAGATGATATTTTGGAGCACCCACCACATAGATCTCATGCCAGTCGGTCACGCAGACCTTTTCTTAAGTTGTCTTCAATGGATTAGTGCAGGTTTGTTTTATTGTGTATGGTGTTTATTTGTCTATTAATTTTGTGATTCTTATGGTTTTTTTTTTCTTTGCTTCCTGTTATTTTGTACATAGCTCAGGGAGTTTGGTTGTTTTCTGCATGTTCCATTTGTAGTATTTATTTGAGAATCTTCTCCAAATTGTAATGAAATAAGATTGTTGGCTAATATGATGTAAGGTGCATGGGCATTTTAGCTTTACAAAGGAATATATGAATGGAGTCATATTGATTGTAAAATAATAAGCAATAATTTAAGGCACAACAGGAAATAATAAGAAAAGATTTAATTTCTGAACTGGTGTTACTCTACTATCAAGGCTACAAAATAAAGAGAAAAGAAAGACACAATGCTTCAGGCTATATACATGCACAAAATAACTAGCTACAAGAATCCTTTAAGTAAATTTCATCGGAAAGAACCTCGATGTCAGATGTTGACAGAGCAGTAGCCACAAAATATATACATGCACAAAATAACTAGCTACAAGAATCCTTTAAGTAAATTTCATCGGAAAGAACCTCGATGTCAGATGTTGACAGAGCAGTAGCCACAAAATCATCGAATGCTACGCCATAACTCTTCATCCTCGCACTATTACCAAGACTGTCAATTGACAGCTCCGGCAACTGCATGCTTCCCTCCAAAAACTGCACAACATGCCGCATCCTCGGCCTTGCTGCAGATTCAGGATGAGAACACAACAACCCCAATTTGATCACCAACTCAGCCTTCGCTTTGTCAAACAAAGACTCCAAATTCGGATCAACTATGCCAAGAACATTCCCCTTCTTCCATGATTCCAACACTGACTCAACAAGCCCCGGCACATCCTCAGATGCATTAAGTTCCATTGGTCGCTTAGCACATACAACTTCCAAGAGAAATACTCCAAAGGAAAAAACATCACTGCTTGTCGTGGCCTTGCCGGTTCGGCTGATCTCTGGAGCTAGGTATCCCAACGTACCGACAATGCGTGTGGTTTGTGGACTGGTTCCGTGGTCGTACAATCTTGCCAGACCAAAATCACTTAGCTTTCCATTACGATTGGCATCTAGTAAAACATTACTCGCCTTGATATCCCTATGCACGACGACTTGCTCCCAGCCCTCATGCAGGTACAGCAGGCCAGTTGCTACATCTTTGATGACCTTAAACCTCTCACTCCAGCTTAGAGGCGGTTTCTGGTCACCGAAAAGGAGTTTATCGAGACTGCCGTTCTCCTCATAATCATAGACCAAAAGAAGCTCACCTTGACGCCGGCAGTAGCCAAGGAGCTGCACAAGATTCCGGTGCCTCAACCGGCTCAAACTCACAATCTCTGACACAAACTCTCTGGCCCCTTGTTTTGAGTGGTGTGATATTTTCTTCACGGCGACTTTGACTTTTGATTTTGGCAGGGTGCCCTTGTAAACCTGGCCAAACCCACCGGACCCGATTAGGTTTTTGTCATTAAATCCTTTTGTCGTGTTAAAGAGATCCTTGTAGGATATCCTATTAGGACCATATTCTAGCTCCCAATCTTCTTTTATCTCTGAAAATTTCTTTATCCTCTTTACCAAAAGGAAGAGACCGATAACCAAGGAGAACACAAAAAATCCTACGGTCAAAGGCAACACAACAGGTAAGATCATTGATGTTCCTTTGTTGCTTTGAGTTTTATTGTATGGAATGGATGGAAGGCTTGAGAAGTCTAGGGTTTGAGCATTGCCTTGGAGGCTAAAGCTCCACCCTAAAACATAATGCTTCCCCGAAGCTGCACCCGTTGATGATGAGAAACCGACAAACATTTCATCAAGGACGATATCTGAGAGGTTGACTAGAGATGTGAGAAGGGGGATTTCTGGTCGCTTGGTTTTAATCGGAGCCATTCTGACTTCAAGCCTCATATCTTCACCAGTGTAATCTATCCATACATTCTGTGCTTCCCCGCTTGTCAGTATCAGTGTTACGAACTCGCTTCTATCTTTGTCATAGTACCCGGCTGCAGTAGAATTCAAGGAAATCAAGCTGTTCACATCTATTCCGACATGATTTTGGTCAATGTCAAAGAACTCAATGGTTTGTACAGTGTCTAGCTCGACTGCTATCAGGTGGTTGCTTACATTGCCATTGTCGATAGTGTTGACGAGACCTAAGTGCTGACTTGGCATAGAACCAGGCAGATCTTTTGACGGAGAGATCACAAAGGCGAGGCCGTGGCCACCGACGTCTGGATACTGAGAAATAATGGCAAATACAAAGGTTGTGGAAAAGGATATAGGGTGGCCATTGGAGGGGTTCACAAAGTTAATAGGAGTTGGATGGAATGCATGGCCTAGGGCTTCCTTGGAATAGTTTGTTAGCTGTAAGAGGCCATTTGAGGTGATCTGTGCAATGCCACTTAGCACCAAGTTTGAGTTGGTAAATCCATTAAAGATGAATCCATTGTTGTTGGTGGTGGTAGCAGTGCCAACGGCCATGTGAAGAAAGAAAATCAAGAATAGAAAATTCTGAGGTTTTGGTGCCATATGTAAAAGTTGGATATGGATAAGAATTTACATGCATGATAGTGTTTCCTTCAGGTTTGAAAAGGTTACAGCTCAGAACGTGAGTATACAAATTAAGGAACTGTTAATTCTTGGTGTTGCAGTATATACCATTGGTGGGTTTATTGCATGATCACCTGTCAAAATGTATCATTAAATAAAATATATCAGAGTCAATGATTACATCTTTAATTTCTGCATAAGCTTGTTGAATTAGAAAATGAAGTATCCACCACGCTGATATTAAATGCATTATTGATGAAGCCTAGCAAACGGGTTAATTATATATATATAGCATGAGGAGGGCTCAAATGCCTCCATTTTTCATGCCTCCACCATGCCTCCACCATGCCTCCATATTTTAATAACTCAAAATTTAAAACTTAAAAATCAAAATAAAACCGTTGGATATGATCTAAATCATTTTATCTATGCACGTGTAAAAAATTATGACATTTCACTTTTGTTTTGGTTGTCATCAAGAGCTTGTAAAAAACGCACTAATGTGGATAATTTCTAGACGTTGATTTTTCAACTTATTGAGTCAAATAAAAACAAAATCAAAATGTGATAATTTTTTATGAGCACATTGATAAAATGATGTAGATCATATCCAACGGTTTTATTTTGACTTTTAAGTTTTAAATTTTGAGTTATTAAAGTTTTTAAAAGTGGAGGCATGGTGGAGGCATGAAAAATGGAGGCATTTGAACCCTCCTCATATAGCATATACATGTGGATAAATTATCTCATTTCATGCTTATTTAGAATTTAGTTATTTGTTATATTTTTCGGGACTAGATATGTCTTCCAAATGCTTATTTAAACGTACGTACGAATCTGCCAAAATCAAAATATTAATTGAGCAGTAAAACAGTATTCAAAATGAAAACAGTACTTACAATGGAAAATTAAGGTTGTCTTCAAATTAATTAAGGTCAAGCTAGGGGAAGTATTTTAAATTTGAACATCAGTTAAAAATACTTCTCGCATTCCAGAACAAAAGGCCTACAATTAGCTATAAGATAATTTCTTCGAAAATCGAGATTTGCGTTGAATTTTTGCATCTGCTTATAGGTTTCCAACAATTTCATGCACATGATGACCTGACAATACTATATATGGAATCTCAGATGCCTCATGAGAACTTCTGACAACATTAATTTTTTTTGTAGTTTGCTAATATTAATCAAGTATATACATATGTATCTTAATTTATGAATTATGAACATATATATCTATACACAGGAAAACAATATATAATTATCTACAAAAACTCGGAGCGCAAAAATGTCACCTTACCACCGGATGCGATGCAGCAACTAAATAACACCACAGGAGGCCCTTCTTCACCGAGCATTTACTTCAAAACAAACGTCTCCTTACCGCTTCATTAGCCTTCTCCTTCTCTCCCTCTCTCTCTCCCTATCTCTCTCTTTTTTTCTTGAAATGCTTGGAGCAACTGCCAAGATCCTCTTTCTCTGTGTGGCGTTTACTATGTTTAATTAGTGCACAATGGTTACACGGCAGCAATTATATATCCCATCAGATGAGCTGGCCGAATTATTAAGCCCATTTTATCTGCTTATTATAAATTCTTCTCAGATCAATGATATGTCTGGCTTTCAGGGAGAAAGAAGCTAACCTGGTCTGTGTTTCTCCATTCTGGAATAAATAACCCAAGTCAAATAACCCAATATTGATATGCTAATAAGACCCCCTATTGAAGTTTCTTTTTAGAGTGAGGTTATATATTCCGTTATGGTAATATGCATATTACAAAGCAGTCTATATTATAAGCTCATATATTTATTTTCAAAATTCAAATTGTTGATCTGCATCACTCAACATAATATGTATATAAAAATATACTTGCAGATCAAATTCAAATTGTTGATCTGCATCACTCAACATAATTAGTAGAAAATCCCGTGATCTAATTTTTTTAGACCATCTAAAAGTAATGAATTTCTATCTATTAAATAATAATAAAAAATTGTAAAAATTGTAAAAATATGGTCTCCATACACATTTTCATTTAACGATTATGTTTAACGGTTTGAATCGACTATTTAAATTTTAAAAATATAAATATAAATTCATAGCACGAGTCAATCCGTAATTAATATGCATATTATCATTGCCTCACTCTTCTTTTTAACCTAAGTTAAATAACCCAATAACCCGATTTTCATATGAAAAAGTGCGTAATTTCTGTTATTTTCTATATGTAACAAATGCAGTTTTTGCAATGCACAACACATATACACATCAAAGGAATTTTTAGCATGAAAAAGACATACAACAAACAAATAAAAAGGACCAAATAATTAACTACCAAAAATCTAACTTTTCTTAATTATTAGTTTATTATTCTACATATGCTTTTCTATCCACCTCAAAATATGCTTTTCATTTCAGTCAAAACAAACACCCGCTTTTTTTATTAATACCCCAAAAGAAAAACAAATTAGCAAATCTGCCCTCCTTTCCAAATTTTTATTAAAACTACCCGGACCGCCCCTTCACTGGGCGGTCCACTGTTCATACCAAACTGCCCCAGTGTGGGGCGGTTTACTATTTTTTTTTTTACAGTTCATACCAAACCGCCCCACTGTGGGGCGGTTTGCTATTTTTTTTTTTAGAGACAATATGAATATCAAGATGCTGAATTCTAACGCTAAAAAGTCAGATTTTTTTTTTAAAATATTTGTTAGATTACTTCTTTTGATGTATAATTAGCATATTTATACTAAAATACGCTAAATTACTTGAAATTATGTTAAACTACGTTGAATTACACTAAATTACGCTAAACTCTAAACCCTAAACTCTTATTTTGGACAATTTATAAAACCCTAAAATGCTAAACCCTAAAAATTACCGTACATTAAATGATTTACAATTTTCACATAACATATTTATAAAAATTAGTGATATTTAAAAGAAACCTAAACCCTAAACCCTAATTTCTAAACCCTAGTTTCCAACATTTTAATTAATAAATATACCCACGTTAGCTGGGTTTTTTTGTTAGATTACTTCTTTTGATGTATAATAAGCATAGTTATACTAAAATACGCTAAATTACTTGAAATTATGTTAAATTACGCTGAATAACACTAAATTACGTTATATTACGCTAAATTACATTAAATTACGCTAAAATACAGTAAATTACGCTAAATTATATATGAATAGGGATGATATCTTCACTAAAAAGGTGAAAACGACGACGAAACTTCAAATGGCCATAAAATGGTGCTCGAGTGTCCGATTTCAGCAAATGACCACTTTTCGGAAAGCTTGTGAAAATACGCATGCGTCAGTGCTAGCAATGCCGAATTTCAAAATTCAGAATTGCCAAAAAACAAAGGGAAGAGTCTCAAAACTTGAGTTGAAGTTTCCGATTAAGATTTTCATTTCTATTATTCAATCTAAGTAGCTCAGTAAATTAGTTACATAATGAACTTATAGAATACCAATTTTTACTATTTTTGGAATTTTTTTACTATTTTTTATGATTCATGAAAGATGGCACAAAATCAGTCTACTTTAGCGTTTGTATAGTGTAGCGTAATTTACCGAATTTCAGCATAATTAGCGAAGTTATTGTAATTTAGCGTAATTTAACATAATTTAGTGTAATTTCAACGTAATTTAACATAATTTCAAGTAATTTAGCATATTTTAGTATAAATATGCTAATTATACATCAAAAGAAGTAATCTAACAAATATTTAAAAAAAATATGAATTTTTAGCCAGCATCTTGATATTCATATTGTCTCTAAAAAAATAAAAAAAATATCAAACCGCCCCACACTGGGGCGGTTTGGTATGAACAGTGGACGCCCAGTGAAGGGGCGGTCCGGGTAGTTTAATAAAAATTTGGAGGGGAGGGCAAATTTGCTAATTTGTTTTTTTTTTGGAGGTATTAACAAAAAAGCGGAATAAACACTGACACTACTAGAATGCACGTACCTTTTCAAATTTGAAATAAATACCTTGTTTCAATTCAAAAAATTGGTTGATAACTACCACCTACTTACCTTTGACAGTTGCCAACAATTGTCATTGAGCTTTTGAATCTATCATCCGAGTTCCTCTAGAATATATGCACATATTTCAGCTAAAATAATGAACATTTGATAATGCAAAATTTCAATGTATAGGAAGTGCTTAGCACTCTCTTCTACATCTTCTTCCGTCCCTGACTTTAAGTCATCAGAATGTACACACTCATTTCAGCTAGATGAGCTCTCATTTTATGTTAGCACCTTTTTGAACCGAAATAAAACACTAGCTTATTCGTAATTTTTTCTTCAAAAATTGTCAATATTAATGTTGAACTCGCACTACCAACTATTACTAAGATACATTTTATTTTGACAAAATACTCCTCTTTTATATAAGGTTTCAATTGAATATGAAGTTTAAGTTCTCTCCCTCTCTGTTTTTTTTGTTGGAATACAAGCTACTCTTTTCATGAATTTTATTTTGCTTAACCAATTTTTTCCTTAGGAAAGGAATATTATACCGACAATCATATACATTGACATCCATGGAAACTAATAATAATTTATCAAAATTAAAATTAAAATGATAAATATATGTCTTTTACAGTTTGGACGTGTTGTGTATCAAATTTGGGGCAATTTGAAAATAATCCGGTCCCTGATCAAGCACGACCGATTAGAATGAACAATTAATTTTTTAAATTGCTCGATGGATCGCTGACCAATTAATTTTCAAATTACATCAAATCATTGGAATTATATCAACAATTTTATTTTTAATATAATAACTTTTTAATTTATTGTCAGTAAGTATATAACCACTATTAAAAAATATTATTGTCAAAAGTACCAAATATATAAGTTTGTAGTCAGTATAACATATTATTTTTTATATTGCGGTTATCATGGAACACTCATTTGTGAATATTGAACACTCATAAATAATTTATTTATTATAGTGTAACTTCTGCCGTAATTGTAACTTATTAATCATAAATCTGACCTAGGGAATTGCAACAAAGCATACTTCTAAGTTGAGTTTTGAGGTTCAATGAATCTGAACAGATTATGATTGGTTGTTTTCTCCTTCTCCCTATTTCTTTATAGTTGCGAGATATCCAAGCCTCAAGAAAGCTTTAAATATGCAAATTCTTTATAAGATTTAAAATTGAGATTTTGTACCAAAAGTACAAGACAAAAGCTCATATTAATTAATTATGGTCTCGGATTTTCTGATTTTATCATGCTAGGTAATCGAATGTGCAAGAGCAATACTTTAAATTAAAGCAAAACGATTGCACGACTTGTTAAACAACAATATTGTAGATTTTAGAAAATGTAAGGTCAAACAGGCTCGAATGATAATAATTAATTGTTAGTCTTTGAGATTCGTCTCTTAACTTTAACAATGGTAACCACTAATTAGAGTATTAATTTCTAGGTCGTATATGGTACGAATTATATATATCTGAATCTGAAGTCTAAAAGAGGTTAAGTTCGAACTGAACGGGTATGTTTGGTTGGATTGAGAATAAGCTATTTTTGGGATTAGGCTATTCGAAATAGCTTATTCGGTATTTGGTTGGGTTAGAATAGCTAGAATAGTGAATTCAAACTTTTTGTCTTATTAGAATAGGCTATTCCTAAGAATTTTGAGATTTGGCTATTCTCATAAGACAAACAATAGTTATTTTTGATTTAGCTATTCTAACTATTCTTGTTTTACAACCAAACATACCCTGTTGTTTAATTCTAATAATAGGCTGCATTTGGATCAGAGTGTCCTAATTAATTGGAAAGCACTATTTTGAGAACAAAAACAAAATTTCTTTCATTTATTATTTAATTTACTCTTGACTCTGCGCATTAATGCACACTAATAAAAAAATTTAAGAAATCAGTTTTTGATCTAGTGGAAAAAATAATGCTCTATGTATGAGAGATTGCAGATTCGAACTCCGAAAGAAACAATCATTTGTAAACATTAAATAGTTGAATGACTTGACTTCTAATTTTTACTTAAAAAAAGTTAAAGAAAAAAAACATGCAATACAGATTGTAAATACACACTAACCAAAAAATGAAAATATATCTTAAGAACATAGCTACATAATTTTAAATGCAAACTCCAATTTTATAGGAGTAATAGTTATTTGAGATTTAATAATATTTGAAATGATTTGGAATCAGAATCTTGGATATTAGATCCCTCCTCATTATTAGAGTGGAAAAAACGTATTGTGCCGTGCCGTGATTAACATGTTGTGACTTTGGTCATGTTACGTGCAGTGTCGTGATTAAGTCAATTTTTCACGTATTGTACCGTGCCGTATTCAAAATGTCAATGGGTGATCACGGCACGCGAATGGTACGTCGTGTGAGTCACGCCGTACTCAAACGTGCTGTGACCAAACGTGACTCGCTTGTTTAAGAAAAATATCAGTCTTATAAGATATTTGTTATACCCTTTACTCTTTATAAAATATTCATTTTGCTCTTGAAAATCGATAAAATATAAAATTGACATTTCTCTTAAACAAGCTACCATTTATATATGCTTTTAATAAATGGTAAAATGGATATTTTATAAATTTAAAATGAGTTTTAATATGGAAGACAATATTGGGTAAATTGGTAAGTTTCGAAAGTTTAGAAAGGGAAATACGTAATTTCGAAATTTAGAGAGGTAAATACTTAATTATAATGTTTTTGAGGGGTACACATGAAATCCCCCACCGACCCAATAGATACAGTAACTTGATAAACCGATGAAGCATCAATAAGAAAAGAACATATTAAAAATAGTTCGGAGAAATTTAAGTTTATATAGAATTCATATTTGTCGTTTATACGGGATTCACGCATGACACGACGCAACTGATAGACGAGTACAATTATTCCCCATATAATAACAGCCTTGTCAAATTCCAAGAAACAATAATGTTAATGTTATTATAATTTATTGAGCTAAATTTCAACTTCCCTTTTTAAAAGAAATAATCTGAAAAACACCTTCTTGATGTGTATATGTGCAGCATGTGCGCAGGATGCAGTCTAGATTCATGTAGTAGCTAGTCTACATACATAAATTTGCAAGGAAATAATAGTTTAGAGAAATAAATAGCAACATGCATATGATTCGTCTATGCGTGGGTTTCTTCTTGCCGAGAATTGGTCGACAAGAATTTTTTATTTTATTGACTTTTTTTTTCTGAAGGTCTCCATCTAGAAGGGAAATTGAAAAACAAAAAAAAATGATACAACTAAGCTTGATTTGGACATGCTAAAGATAAGTTTATTTTTAACCCCCAAAAATATAAATTGCATTTCAATTAGGGCCTGCGTTTTGCATTATCTAAACTGGCATCTCAATTTAATTGTGCAATTTCGTCAATCTAGACCCAACTTGAAATTAAGTCCTATACAGGCCTATACAAACGAATAGAATGTACATAGTTGAGAGCGAAATATAATTATTAGATAAATCTTAATGAAAATTCACTCGAGTTGAATTATTAGAGTGATCACTGTTTAACCGTAAAAGATTATTGGAATTTTACAATCTCTTTGTAATTAGACTTCATGGAAAAGAAAATGGAGACCACCAAAATTATAATTTCATTTCTTTACAAATTTCAATAGATTGATATATCCTGGTTTTCTCACAAAAGTTTGTTCTTCATAAAATGCTCCTTTTTTCAAGGGCTTGTTATTTAAATACACTTCAGATTAGCATCGATTTATGCTCAGTCATGCAATAAAGTACCAAGCTATGAAAAATTGAAGAAAATTAATTGAAATAATGTTTCAACTGAACTTACATATTAATCATGGGTGTCTAACTATCCCCGCCAAACTCCCATTGATTTGTTCATGCAGTTGACAAATTTCCAACCAAAAGCTTGAATAAAATTATTGTTCCCTTCACGGATATGAATTTTAGTACATTTGAAACTTTTCCTTGGTCTTCTCGAAAACCTGCTCGGCAATGATTGCCCCATTTCCATCGGCCTGTTTGATCTCCAGGTGTGCTTTTTGATAGAATGAGGTGCCTCTCAAGGCATCTGCTATGAAATCATCAAATCCAATCGCTATAGCTGCCTCTGCCTTTGCACCGTAAACCAGCCTCTTCAGATACAAATGAATTGTACAAAACTAATTAGATGGTTTGAAAGATTAATACTCAATATAATGCATAGCTTAGAAACTTTTTATGTGTCCAACTCAAACATCAAGTATTTCCTGCAAGCTAAGCACCAGAACCGTGTATGCCCCTATAATATACACAAAAATCACGCATTCCCCAAAGGAAGGGTATACATAATATTTGTCATGTTGAAGCATAACAAAGAAATTACACCACTATTAAACACTTGCAAAGCTGCACTCAACCCAAGGATGGCAATCTCATTGGGAAAAAAAAAAAAAAAATTTCTCGTGTCATGATTTGGGACAGACTTGGGATTACAGAATTTGGGAACATTGGAAAGGAATTTCTGTAATCTGTGTTCTGTTGATTGAGAGGAAATGGAATACTTTTAACTTGATTTGTCTATCTTACCCCCGTTTGGCAAGTGAAGTAAGAGTAAAAACTCTTACTTTACCTTAATCCTGCATACAGGAGTAGCTTTAGATAGTAAGTAGAGGATTAAATATCATTTTACTCCAATCAGCAGCAGGGGCTGAGCCAAGATTTTAGTAGGGTGGGGCAAAATTATAGGATGAGGCACAATTTTATAATTATTTTTTATATTAAGTATGTTTTTATAAATTTTTATGAGAAGCGCATAGAAATAGAAGCAAATTTAGGGTAAGACGTAATTTATAATTATTTGAACCTTGAGTATATTTTTATAATTTTTTCTGAGAGAAGCACATTATTAAAAACATAGAAATAAGAATTATGACCTTGATCCTGGAAAGATGAATAGCACCAAAGCACATGGGACAGGGCTCGCAAGATGCATATATTTCACAGTCTGACAGCTCAATCTTTCCGAGTTTCTTGCATGCCTGTAAGGGGGAAATGGCAATTTAATTGAATCTATTACCAAAATAAAATTTAAGGTCTGAAAAGTTTAGCTTGTTACAGTGTTGCTAAATGGTACAGACAGTTAGGTAAGAGCCATACCCATTTCAGAAAGTTTTAGGCTGCTTAATGACAAGGTGATATAATTTATTAAAAATTTATCTATTGGCTTTCATTTTCATAGTTCAACAAAACGCAAGTGCAAAGGTATAACCAACACATTTATACTTAACAAGGACACAATCACTGATATTTTGTTCAAATGGGGTTGTTTTTATTTATTTTATTATTTATTTGTTCTATAGTGTGAAGAAACTATACCTAAGCTTAGGGGTGGATCCAGGATTTTCGTCAGGGTTTAAATACCTAATTGGGTTTAAATTCATTAACCAATTGGGTACTCGACAAAAAATAATGCTTTAACTTATACTTTCCAATACTTTGACTTGTAATTTCTGTTGCTCTGACTTATAATTCTAATTACCAATAAAAATTCAACAGATTTATTTCAATTTTAACCCTAAATTTAACTCGAATTACAAATTAAATGTCCAGAGGGGGGCAAAAAAAATTCCAGGGGGGGCAAAGTCGATCGGAACCGATAAATCTCCACTAAAACTCAAAATCCAAGGGGGGGGGGGGGGGGGGCAGCTGCCCCCCCCCTGGAATACTCTGGGTCAACCCCTGCCTAAGCTTTACTTCCATTGAAATGAAAAAACGTTTTTGAGCGAAGTCTGATTTTTGCCCTTGGACTGTAAAACTCAGTTCACTAAGGCACTTGAACTATTGTTTAATCACATTGTGAACTATTTCACTAGGCTCAATCAAGCTATTGAATTCTAAGGAACACTTTTAACTTGAACAAAATTAACTCTTAATTGACGCTCGAAAAAAAAAATTAAAAAGTGAAGATGAGTAATCTTCCTCTTCGACACATGATTCAGTTGCCTAGAGTGAACTATTTGAGTCCCAATTGATAAAAAAAAACTCACGGGATTGGTTACACCAAAGAAAAATACAAGAGTCAGATGGGACCAAATTAAAAGTTCAAGGGCCTGATCCAATCATCATATGCAATGAATGGTTCAGGATCTTAAGGCCTAATTGAAACAAGGGCTCTAGCTGGGGGACCAAAACTCAGACATTCCTCAATATTTTCTAATTTAGGTCATAATACATATTTCCAGACATTTTTTTAACTATTGATTTGTGGCAATTTATAACTAATCTGATGGATGAGGTTAATTTTCTGAAAAATATATAGAATTTTTCCACTCTACTAGACATAAAATGCAAGATCTGGACAGTTAGCACCACCCTTAATACTAACATTAGTACCATGATCATACTCAAAGATTCTTTAGTAACACCATTCTGTACTGCACGGGCTCAAATGCTAGTAGCATTAGTCAATTCAGAAGGCTTTTTCCAGGTGGCTGAATCAAAGTCAAAAGTAAAAAAAAAGGAATATAGAGAAAAACTAGCGTGTGCTATGCTCACCAAAATTTTGAAATTTTCGAATTCATCTAGTACAAAGTCAATCGGTCACAAAATGATGAAATATTAATGCATTAAAATAACTTAGAAACTTCATTTTGTTGACCGCTTGACTTTATACGAAATAAATCTCAAAATTTTGCATGTGCACACATCACTCGTAAAGTAGATTGTTTTCAACGGTTTGGATTCGTCATTTGAATTCAATCTGATAGATTTTGGAGTTGCGCTCACCAAGTCCTCTTGGTGAGCATAGCATACACTAGCTTTACTCGAATATATAAATACCACAGTAAACTACATGGCCCATTCATTCATCCCCATTTAATCTAGGTAGCAATAATCAGAAAGAACTTTCACAAAAAAAACAGCTCATTATCCATTATTTTACATTATTTTACCTCACGAATGGCGGTGACCTCTGCATGAGCAGTGGGGTCGGTGCACTTCAAAACCATGTTGTGACAGCTCACGATGACCTCGTCATTACAAACCACAACGGCACCAAATGGCCCCCCATCACCAGAGTCGACCCCCTTGTAAGCCTCTTCAACGGCCTTAGACAAAAACTTGTGGTCTCTATTTTGCACAGCTGGAAAATACAGCGTTGTCATCAGTAATTTAGCAAAAAATTACAAAAGTGCGAGAAGGTCCTTTGATTTGAACTCAAAATACTGGGTGTATTTTTGGTTGTTACCATCAGCATTTTTTAAAAGGGTGAATTGAGTAATATGAGTTGGTAAAAGTTCTGTTCTCTTTGTCCAACAATTTAATCACATTGCAGTTTTAAATTTTTTTTTTACTCTGGTTCTTGTCCATTTTAGAAGGAATACACCAGAAATGTGTACCAAATAATAGTATTCCTCAAATTGCATCCAAATGTTGATGTTGCAAATAAAATGAACAATTTTAATCTTAATTATACCAAAATGGGAATTCAACTAAAATTAAGGACCATGATGTAAATCCTAATTAAAACAAATATCATAATACAGGAATAGAGATGTGAACTAACCTTGTTGATGGCCAGCAAATGCAGATGCCACAGAGATAGTTCCGTCCTTTGTTTCCACAACTAAAATAAAAAGGAGATATTAACAAGAACTCGCTCTTATTGTGTTTACTTAAACAAATGCATGCATGGAAACTATGCAGGGCAATGGGTACTGGGTGAGATACAAAAAATCAACAGAGCCATGTCTAAAATAGCCAACATGAAACTCTCATAGCAGCTTTATGGGTACTCTTATTGTGCTGTTTGTACTGGTACTTACCGAAATTAAGCTCCACTACCAAGGTTTGGTTCTAGAAAAACTGAATGAAACACCACACAAACAAAATCACAAAAATTAAACACATGTAGGAAGCAACAAAAAAAAAACCTAATGGCACTACCAGAATATGAGAGCAGTACAGGTAAGTAGTTCCAACAAGTAACAAGATTAATTAATACCACTAGGTCTTTAAAAAAAAAAAGGTATTACTTGCCCCTATTGGATCTCCAATTTTGGTGTTGGGTGGGGAAGGGGGGAAAATTCTTAATAACAAGAAATTATATCAATCATTTTGCTTTTGGATGATTGTAGTTCTATGCGGCAAAAATTATTACAAAATATAGTTTGCATATTTAGTAAATTCCAAATCTATTTACAAACTACAAGCAATATAGAAATATAAAAATATAACTTTAATCAATAATTTATAACATGCAACTAATAGAAACTTTTGTGATTCTACCATACAAACTTGCATGCAAACTGTAGCAACATTTGCAAAATAATTTTAGTTGATCATTAGCAGAGTTTTACAATTCCACTATATAAACTTATAATCGCAAAAAATAAAGAAAATAAAAAAACAATTTCCTCTTGGTATATCCTAAGCCAAATTTAAAAAAAAAAAAAAAATTTAAGGATTGGGCCCATCTTTCTACCCAAGGAAGTTAATGTGCCAGTTGTAGCAGTTAACAGCCAGAGATATCATACAATTACATAGTCTAAAAAAATAAGCTAGCAAAAATCAAAATTACTTACTTAAAAGGTACTACAACAAGAAACCGGAATCCAAGGAAAATTCCAGATCCCAAAAGTTGCGACATTTACCCAAATTCCAGATCCCAAACAAGATGAAAACAACATATTACGTGCCGCAATGCAAACCAAAGTTGAACAAAAATGATCCAATTAAGGTGCGGTGATGCTCGACCGAAACAACAAAGATTAGATAGAGAGATACCTTGTGCCTCTTCCATTGAGACTTGAGAGAGATGGAGATTCCTACTTGGATGATAAAGAGATGGGATCTCGAAAGACAGAGAGAGATAGGGAGAGAAATAAAAAGAGACGTGAAAAGTTCAAAGAGGACTTCCCTAGGCAGCCTCTGCCAGGAATTTCAAAAAAAAAGTTCAAAGAGGACAGTGATTAGAGGGATATAGAGCCTTGTGTTTATTTATGCTGGATGTGAATTGAGAAAAGAGATGAGAAGGTTTGCCGTGTGGTGGTGCTTGTAAGAAGCTTCGTGGACCGACGAAAAGAAAAAAGAGACGGATTGTGGGACCCACGATGAATATAATATCCTATAGACTTGGTGCATGCCTCAATTTTATATTGGAAGTAGTATACAAGGGAAAAAATAGACAATCAGGAAAACGACTATTAAAATAAAAAATAAAATTATAACATTTTTGTTTATTACATTTGTTTATTTCGGATATTATTTGATTACTAATCAAATATCAATAAATATGAATCGTTAAATTTTTAAACTGCACAATGGATGATCGATGAATTTACAAGCAACTTATTTAACTGATAGTCACATGATTTTATTTGACTAATTTGTACTCTAGGAGATTTTCTATTACCAAAATCACGATATTACAGTAATTATAGGAAAATTTTATTTATAAAAAGGAGATTACATACAAAAGCATTATGATTTGCAGGCGCCAAATAGCTTATTCCATATTGGACTCATGAGGGTGCCGGTACCAATTAAGATTACATTGTCATTTTTTCTCATATTTTAATTTACTTGATTTTAAATTGGATTGATCTTGTGACTCATAAACGAGTCGGATAATCCCTGCTCCGGTCCAATCATATCCGGAAGTGTATGTGTGTGCATGTGTATATGGATATCTTCAAATAGGCATGTTTGTATGGATGTTGAGTTGCACAGATGCAATGAACATTTGAATTCGATTCCTATTTATCTATATTAATGTCTGGATAAGAATAGAAGTTCGGATACCCTGATAAAAAGAACTTCCAATGCAGATATAATTTGAATTTTGTTTATAATTACTTGAGTTCTTTTATAATAACTATTTAACCCAAAATTCTTTCGAAACCATGTATGATATGATAAGGGCTAAATTGAATTAATCTTTTTAAGGCTGACAAATATGTTCAATTAAGAAAAAATTATAGTTTAAATATAAATAACGATAATATCATTAATCATCAAATTTATTTGTATTAGCTTAAATATTTTTTCCAATCAACTGTATGTCTCTAGGTACAATGAACAAAATAAATGCTTCTATTCTATTCATTCAAATCCAATTTGTATTTTTACGTGTCTAATATCCGAATCATATTTGTATTCGTTTACTTTTATATACATCGTCTATTTTGAAAATTTAGCACGATATAGTTTGAGCTTTTCAAAAGAAAAACGAATACAACTTGATTGTTATCTAATTTGTAGTCATTTTTATTCTTATGGATGAGGATTTATTCAATATATTAATTTGATAATTTTGACACGATAAAAAAATAATTTGACCCTTTAAAATAATCATGTATATTATATTATAGGATGCACATAATTAATAATGATAGAATTTAATTTAAAATTTATCATTTATCAAGTGACTTAAAACTTAGAATAATTTATAGTTAATAGTTTTTTTGTTAGATATCAAATAATACTAAAAAATTTGTTAGACATTATCAATTCACAAGTTCAATAAGATATTTATAAATATTTTTAATTTTAATTTAATTTTATAAATATCGTTAAGATTATCAAAATATTCATTATAAAAAAATTCCAACCCAATTTTTTAAAATAAAAAATACGTTTGATTATGGGACAAAGTGTGAAGATAAAGAAGAGAACTCTTATTACCACTCTCATGAGACTTTATTTTATCCTACTTTCAGACAGCTAAAGTAAAAATTATCAAAAATAGAAAATTTATTTTATTATTCATTCCGTAAATCCATAGCTACGAATCAAACATTTAAAAATAAAATAAAGAAAATCAACTTTTAATTCTTTATTAAAAGCTTTTAATAATACCCAATGCTATTAGTGGTATTATATTCTTATTGAAATGGTATTTTCTAATAATCAATATATTATCTGACTAAATAAAGAAAACAATAAAAATATAAGGCCACTAATATTGTTGAACATTAATGGTTTTTATCTTCAGGATTCAGAGGCGGAAACACTAAGAAAGGCATAAAGTGCAAAATATTTAATGTTAAGCAAAGATAAGAAAGGCAAAGACAAGAATAAAAAAACATTAAATTCTTTATTAAAACTTTAATAATTCCTAATGCTATTAGTGGTATTATATTCTTATTTAAATGTTATTTTCTAATAATCAATATATTATCTAACTAAATAAAGCCGACATTTTTATTAATATCCAAAGTTAATTACAAATTAATAATTATACTCAGAACCACTAGATTTTTTCAAAAATATCCAAACCGGCTACAAAATGGCCGGTTTTCTCATCCCAGAAGCCGGCCATTTTGTGGCCGGTTTTCTATTTTTTATAATTTATTTATTAACTTCATATTAAAATAGAAACTTTCATATTAAAATAATCTATTCAACCTTTCAAATACGAATTTTCTGATAAAAAAACAAAATGTCATGATAAAATTTTATATTAAAATATTAATTCAACATCTCAAACCATAAACTTTCTATTATTTTAATATAAAAAACAAAAAGGTCAAACGAAATTGTTGAATTGCTGAATCGTTTTCTAATATTTTAACATTTTTCATATTAAAATAATCTATTCAATCTTTCAAATAAGAACTCCTCTTGTAAAAAAACAAAATGTCATGATGAAATTTTATATTAAAATATTAATTCAACATCTCAAACCATAAACTTTATATTATTTTAATATAAAAAACAAAAAGGTCAAACGAAATTGTTGAATTGCTGAATCGTTTTCTAATATTTTAACATTTTTCATATTAAAATAATCTATTCAATCTTTCAAAAAAGAACTCTTCTTGTAAAAAAACAAAATGTCATGATGAAATTTTATATTAAAATATTAATTCAACATCTCAAACTATAAATTTTATATTATTTTAATATAAAAAACAAAAAGGTCAAACGAAATTGTTGAATTGCTGAATCGTTTTCTAATATTTTAATATTTATTATATTAAAATAATATATTCAACCTTTCAAATAAGAACTCTTCTTGTAAAAAACAAAATGTCATGATGAAATTTTATGTTAAAATATTAATTCAACATCTCAAACCATAAACTTTCTAGGGTTAATACGGGTAAAAAAAAAAAAGGAATCCGGCCACAAAATGGCTGGCTAGAGGAAACCAGCCATTTTGTAGTCGGCTTGGACATTTTTGGAAAAACCCAGCGGTTCTGAGTATAATTATTAATTTGTAATTAACTTTGGATATTAATAAAAATGTCGGTAAATAAAGTAAGCAATAAAAATATAAGGTCATTAATATTGCTGAACATTAACGGGTCTTATCTCCTTATCTGTCAATCAAATATCAATAATGTATTTGTTACATGGATAATATTAGTGAGCTACACGAAATATTTTTAATATTTTTTTATTAAAAATATTTTAATCTAAACGAGAGAACTCGGAAGGGTTGATGGGCTATAAAGGAAAGGACAAAATTAAATGGTGACTGTATCCACCGCAGCATTAACATATTTTTCTCATGCATCCACTGATCCACCGCACGAGAGAAATTTCTCTACTCCGACTTCTTCAAACAATGCGTGATGTGTTTATAAAAGTCCGAAGTGATGCGTGATGTGTTTATAAAAGTCCGAAGTAAAGCAAAGTCCGAAAAACAATCTATATTATTCATAAAGGTCCATCTAATAATAGCTAATTAGTAGATGCATTGTAGGTGTGAAATTGCCAGCTCCAAGCTGAACCTCCTCATCCTCTAACCTCTTCAAGCTTGACCCACTCTTATCCAGTTGTAGAACCATACAGATGCTCTATATCATATGTCCAATAATGATACAATGATAAAATATAAAAATGTTAGATTATTGTGGCTATTTATCCGTTACATGAGATATACATTTGTTTCTAATACTAAAAACATATAACGAAAGGCATATTAAATTCTCGATCGACCGAATCTCCCTTGAATCATTTAAATTATTTTAAATAAATGATTTTTTTTCCCAATCATTTACTTGTTAATAACTTATCTTATAATACTTTAGAAATCTTTGCTATTTTTATTTATTTTATATAATTTAATTTGAATATCAACACATATATACATAAGTTGTATATGATTATTTAAAAATAAAGAAATATTTACGGTTAAGATAATAGATCAAACACAAAAATCTAAGCTTTAATTTATGTTCAATACAACTTTGAAAAATATACATAATTACTCTCGAAGAACCATACAAAACAGGGAGCCAAATCAGAGGAGAACGGAGTAGGTCCGATGGCATCGGACTTACTTTTGGGTTCAATGAGCTCCAACGCCGTTTGATCCGCATTAAGATCGGTGCACATGGAATTGAAACATGCACGTGCAAATTTTAAAGCGAAACACACATATCTTGATACTGATCGAACGGTTACTGAGCCCATCGAACTAAAGTAGGTTCGATGGGCATCGGACCTACTCTGAATTCAGATCAGAGAGCGGTCCTATCTTTCACCATTTGAGTTAAGATCTAAACCGTTCGATATAAATCTGCACTAATATTAAAGGGCCTGTACGTTATAGCAGTGGACCAGATTGGCCCGAAATTAGATCACATGGCCGAAAAATACGCTTCAGTTTAGCATCGTTGTATGCTCAATCATGCAATAAAGTACCAACTAAGATATGAAAAAATTCAAGAAAATCTGCACTAATCTTTCAACTGAACTCCATATTAATTAAATCATGGGTGTCTAACTATTAAAACCTTATTAACAAACCAACCCCCCCAGTGCGTATCCTCTGAGATATCTCAACTTTCCGTGACCGACGTATACGGTACCTATTCGGGGATAGTGCGGGGCCGACATTTTTATTAATATCCAAAGTTAATTACAAATTAATAAGTTTATTCATGATTCCCGACTTTTTTCAAAAATGTCCAAACCGGCCATCAAATGGCCGGTTTCTTCTTCTTCTTCTTTTTTTAAAGATTTTAGACACTATGAAGAGCAAGATAATGAAATCTAACACTGAAAATTCGAATTTTCTGTTTAAATTATTTGTTAGATTACTTCTTTTGATTTATAATTAGCATATTATACTAAAATACACTATATTACTTGAAATTATATTGAATTACACTATATTACATTAAATTACGCTAAATTATGTTAAATTACGCTAAAATACAGTAAATTCCGATAAATTACTGTGTGTCTTCATAGTGATGTATAATTAAAAACTATTTTTTGTTTCTCTTTTATCTTTATAATGATTTATAATTAGAAACTATTTTTCTTTTTAAGAGACACTATGAAGAGCAAGATAATGAAATCTAACACTGAAAATTTGAATTTTTTGTTTAAATTATTTGTTAGATTACTTCTTTTGATGTATAATTAACATATTTATACTAAAATAGGCTAAATTACTTGAAATTATGTTGAATTACACTATATTACGTTAAATTACGCTAAATTACATATGAATTGGGACGATATCTTCCCTAAAAAGGCAAAAAATGACGACGAAACTTCAAACGGTCATAAAACGGCGTCGAGTGTCCGATTTCAGCAAATGACCACTTTTCGGAAAGCTTGCGAAAATACGCATGCGTCCGTGCTAGCAATGCTGGGTTTCAAAATTCAGAATTGCCAAAAAATAAAGAGAAGAGTTTCAAAACTTAAGTTGAAGTTTCCGATTAAGATTTTCATTTCTATTATTCAATCTAAGTAGCTCAGTAAATTAGTTATATAATGAACTTGTAGAATACTAATTTTTACTATTTTTTATGATTTATGAAAGATGGCACAAAATCGGCCTAATTTAGCGTAATTTTGCGTAGTTTAGCGTAATTTATCGTATTTCATTATAATTAGCGAAATTAGTGTAATTTAGCGTAATTCACCATAATTTAACATAATTTAGCGTAATTTAATGTAAGATAGTGTAATTCAACATAATTTCAAGTAATCTAGTGTATTTTAGTATAAATATGCTAATTATAAATCAAAAGAAGTAATTCAACAAATAATTTAAACAAAAAATTCAAATTTTCAGTGTTAGATTTCATTATCTTGCTCTTCATAGTGTCTCTAAAAAAAAAGAGAGAAAACCTGCCATAAAATGGCCGGTTTCTGGAAAGAGAAAACCGGCCATAAGATGGCCGGTTTGGACATTTTTGAAAAAAATCGGGAATCATGGGTAAACTTATTAATTTGTAATTAACTTTGGATATTAATAAAAATGTCGGGTGCAAGGGCCAGTATTATTTGTTAATAGAGTTACAATGGATGTCTCCATTCCAAGTCCAAGTGATTCAAGACAGAAGACACGTAACTGAGTTGGTTAGATAGTTTGTTAGTAACTGATTACTGTTAGACAATATTGTTAGCTTACTGTTATCAATAACAATTATGATTAACTAGATGTAATCAGAGGATCATAATGTCTATATAAGACAGTGTACATGTAAACAGATATTGATGAGTAGAACTAAGGTGTTCTTAAGCTTACCAAGCCCTTTTGTGAGCTTAACTCAAAAATCTATTGGATTGACTTCAAACGATACATCCAAACCGTTGAAACCTATCTACTTCATGAGTGATGCGTTTACATGTTAAATTCATAAAATTTTGAACTAATTTAGTATGAACTCAAGCGGTTAAAAAAAAAATGATTTATAAGTTCATTTTAATGAGTTCATTTTTCATTATTTTCTGACCGTTTGACTTTATACTAAACTAGTTCGAAATTATGAATTTGACATGTAAATGGATCACTCATGAAGTAGATCGGTTTCAACGGTTTGGATGTGTTGTTTGAAGCCAATCTGATGGATTTTTGAGTTAAGCTAAGAAAGAGGCTTGGTGAGCTTAAGAACACCCTAGTTCTACTCGATATTGATATATCAGAAATACAATTCATTCAATTCTCTGTCTCTCTATTCGTAATATTTGTGCTTTGAGATTCGTGCACAACATATTTGAACGGTTGAGATTTCCCCCCCAAAAAAAAAACACTCATCAAAGTTTGAGACATCTCAGAAGGATGCGAATTCCCCCTCCACTGATTTGTTCATGCAGTTGACAGTATCCAACCAAAAGCTTGAATAAAATTTATTGTTCCCTTCATGGACATGAATTTGAGTACATTTGAAACTTTTCCTTGGTCTTCTCGAAAACCTGCTCGGCAATGATTGCCCCATTTCCATCAGACTGTTTGATCTCCAAGTGTGCTTTTTTTGGATAAAATGAGGTGCCTCTCAAGGCCTCTGCCTTTGCACCGTAAACCAGCCTCTTCAGATACAAATGAATTATACAAAACTAATTAGAAGGTTTGAAAGATTAATCTATAATATAATGCATAGCTTAGAAAATTTCCATGCGTCCAAATCAAACATCAAGTATACCCTGCATTCCTGCAAGTCAAGCACCAGAATAGTGTATGCCTCTATAATATACACAAATATCACGCATTCCCCAAAAGAAAGGGTACACATAATATTTGTTATGTTGAAGCATAAGAATGAAATTACACCACTATTTAACACTTGCAAAGCTGCACTCAACCCAAGCATGGCAATCTCATTGGGAAAGAAAATAATTATTGTCATGTCATGATTTTGGGATTACAGATTTTGGGGACATTGCAAAGGAATTTCTATATCTGCGAGAAAATGAAATACTTTTTAACTAAATTTGTGATACTCTCTTACCCCCATTTGGCAAGTAAGAGTAAAAACTCTTACTTCACCTTAATCCTGCAAACATGAGTAGCTTTAGATAAAGTAAGAGGATTAAAATATCATTTTACTCCAAACAGGAGTAGGGGCTGAGCCAACATTTTAGTAGGGGGGGGGGCGCATATATAGGATGAAGCATAATTTTATAATTATTTTTTAATATAAGTATATTCTTACAATTTTTTGTGAGAAGCGCATAGAAATTGTAGCATATTTTAGAAAAAGAATTTAATGTGAGAAAAGCATAGAAATAGAAATAGAAGCATATTTTTTGAATCTCGAGTAAATTTTTATACCTTTTTCTGAGAAAAGCATAGAAATAGAAGCATATTTTTAAAAGCATAGAAATAAGAATTGTGACCTTGATCCTGGAAAGATGAATAGCACCAAAGCACATGGGACAGGGCTCGCAAGATGCATAAATTTCAGTCTGACAGCTCAGTCTTTCCGAGTTTCTTGAATGCCTGAAAGAAGGAAATGACAATTTAATTGAATATATTTCCAAAATAAAAAATTTAAGGTCTGAATTTTTTTTTGTTACAGTGTTACTAGCTGGTACATACAGTTAGGTAAGAGCCATACCCATTTCAGAAAGTTTTAGGCTGCTTAATGACAAGGTGAAATAATTTATCAAAAATTTATGTCTTGACTTTAATTTTCATAGTTCAACAAAACACAAGTGCAAAAGTATAACCAACATATTTATACCTACTTAACAAGGACAGAATCACTGGTATTTTATTCAAATGTGGTTGTTTTTATTTATTTTATTATTGTTTTGCTCTTCAGCATGAAGAAACTATACCTAAGCTTTACTTCCATTCAAATGCAAAAACATATTTGAGTGAAGTCTGATTTTTGCCCTTGGACTATAAAACTCGGTTCACTAAGGCACTTGAAACTATTATTTAATCGCATCATAAACTGTAAAATGCAAGATCTGAACAGTTAGCACCACCCTTAATAGTAACATTAGTACCATGATCATACTCAGAGATTCACTTAGTAACACTATTTTGTACTTGTTTCAGTAATAGTAAGCTGCAGCACACACTGCACGGGCTCAACTGCTAGTAGCATTAGCCAAATCAGAAGGCTTTTTCCAGGTAATAAATAAATACCACAGTAAACTGCTGGAGCATGGGCTCTTTGGGGCGAAAGGAATAGAAGACTGTTTTCAGACAAGAGGAAGCCGGTGTTTATTTAATTAATGGTACGACAACTGAAGTATGGTTTTGGTGCCAAGATAGTTAAGATACAAGGAGAGGGGGGCAGAAGGGATCCGAAGACTAAGGTCACTCATGGGAGGGCTTTTTGCGCCCTTCTGGCCGCACTTTTTACAAGTTAATTATACTTTAGCATTTCAGTTTTTGCCTAAACGGTGCACCTTTTGCATCTAAGGGTTGTAATTAAACTTTTTTTTAGTATCTGTTGACGGTAATTCGCCGTCAACCATAAAAAAAAAAACTACATAGCCCCTTCATTCATCCCCATTTAATCTAGGTAGCAATAATCAGAAAGAACTTTCACAAAAAAAAAAAAAAAAAAGTGGGGGGTGCACTTCAAAACCATGTTGGGACAGCTCACGACGACCTCGTCATTACGAACCACAATGGCACCAAATGGGTGCCCATCACCAGAGTCGACCCCCTTGTAAGCCTCTTCAACAGCCTTAGACAAAAACTTGTGGTCTCTATTTTGCACAGCTGGAAATTACAGCGTCGTCATCAGTAATTTAACACAAGTAATTTAGTACAAAATTACGGAAGTGCAAGAAGGTCCTTTTGAGTTTTAACTCAAAATACTTCGTGTATTTTTTTGTTGTTACCACCAGCATTTTTTAAAAAGGTGAATTTAATAATTTGAGTTGGTAAAAGTTATACTGTTCTCTTTGTCCAACAATTTTAATCACATTGCACTGCCATAATTTTCTTTTTCTCTGGCTCTTGTCCATTTTAGAAGGAATAAATTGGAAATATGTACCAAATAATAGTCTTCCTCAAATTGCATCGAAATGTTTTTTTTTTTTTTTTTGAAATCATGAGTTGGGGATCAAATCACCTAACACATTTTCAAACCCTATGTATAATATAGAGGATTTTTTCACTTTGTGGGTTTCGAACACATGACCTCCTACATGGGAGTCATGTGCCTTTGCCACTAGACCAAAGACAAGTTCTTTCATCGAAATATTGATGTTACAAATAAAATGAACAGTTTTAATCTTAATTATACCAAAATGAGAATTTAACTAAAATTAAGGGCCAAGATGTAATATACTAATTAAAACAAATATCATAATACAGGCAGGGGCGGAACTAGAAAATCATGATAGGGGGTGCTAAAATTTAAAATGCACAATATGTTGCTAGTGGGAATTGAACCCATGCTCTCCACAACTACAAAATAAGCTCTAACCACTGGACTACAAGTAGACATGTGATATTTTATAAGGGGGCTAGACTATATACAAAATTCTAAAATAATAAAATTCAATTAAATTTCAATATATATAATTAAAATTTAAAATCATAGGGTGGCTTAGCACCCGTACGGGTGAATGTAGATCCGCCCCTGAATACAGGAACAGAGGTGTGACTTCTTGATGGCCGGCAAATGCAGATGCCACAGAGATAGTTCCGTCCTTTGTTTCCACAACTAAAAAAAAAAAAGGAGATATTAACAAGAGCTCACTTTTATTGTGTTTAAACAAATGCACACATGAATACTATTCCCAGCAATATGGGTACTGAGTGAGAAACAAATTTCAGCAGAGCCATGTCTAATATAACCAACATGAAACTCTCATAGCGTCTTTATGGGTACTCTTATTGTGCTGTTTGTACTGGTACTTGCCGAAATTAAGCTTCACTACCAAGGTTTTGTTGTAAGAAAACTGAAAGGAACACCAGACACAGACAAAGTCATAAAAAAAAAAAAGCCAATGGCGTACTGTACCAGTATATGATACCAGTACAGGTAAGAGGTGGTTTGGAACTTTGGATGATTGTAGTTCTATAAGGCAAAAATTATTACAAAATATAGTTTGCATATTTAGTAATCCAAATCTATTTACGAACTACAAACAATATAGAAAAATGAAATATAACTTTAATCAACAATTTATAACATGCAACTAATAGTAACTTTTGTGATTTCTACCATACAAATTTACATCCAAACTCTAGCAACATTTGCAAAAATAATTTAATTTCATCATTAGCAGAGTTTTACAATTCCACTATATAAACTTGTACTAGCAAAAAATAAAGAGGAAAAAAAAAACAATTTTCTCCTTGGCATATCCTAAGCCAAATTAAAAAAAAAAAAACAACCCCGAATCCAAGGAAAATTCCTGATCCCAAAAGGAGCGACATTTACCCAAAATTACCCCAACGCAGTACGCCAAACGAGACGAGAAAAAAAAATTACGTGCCGCAATGCAAAGCGAAGTCGAACGAGAATGATCCAATTACGGTGCGGTGAGGTTCGAACGAAACAACAAAGATTGTTAGATAGAGAGATACCTTGTGCCTCTTCCATTGAGACTTGAGAGATGGAGATTCCTCCTTGGATGGCTGTGTTTCACAGAGGAAGATGAGAAGGAAAGGGCAGAAAGAAAGAGGACAGAGTAAATAGTTAACTCTTTTACACTTTAATTTGAAGGTAACAAAACTTTAGTATAAGTTTATACATAGAGTTTCTCTTTTTTTTTTTCTTCTTTTCTCTTTTAAAATTTAATATTTTAAAACAAGTAAACAAGATTATGTCAGGTCTAGTTATCCTTTTCCTCCTCTTCTCTTTCTTCTTGTGGAGCAAAGAGATGAATCTCTAAAGAAATAAGAATTTTTTTTATTAATCAAATGAATAAGAATATGGGTAATGACTATTTTATACCCGTTATCCTATAAGGTAATTATAAAATCTAAAATTATATATATATATATATATTCAATTCAATTTTCAGTGTATCTAGATTTACTCTTCCATTTCAGTGCCCCTAAACTGCGTATCTAAATTCAATTCAATTAATTACTGAGTTGTTCCAAAAGAAAAATTATTTCTAATATAGTATCTATATCATGTCATGTAGCAGCCCTTCGGCCTTCTCGTTTTCTCCTGTTTTGCACCAAGCATCCATGAAATGTATTTTACTGTATACAAATTATGCATTTTAATGAATGATCAGGTCTTACCCATACAACTCTGTGTTATACTTGGTATTATAAAATGTATGTCTTATTTTATGATACATATGTAATATCAAGAGTTTATGCATTTTTAATTAAAGTTTGAGCAATAATTAGTGATGTATTTTTGTTATTTAGTAATGTATGTCTTTTGTTATAAGAAAAATGTTAAACATATTGTTTTTATTTGTATGTCTTGTTTTTTAGTTAAATAATTGAATTTGTTCAAATAGATATTTGTGTTTTTGAATTTTCTTGCTTTATAAAAAACAATTTAGTTGGAATTGATTGCACATTTATTTTTATGTTTTATTAGTAATGCAATTACATATGTGTGAAATAAATGAGTTTTTGATGTTCTATTAGTAAAATATAATA